>BHDV01049440.1:69906-91401 GCA_005406045.1 Adoxophyes honmai | reverse complement strand
AAAAAAAAAAAAAAAAAAATTAGGTCGAATTGAGAACCTCCTCTTTTTGAAGTCGGTTAAAAAAGGACATTCACGATTCACGTAGTGCTACGCTTAATACCTTCCACATACAACTAAAATAGATTTTTCAGAGCTTCCTATTCTGTGGCATAATACGTACATCACGCTCATTTTGCACACATATACCTATTTCATTTTAACAGCTTTCTTTATCAAAACGAGCCGGTTACTCGGACAGAACTAATTAAATTAAGCCCCAGTATCATTGGCCGTTAACTCGGCCGATATAAAATGTGCGGGAACTCCCTGCCGCAACGAGTTATACCTACTTAGAATCCAAAATTCGTCAAGTATAGCTTAGTATTGCAACTAGTACTATATTTTCAGGTTTGCCCTCTATACACTGTTTTAAAAAATCTTTCGAAAACAGCAGTACGAATTCCAAACAAAACAAATTCTTAACTAAACGTATGTATTTACAGCATTGCAAGGCCACGCAACTCTAGTATTGACGAATTCACTCGCGTCATGGCAAACATTAATGCAAATCATATGCAAAGACATGCTAATTAGAACGAATTGACACTCAAAATTTTATTTTAACGTTAAAGAAGCAAGGTGCTTTTTCGCCCGTCGCAATTTCAGACGGAAACTTGATTTTTAAACGAACTTATTCGCGGCTAGTCTGTTTTTCACGAATAGTTTCAAGTCATTTTTACACAGTCAATTTACTAGATGTTTTGTTTTTGCTACTTTAGCATTTGGTATGTCTACCTACCTACAAAATATAAAGATAGCTACAAAATTAATCCTTATCAGAAGAAGGTTCTTAAGAAAGCGGGCGACACCGCGGGTTTACATACATACATACAATCACGCCTGTGTTCCTAAATGGGGTAGGCAGAGCACACAAAACGTGACACAGACAAAAGAATTACTATTTCACGCTTTGTAGCTACTTCTAGCATAAGTTTAGATTTTTGAAAACATATGGAAGAGGTATAATAATGACAAGTTGCTAGCCAGTCGCCTAAAGCATACTCAAACCTATGTTCCTTAGTCGCCTCTTACGACATCCACGGAAGAAATGGAGATATGTTATTCTAACCCTATCCCCTACACGGGACTCACCCATGCGAGCATCAGTCTATAAAAAAACTCACCAGTTGATAGAAGAGGCACCTCGATGCCTCGGCAGTATGCTGGGGTGGTAGCAAATACTTTGGTGTTTGGGGAAAGTGATCACTTCCATGGGGATGAATTGTGTGCAGAACGGCAGTACATTGATGTCGGCCTTTACCTGCAAAGTAAGTTTAAGTTTGTAGCGATTCTAGCTCCATCTATCGTCCAGTATGAGAACTTCTTTCAAAAAGACCATCTACGTCATCAACTGTCAAAGTGTTCTACAATGCACTAACGAAGCTTCGAAGATTGGTTGCATAAATACAATTTCCAACTTTCTCTCTGTGGACTTTGGTCCCCAGGTATAACGTCGGCCTGGAGAGAGATGTGATGTGAGAGTGACCCTAGACTTTTGACGTTAAACAATACATTCCTTGACGTAGTCTCACAGCAAGCCGGAAAAACCGCACTGTACCACTATTTAGCATGTTTTCAATCTCCATGCGTAAGTTCTACAATGCCCAATCTACTACCTACATTGCACAAGATATGCATCCAAAAGTACACAAGTCTCTGTAGGCTTAGCACAATAATACGTGCTAGTAAAATATGCCAATACAGCCCTTCAAAGAAATGTTAAAATGACCACTTTTGCACAAATCTTTCTGCTTACTGGGCCATTGGCTTGCTTACTCAACTGGGCAGAGATGTTTGGAAGTCCTACAAAGTATGTAATACTTCAAATTGTGTCCATTACTTGAGTTAATTAAAATATTTTCAATAAAAAAATGTATCAGTTACTATGTCAAGATCATTTCGTAACATTGCTAAATAACTTATCTTATAAACAAACCATGGTGATATTACTTGAGAGTAGGTAGAGGCCATGGTATCACAGATAAACGTAGAGGTTAACTGATACTGATGGGTTATCATACCATGGACCATGGCATGTTCGACATTATTTAACTGGGTAATTTCCGTTCGCAACTATTTGAAATTTGCATTGTAAGTATGATGTACAATTTTGTTATTTTAAACATATTTATGTATATAACTTCGTACTTCAAGACTGGCAAGTAGATAGATACTATACCTAAGCATAGCACAGCAAAACGCGCGAGTTTCGTGCGCAGGATACCTGTCACTACTGTTCCTGTCACTTTCTCACGTCCCTAGTTAGACAGTGACAGGTATAGTCTATCTTGCGCGCAATTTTACTCGCGCCCTGTAATGCTAAAGCCGGCTGTCATGTCAGTCTAACTAGAGACGTCAGAAAAATACAGGTAATTTATCCCGCGTGCGGTATTACTCGTGCGTGATTTCTGCTAAGCCTACAGGATCACCCGAGTAGAATATCAATAGAAGTTACAATTTGTAAGCAATTTTCCAACGCGCGTGCTTGATCAGCTGTTTAAATACCAACATCCGTCACTTATGTAACAGAATCTAATTTATAAACAAATATCGAACAGGTTTTTAAATATCTCAAGGTCAATTCCCAGTCTCGACAAAATTAGACCTTGTCACTTTAACTTAAGATTGGTGATTCTGTGATGTTTTGGCGTGATCATGCGTCTGTCATGTGTATATCAGGGCCGTTTGTATGAAGCCCAGGGGTCGCCTACTAGCTGCTCGCATCTAATAGTGCACTGATTGAAATTACCATAATTTCTTATTTTTTTGTGAATAAGGCATACATATATCATGCTTGTAATGTGGTAGGCAAAGCACATTAATCTCTAAGTTTCATGGGCACTTCTAGCATACTTGGTTTTGTGTGTATGTTTGTTACAATTTCACACAAAAACTAGTGAATCTATTTTAAATGAAACTTCAGAAACATTGCTCAATAGTATAAATTCAGCCCAGATGAAGTTTTATATCACTTTAGCATTTATATATCAGTTGGGTAGTAACATGTTCTCTTTTATCTAATACAGAGACAATAATTGAACCACTTGGGCATTCCTGCTACACTCAACAATTAAGCATTATTCTAAATGATAAGTAAGTTCACAAGACCAGTAGGTAGCGGGCACAATTTGATTTATGTTTGCTTTATCACTTGAAATTTTAATGTTTATCTTCCTGAACTAATTTTAATACAAATTATTACATTGATACTATTAGATTTTGTACGCAAATTAAGTATGGAAATTCTACAAGCACCACTTCCACTGTGACATTCTTGGTACCATAATTATATTTATGTGGCATTACTTCTGTATTACAAGTTTTAGTGCCTTTTTTTGTCATCTAGATTTTGTGTGACTTTTATGGTAACTCCTGTGTTTTGTGTTAGAATAATACCTTTCCATATCTTCTGTAGATGAGGTAAGAAGCGATTAGAGAAATATGCTTTAGACAACAGGCAAGCAACCTGTCACTATTATACCACTTCTGTCTGTTTTAAACATAAAATTGCGCTAGAAGTGGCTATGAAATTTGAAATACCTAGTCATGATTTTGTCTGTCATCTTTTGTGTGCTCTACCTACTCCATTTGGGAACACAGTAAAGTAGTATGGTAACTAGCAATTTCTTCCAGGCACATGTACTGTTGTCTCTGCAATTACCATGCCAAATTCATGACACCTCTAATAATTTAATATGTAATTTTTTAAAGGTATGTATAAGATTCTATTTGTCATCATTTGATTTAGTTTTACTCTGTTTGATTATTTTGCTTCTGTGGTAGTTAATAGAAAACAAAATGACTGATCTGAGCATACAAGTTCAGAAAAAAAAATCTGTGACTTACTGTTTTGTACTCCTCAAGGATCTCTGGTATGACTTGTCCTTTGACTCTCCATGTCTTGTATTTGAACACTGGCTTTCCATTTTGCGCAGCAATAGTGGCTATAAATAGAGAAAACAAAAGCTTATTTAAATGAAGCATGACTATGAGAGATGTCTGTTTTTTCAAGGTCAGGTACATTATTAGGCATTTTAATAAATTACCTATGATGAATGCTAAGCAGAAACGAAAATTTAAAAGTAGGACTGTAGTAGGTTTGTAATTTTATAAAAATGTTAACTACTTACTATTTTCCTTCCTGTTTTATATTTATAGATTGTGCAGCAGGAAAAAAAGTATATTTATTAAATGAAATTTATCAATTTGTTTGTCTAAAAGGACCGAAATATATTTTTACCTAGAGGGTCTTCTCTGTTGCCTTTGTCCAAAACTGTGAATACTCCGACCACCTCATGTCCATCTCTGACAAGTAGTTTGAATACCTCCGCAGCGAAGGTACTCTGTCCAATAATAGCTACTCGGAGCTTTGTTTTTGGTGGCTGAAAGAGTATTAAAAATCAGAAATTATAAAATAGGTCCTTATTTCTTAAAAAATAATGTTAGTAAATAGAAACAAATAAAAATGAAATAAATTGGAATTTATTTTAGGAAACTAAAATCGGAAAATAAAAGAGAGTTCACATTTTTTTATTTTAAAAATACAGTGATAAAACGAAGACCATGGTCTGACCCGAGAAAAATATATAACACTGGCATAATAAACTGAAACCGACAGTTAGGTTATCATGCCGGAAAAAAAAAAACACTTTTTGTAAAATTTGTTCAGATTGAGAAATATAAATACCTCTTCGTGTATTGCAACAGGTGGCATTTTGATTAATAAAACAACTGCCGTACAATGAGATTTTTGTTTGGCCCCACTGTTCGCGCGGTGGAGCACAATTGAACTGGTAAGAACGTTTAGTCGCCTTCCTATTTATTGTAGCCACCATTCGAGAATTACTTCAACTTTGACATCATTTATTGATAAGACATGATAATAAGATGCCGTCTTTTCGTTTTAATAAAATTTATATGGGTTTGGTGAAAAAAAAACTCTACATTACTTTTGCATCCCGCCAAAATTGACGTTCCGTTCTTGTTGACATAAAGCAAAACAGCTGTCGCTGATTTGACAACTGGGGCAAAAGGGCTGTTTGAGCCCAAACAGATTTACCTAATAATGTTGCCAAATTGATGTTAATGTACTTACATAAAATAATTATTCAAGAGGTGTAACGGACAAACGTTTAAATTACCTTATCTTATTTCGATCCCATAAAAGTTCAACCGTATGTTGCCCTTTGCCTTGTTAAATATTAGCATTGCAAAATAAGTCGTTGATATATTTAATTAATAGTAGAGACAGTAGAGTAGCTTTTACCAAAAATACGTAGCTAAAAAGTTATGTATTTCATGTCATAGCAGAAAAATTTAACAGCCAGCTTGGCTAGATTGTAAGTGCCTATGTACATTATTCTTTTGTACTGTAGAGAAATCAGAAAGTAAAATTTTCATTTACGGAAAGACGCGTTTATTTGCTGCCTTCTACAAGAAAATTCACATAATAATAAGATTATGTCAATCTTTACATGATAGAAATAAGATTGTTGATTTTTTTATGCTTTTACCTTAATTATTTCGCTCGTGTCAAATGATCACTTGGGAAGGACGTGCTGCTTATCACCAGTTTAATAGTTTTATCAAAACACGAGTCCCATGATTCCATAGCGCACTGACGTCACAGCATGCATGGTGTGAAAGGTCATACAAGAGTTTCTTATCGTGCTTCTCCGTAGGTTTGTAAACATACCTACAGTAAAAAGTAAAGCTTGAATATTTTATGATGCATGGTTCAGTGGATTTAAATTAATATAATGATAAAAAAGCGAATGAATAGTTTTTCGGTAAATTTATAGAGACCTTAGCACCATCTGTCGTTCAGTAGGAGAACTCGATGATAGTTCACATTTCAACAGATTGTTCGGTAATAATTTCGGCGAATCGCAAATAAACGCCAATGTACCTACGAAAATAACGACCACAATACATATACGCCTAAAATAAGGTAGAAAACTATAGTCAAAAGTAAAATAAAAAAAAGGTTCTTTTCATTTCCTACGATTGTACGGAACCTTAAAAAGCCACCAGCTCCGATTAAAAGTACCTAGTTTGCGATACGATCCGATTGTAACCGGTTCGCGCACAAATAAGTAATGATGATAAATAGATTTTCGGGGTCAAGAAAATTACAAAACCAGTTCTATCCAGTTTAAAGTGGACTCGGGCACACTCGGGGTAGGAATGTCCACAAGAGCATTGCTTAAAAAGGTTAATACCTACATTTCTCGTAGGTTATAATTTAACTACTTACCTACTGCCCATACCTAATTGTTTCATAATGAAATATGATGCAACAGCTATGAAGATTGATTTGACTGTCGTTATTGTGTAGAGAGCAGTATCATTGCATCATGGGATCACTTAAAAAATTAAAATTACGTTCTTAATTCAGTTTTTACTGGTTTTAGGGCTATGGCTATGGTCTAACGCGCTCGCTTTAAAATTGAAACAAATGGTATCGTGTTTAAACAGTAAACTCATGACCAGGCACGTTTGAAACCAATTTATGGAATGATTTACTAAAAAAACATTTCATGTAAGCCAAATGACATGTGGGAATTTGTTTGTTACACGAAAACGGTTTGCAATTTGGTGTAGGGTTTAGAATGACACCTCTCTACTTCTTCCGTGGATGTTGTACGAGGCGACTACAGATATAGGTTAGGTATCTATACTTTAGGCGGCAGGCTAGCAACCTGCCATACAACCTGCCACCTACCATATACTTTGTAGGTACCTCCATCTGAACTGGCTATCAGAAGTGGCTACGAAACCTGAAATGGTCATGGATTTGTCAATGCAGCGTTTCGTGTGCCCTGCCTACCCCATTTGGCAAAATAGGCGTGATGTACCTATGTGTATGTGTGTTCGGGAACGCGATTACTTTTCTACCGTAAAACCCATGCCGACTCCACTCGCGTTAGTCAATAACCTTGAGGGTCAATGGTGATGACACAGATCAACACGCACACGACAGGGACTGGCCCGGTATCGCGTTTGACCGGGGCTCAGGATGTCAAGAAGATGTTTTGAAGCGCCCTAGCGCCACCTATTGTCGAGTAGTAGAACATCTATGGTCAAAATGGTATCCTACATGGCGCTAATGAAGTTTCGACGTTCAGTTGCTTAAATACAACTTCCAACTTTCTCTCTGTGGACTTCGGTCCCCAGGCATAACATATACCTGGAGAGAGATCTCGCTATCGGAGTCTTTCCTCACAGTCCTTTCTTTGTAAGGGTGTGGAACAGCGAAATTAAAAAAAAGATTTCCACAGAATACATATAATTTTTAAAGAATCGTGGTAGTCTCTCAAAAAAATGACATATTTCAAATAAAACAAGATATATTTTCTGAACCGTATTTAGTTATTTATTTTTCACGCGTTGGATTTTTGGAATGCCTTTACACAGGTTACCTTGATAGTACAGCATGATAAACTTATCACTCAGAAACATATGAATAAATGTAGTTAAATAAATATAGACCCTATTTCAATGACATGCTGTACGTACTTAGTTGTAAATATGTCCATACTACCTCTTTAAATGAATTTGTCATATTTTTTTTTTTTTAAAGTTTGATCAAAGATTTATTATACAAACAAATTACAATCATTGAATTATACAGAAAACATATTAAAAATTATATTCTAAAACTAACCTAAACTTAACTATATGTACAAATGTCCCCCAAATCACCCCCCTGCGGCAAGGTACCCATGACGCTGGCTGCATTTCCGCGCTGGATCGCCAAACCAATACGCTGAGCGAGAAATGCGTCATGGGTAATTTGGTATAATTTTGATTTTATTTTGCCGAAAAGTTTATGTGCGTCTTGGCTCCACGGACCCAGAGTTTCCACAGCAAACGCCGCAAATACATAGTCTCCAAAGAGATCTGTATATTTGCGGCGTTTCGCCGCCTCGGCTTGTGCAGCTGCCCCACCCGCCTTCAACGACGACGAAGCTAAATGGGATGGCGCTAAGGTGTCTACACACGTTGCATCCCAAACAAGGGGCCGGCCCTTTTCCCAAGGAACGAGGGTCAGCCCATCAGGTCTCTTTCCATCATTACGGGAAAGGCCAGCTGGCTCTAAAAGAGCTGGCACGTTAATGCTGGAAAGAGCCCGGCGTATGACGTCGTTAAGGCTGGCGTGGCGAGAAAGGCGACCTGCGCTCTTGCTGCAAGAGAGTCCGTGATGGCCCAGACGATCAACAGCAGCACCGCAGGGACATATGTGAGGGACTAAGATGTCTGCTCCCAGACGTAATCCTACCGCTATCCTAAAAGAAATATCATCTAAAAGTGTATAAAAATGTTTAGAGGGGAAGGCATGGAGCCAGAAACCGGATTCCTTCTCGGATGATGCGAGCAGACGTGCTTTCTCCGACGGCGAAGAGCAGGTATCTAAAAGATGTGTTTTAATTTGTTGGCAAACTGGATAGTCCCATAGTTTTTGAACTTGTTTGTTATATGGGGGATTCTCCCCTGGACATGCTACCTTCCATGCATTTTCTGCATCTGACAAGAATGCTACCTCATAATCATGATCACAAAGTGACGGGTTAAGTATTAAGTATTTGTCATAATTATGTTACATGTGTATGTATGAATTACACAGTTCACTGTGTGGTGTTGAGATAGAATTACACTTTTCTTCTGCGGAAGTCATAAGAGGCGACTAAGGAAATAGGTTTAGGTTAGGTGACAGGCTTGCAACCTGTCACTATTATACCGTCTTCCATCTTATTTAATACTAAAGCTATGCTAGACGTGCCCACAAAGCGTGAAATGATTTTGTCTAAGTAACGTTTCGTGTGCTCTGCCTATCACATTTGGGAATGTGGTATATTGTATGTATGTAGTTACTTAGTTTACTTATAAAACAGATGAAATGAGGTTCCGAATATTTTGAGGCATTAGTTATTATACTGTTTGTCAGTTTCACGATCACGAATCTCTAAGGTCGGTATATTCGTATCAGACAAGCGGTTACGCGATAGTGGTCAGTTTTGCATTCTTTGTATTGTACGTCACATAGATGTCCTCACACAGGAGGCATTCGTCTGACCGCTTCGGTCAAATATTTATGCACAAAGCATGCAAAACTGACCGATTGAATGCCTGACCGGATGACAGTTCTCTTTCTGACTCTACATGAGTTTAGAGTACAGTAAATCTTCAAGAAAACAGCTTATTAGTTATTCCCCTTATAAGGCCGATAACTACACTTGTGACATCCACTGGTGTTGCAGAATTGTTTATGGCAGTCGCTTATAATACTCGTACCATCAGGCAATCCATTTTATTTAAAGTGTTGTCAAATTTATCCAGTACTTTCGGCTGGAAAGAGTAACAAATAACTCCACCAGCCAGTCATGTACAACATACCTACTCAATAAAATTTCGCGTCTAACTATGTCTTTGACCTCATCACTTTACTTTATTTTCCTTGATTTGCTTAGTAATCTCCAGACAATTCTTCATAATGAGAGTTCTTTCACCTATTGTTATATCAGCGTCGTTTATTGTCTGCCAAAGTATCAAAACCATTGTTAGTACAGCTATTTACTGGCCATAGCTAGTAGGAAACTGCTGTATCTAACCGATAACACGTTGTTAGTCCAGTGACCTATTCCTTTATTTTGTACTTCGAACTTAGATTCAGGAATAGCAAAAGCTTAGATGAGACTCATCATCACCATTATAAGACTTCGACTGCTGAACATAATCGCCCCTTTTGGACTTCCATATTATACCGTTGGAAACAACCTGCATCCAGCGTCTTCTGGCTTGATTTATAAGGTCGTCTGTCCATCTTTTAGGTGGACGTCCTACGCTGCGCTTGCTGGTCCGTGATCTCCTCTCTACATGATTCCAAGTCAAAGTAATCACATACCTAGGTTTAGAATCTAAAACATCACATTACGTCACTGTCTCGACAGCCGAAACTTTATAAATAGCTTTTCCAATAACTCAATCGATCGAGGTGTCAATAAAAGCGGTTCGATCCGGATCGTCTTATTGATGTGATCTTCTCTTGTTTATACAGTTGACCCCAGATAAGTTGCCAATGTACGTGCGCGTGGCTCTACCGGCCATATCATATCAGCTGTTTACTGGAAGTTGAATTTATAATACAAAATCCTTCAGTCATCGTTATATTTCTAAGCCGTACCAGACAGCTGCAGAGAAAGGTAACCCCCCGCCCATACAATGTTTCCTTACTGGGGGGTTACTCTTCTCTGCAGCTGTCCGTACCACGTATAAACCACGTTGTGAATGCCTATTCGCATTGCAAGGTGGAGGTAGCAGAATGACAAAAAATGTTCTTCAGAAGTTAGCCAATCCTACAGACAACGTGTGACAAGAGAGGAAAATTGTAAGTATATCTGGAAGAACAGTTTAGGAAAAAAAGGCAAGGACAGGAAGGAAAGAAAATCGCCTGACGCTTGCTAAGTCCGGCGAGTAAGGCGGGTGCGGCAGCAATTCGTACTTTCAATTCGTTGATTTTAGCCATAGCTCATAGCTTTGACGCATGTGTGAACCCGGCCGTTGTCTTGATAGAAATAAATGTTCTACGCCATAATTCGTTCGTCACCATAAGCTAAGTAGGTGGATCAAAAGTATCAGATGGTATTTATTCAAGATTTACAGATTACTTGGTTTAGATTGACTGGTAGGGGGTAACAAGCTTAGGAGGGCTCTCGGAGAACAATACAGTAATCCCAAGTCCAATGCTTTAAAAATTATACTTTACGACTTAAGATTAGAAATACGGTGGGATGTAGGTATAACGAGGATTAGGTATGTGTAGTGTCATCACCATCTGACTTAATAAACACATCGTTGCCAGAACAGTAAGTTTCTCAACCGATGATTCACACATGTCCGTCATTTATGACCCTTGTTTACCTGCATTATTTATAAGAAAATCTGTATCAAAATAAGAATAACCATCGTACCTTTTTCCCACACAATGTAGCGCATCATTGCTATTTGTGAATGTCTCAAAACATCATTGTTTCGCGTGAAGTACACAACCACATTTTATTGATCAATACGAGTCAGTCACTGCCGCGTATTCTATCTAGATCAGACGCTGTCGGGGTCCACTTGGATGGTCTTCCAAGGAGGAAAAATGGCGCGAGTGTGGTTTCCGTGTCTTCTCATCGTTGCTATTCTCAAGGTCAGCATAAATCGTTGTAATATAACTAATTGCTGTCTTTAAAAAATAATCTAGTTAACTATTAGAAAAGTGAAGTGTGAAATGATTAAATTAGATTAGGTTGAGTAGCACCAATCTAGGTTTAAATTGATCCAAATGTCAAATGGTACAAACACGACGCAGCCCTAACAAATGTTAACTGCGTTCATAACAGAACTGTGTTCCTTTACCTACTGAAGATGAGTATTAATTAAGCGTGTGTTGTGTAACCTAATTTTGATAACAGATTTAAAAAATACATCCTAATAGCATTACATCCCATGTTTTGTCGTTACATTATGAAGATCAGGTTCTTTCGGAGTTTAGCCGAGAAGATTATAAACCAGTATCTAATTTAAATCACAGCATAAACTTAAATTATATTTACATTAGTTATTAGCTCAAATTCTGCGAAGTCGCTCCAGGTTAACAGAGAACTTTAATCCATAAAAAGCACAATATGAATAAAAGCGGTAAATTGCAATGTTTGTAATTCTTCGGCCGACTTTTGAAGTATCAACTCCGCTGATGATGCATTGGAGAGATGAAACACGTGTCCAGCTCCTATTGTCGGTACGATGGTGGTAGTTTTAGTTGAGTTTACATTCATGTTTTTTTTTTTTGTGGTGGGAGGTTGGGTCCATGCAATTAAATGAAAATAAATTAGCACAGGCTCAACTAATTCACGCAAAGACCTACGTTAGATACTCATCAGGGGAGCAAAGTAAATCTTTTCTAATCATGACCTCTATTCATGTTTCTTTCAGTTCACGACCGCTCGTCACTCATACAACGATGTACCGTTCTCCCGATCCCTCGGTTTGTCCCTGGAGTCTTTTGGGAAGACTCTCCTCGATGCAGCCCTTAACCAGGAGTACCTGAGCACCTACCAGGAGATGATCCGAGCCAGCAGAGAGTCTTTCGAGGGGGTCCCAGTTCGGGACGTTCGCAGGCTACGTTCTGGAAGACATCTGGATGTGATCAATGATGGTAAGGGTTTTGTTTCTACAGTGAATGAGTATGATATATTATGAGTATAGTCACAGAACTCACAGAATAGGTAATAGTGCTACGTACAGAAAGTGCCCTCCCGAATAATTATGTTTAGGCGTATTCATATGTATGCGGGACTGTATCATGCTTGAATTGAATTACCTCTCGACGTTTCGCCTACCTAATCGTAACCATGGTCGCTGTAACGCGGCAGAAACGTTGAGAGGTAATTAAATTGAAGCGTGATGAAGTCCTTCACGTGGTATTGCCGGCGGAGCGTACTTAAAATGCGGAGTGGACCTCCTCCGTTATACATATAGACGGCCGGATAGCCCATTGGTTAGAGAACCTGACTATGAAGCTTGAGGTCTCAGGTTCGATTCTATCCGGTCGAGGTAGAAGTTTGTGTGATGGACGCGAATATTTTGTGTCGAATAATGGATGTTTCGCAATTTATAAATTTATATAGTGTTTATCCGTGGCGTTCTTCATGGTATAGTTTGGAACTACGTCAATTGGTGCGAATTGTACTGTGATATTTACTAATTTGGGTTTAAATATCTTAATTTCAATTAATTCTACTTATAAATTGCTAGGTTAAGGTTTATATAATTGATAATGAATTAAATTACCCTTGTGGTGCCGGTTCCTGTGTGGTGCCGAGTTCAAATATCACCTCCCCCTTTTTTTCCCGTGGGTGTCGCAAGAGTCGACTCTGGGAAAGAGTTAGTACCTAGTATGTTGTGGGCGATGGGCTAAAAACCTGTCACTACAATTCACGTTTAACCGTCTGGTTACCCTGAAATTGCTTAACGTGGCACTGGATTTTTGAATTCATGTGCTCTGCCTACCTCTTTTGGGAATACAGGCTTGAGAATATGTATGTATGGATGTGTATGTAATCTGTACTGACTTATCTATCGTCTCCGGTATTTCCATGCAATTGAAACCAACGTCACCAACTGTGCACATGTGCACGCTTTTCCCCTGTAGGTACCTACTCTAAGTAGGTAGGAAGGTACATACCTATGCGCAAAAAAATTGCCATGCTGTATTGCCATGGCAGACAAATTCATGACTAATTCACGTTCCGTGACCATTTCTAGCTATTTCTATTGGCAATTATAACAGCGACAGGTTGCTAGCCTGTCGCCTAAAATAAATATACCTTAGCCATTTCCTTAGTCGCCGCTTACGACATCTACTGAATGGAGAGAGATCTCTCTATTGGAGTGTTTCCCAACATTTATTTGTCGTGTAATTTTTTTGTACAATAAAGTATTACTTACTCTCTCAGAAAGTGTCCAAGAACGTCGCCACAGCGGGCACGACATCCGCTCGGTGGCGGGGTCGCGGCGCGCGCGCTCGCAGGCCGCGCGGCGCGACAAGCTCAACAGCCAGAGCCTGCGCAGCCACCAGGCGCACGCGCGCCGCTCCGGCCAGCGCGCCGCCTGAACCGACCAATAAACTGACGACCCTTACTACTACTGCGTTTTATTATCCTACGCCTTTTATTGTGTAACACCCCTAAACGCTACAGCCGGCTCAGCACGTCAGGGCGCGAGTAGAGATCCGCACCAGATAGACTATACCTGTCACTGTCTAAATAGAGACGTCGCTCGTGCTGCTGTGCTAAGCCTACAGGTTACTAAGTCTGCCAATCATGATGCATCTACATATTACTTACGGGTCTCATCATCAGATTTTGATCTAAGAACCCTCGTCGTTTCTGCATACATCACACCTGAATTCCTAGGTGTCCATTAGGTGCAGCACACGTAACGTTACATAAACAAAAACGTGACTATTTCACATTTCATAGCCACTTATGTTGCATTGCACGACGGACGCGAAAAGCAGCGGCGCGGCGTAGGGCTAATTCATTTGTTTTGGTTTGATTCCAATTCGGAGAGGTTGTTTGCTCAGAAAGTGCCCAAGAGCGTCGCCACAGCGGGCACGACATCCGTTCGGTGGCGGGGTCGCGGCGCGCGCGCTCGCAGGCCGCGCGGCGCGACAAGCTCAACAGCCAGAGCCTGCGCAGCCACCAGGCGCACGCGCGCCGCTCCGGCCAGCGCGCCGCCTGAACCGACCAATAAACTGACGACCCTTACTACTGCTGCGTTTTATTGTGTAACACCCCTAAAAATCATAACTAAGCCAGCCATTCATGTTGCGTCTGTTACTTACTGTTAGGACCATAGGCCTTAGGAGGCTAAGAAACGATGATGGTTCCTGGATCAAAATCCAGGAACCATCATCGTTTCTTAGCCTCCTAAGGCCTATGGTCCTACCTATAGGACTAATGTCAAAATAAGTTTGAATTTTACATAAATGACACTAAGCCTCAAATTCAAACGATCAAAAGTTGGTGCTGGGCCTTAGGAGGCCTATACATATTATACATCTCACCTGTATTGTATGTAGGCAGAGCACACGAAACGCTATATAGACAAAATCATGACTATTTCACGTTTTGTGGCCACTTCAGGACCTGAAACTTAGTCGCTACTTTTATGACATCAATGGAAGAAATGGAGAGGTATTATTTTAAACCTGAAACCACATGGCAAACTCGATCTAAAACCGGAGTAATCTGTACTTTTCGTTATAAGTGAGTCTCATGGTTTCATGTTCACACCCAATCTAATAGTGTAGTATGTAATAGCAACGTCCCTCGGAAAGTGTCCAAGCTTAAAGCCCTAGCCTGAGGGGCGGCTACCAGGCGAACGCTGGATATTAAAAACCCAAGCGTACTGTTTTATCAGCTTCTTCAAAATGCATCTGCTTACTTAACTCACTTTAAATGAATAAAAGAAACTCCTCAGTAGGAAACTAAAGAGCGACAGAGTTTTAAGAAAGTAGTGCTAAACATTTCTTTCAGGCGTTAATTTTCTAAATTATTTATTCTGGTGAAAAAACATTTAAGTAGGTAAATAACAATAAAGCTTATAAATAACTTATACTAAAACAAACTTAATTAGAACTAAAATTAAATCTAAAACTAAAATTAGAGATAAAAAAATTCTCCCAAATCGCCGCCAATAGGGAGGGTGCCCAGAAGGCTGGCAGCATTGCCACGTTGTATGGCAATGCTGATACGCTGGGCAAAATAATGGCCAGCCTTCTGGTCACGGGAGGCCTCTATGAGGCGCGCCGAAAGTTCTTTGAAAATTCGGCGCGCATTAGGCCCCCAAGGCCCCAGCGTTTCGACTCCAAACGCCTCAAACAAATAACTACCACCGAGGGCGCTATATTTGCGGCGTTTGAAGTCTTCTGCCGAGGCTGCGGCAGTGCCAGCAGTGTGCTGGGTCCTTGGAAGATGGGTCGGTGCAAGGGTGTCCACACAAGTGGCATCCCACACTAAGGGGCGACCCATTCGCCAAGGAACCAATGTCATACCGTCGGGCCTCTTGCCATCGTCTCTAGCCAGGCCGTTCGGTTCTAAAACGGCCGGCACTTGGACGCTGACTAGGGCCCTACGAATGACATCGTTTATGCTGGCGTGGCGCGGTATACGACCCGCGCTCCTGCCACAAGATAGGCTATGGTGGCCATACTTATCGGCCATTTTCCCGCATTGGCAGCGATGAGGGACATTGGTTGGTGCCCCTACTCTGAGGCAAGAGGCGAGGCGAAATGTTGTGTTGTCCAGCAATGTACCTATGCATGCTGATGGTAAGGCTTGCAACCAGAGGCCAGACTCCCACTCAGCAGTGGCCAGAAGACGGGCGCGCTCCGCTGGACTCGAGGCTGCACTAAGTAGATTGTTCCGCACCAGTTGGCAGAGCGGCTCGTCCCACTGCTTTTGTGAGCAGCGATTAACAGGCGCGGCTGACCCTGGGCAAGCCAAAGACCATACATTTTCGGCCTCTGTGCAGTGAGCAACCTCTAGGACTCCCAGTGAAGGAGCTAAAATGTCACCTATAAGAGGTTGCGCACTATGCACAGAGGACAAAAAAGCAGGCAAGGAAACACTAGAAATTTTTCGAATACCCAAGCCACCATACCTTATAGGTAAGCTGGCTTGGGTCCATGATTTGTCATCGAAAGGGATGTTGAGGATGGAGGTGAGAGTCTCTTCGATTAATTGGTATAACTGGAGCATCAAACTGGGGTGTTTCCAAAGGTGACAGCCACGAAGTATATATGTGAATTTAGGTACGAAGAGACAATGCCGCATGATACAGAAAGCCGAATGCATGTTAATTTTAAGTAAGCGATCCGAAACAGAAGAAAAATTTTGAATTTTTTGTTTTACATAATCTTCGAATGAGTGGTCTAGAATTGGGCAACCTAGGAGGTGAAACGTTTTTTCTTGTAAAATTTTAATGCCAGGAGCTACGTTTTGGAATTTTTCTATCACAGAAACTTTATCTAAACATGAGTTGGAAAACAAAAAGTTCACATTTGGAAAAATTTAGAGATAATCCGATATTTTCAAGGTCAGTTTTTAAATTTTGAAAATCTTGAATACGGTATTTGTGTCACCTCCAAGGGTCCCGTCGTCAAGATACCACAAATTCAATTTAGAATTTAATTTTTTAATGATTGAATTTTCTTAACAGCGGAATCAAAATGCTTAACGCCCATTAGAATTTAATAGCAATCATGCCACCATTCAGGTTAACCAGTTAATTGTTTGCTTGTCAGTTCTCTAATAACTCCAGAACACGGTTAGAATTCTACATATTTCTTTGTGACATAATGAGTTTAATTTACGTTAATTAGGTAGTAGGTATCTACAATTGTTTCTCGCAAGGTATCCATATCCATTTAACAAATTTTTACTGCGACACTCCTGATGGTCGTTTAAGCAAAAGTTCCATACGACGTTTCTTTATCTTCACTTTTCTTTAAAAATAATCTGATACAGTTCTGTTGTTGAGTTATTTACGTATTAGAGATAATATCTGCAGCCAAATTGTGTAAAACGTGACCAGAAGATGATGAAATGGTTGTTCTAAAATAAAATAAACAGTTCATTAAATACTTTAAAATCTGCAAAGAAATGAACAGCTAGTTTAGTTTAGTACTTTATTTTAATTTTAAATGTATATGTAAAATTGTAATTTAATGTTACTTGTTCTATTTTGTTATTTGTTTTATAATAAACGTGATTATCAGCTAGTTTAACAAGTTTGTGCCTGATTCTAGTATTGAGTAGATCCCTGTTGCAGTTAGAATTTGCCGTAATTAACTTGCCAGAAGTCGCGAAAAGTTTCAGCAAATGTACCTACCTACCTATTGAGCATATTTAACATCCTTTATTTCACAAAAGTTATACAGTTAAAGTTAAAACAATACATAATTCAAATAAGACACATATCTAATAAAATACTATTTTAAGTTATAGGTAGTCATTATAGATTTAGACATAGTTTTAATTTATGTAGTTTTATTCTTTAAGTTAATTTTAATTTGTTTTATAAATAACACTAGCTTTCCGCCCGCGGCTTTGCCCGCGTGGAATGCGGTTATATTGTGGTATATTGCGAATATTCCCTCGGGAACATCAATTTTTTCCGGGATAAAAAGTACCCTATTATTTAATCTGGATTTCTAACTTTCATCGGTTCAGTAGTTACGGCGTGAAAGCGGAACAAACAAACAAACAAACAAGTAAGGATTTCACAAAATGTACATATCTACCTACCTACTGAAATGCAAAGAAAATTATGTCCTAAGATTAAATTAATACTCTGTGTCCATTTAGAATGTTGTTTCCTCAAGTGTACTTATCTATTTAAATTAAGTAGGTAGGTACTCCATGAATTACGTTTTACCTACGTTATCTACTTTTTAAGTATTTAATGTTCATCAGCTTAGGTAATTTCAATTATGGACACCCCGTGTTTTGCTTTTCCCAGTTTTCCCTGCCTGAAAATGTCGGTTGTTGGTGCTGGACGTGCTGGTCCTAATTAAGTGACTTGTTATAAAATATTTAACAGGATTCTCCGTATTTTTTAAATGCGGAATTTAAAATAGAGCTAAACCGATAAGAATAATTAGGTAAATCCATCATTTGATTCATCATTACGCCCAATAAACATAATATCGATTGATTAGTCAAATCAATCGTGACATTGTAAATAATCGTTCTTTAGTGACGTAATTTTTGAGATGATTGTGAACAGAATGAGTCGAAAATTATATGAGCCGATGCGCTGATTTTTAAAAAGCTTATCGAGTAAACTACCATGTTGTTAAGTGAAAGAGATTTCTTTACTTTTGAGAAAAACTCAGGGAACAAGGGGATTAGACTAAACATGCCATCACTTTGATAGCAAGATATCTTTTACTGATAAAGTATTATTTTCAGTGGCGTGGCACCGACAGTAGTCACGCAAATATCTACCTCATTCTACCCAACTTTAAGACTCTTTATTGATTGCACGATAATTAAAATTCATGTTGCAATATAGCAACAGCCTGGAAGCTGCAATTGTGAAAATTTTATCTATGAAATTTCCAAATTTTTCTTGTTAGTACTTTTCGAGATAATCAAGGAAATGTTGTGGAACAAATGAAGGGATTATATGCGTAAGCGTCAAAACATTAATTTGCATAGATTTAATAGTAAGTAGATTACGATAAGCGAGTAGGTACCTAGCCTACAGTGTACAAAGATATGCCTTATCAATTCAATTCAATCGTATAGTTAGTCTCCAAGCGAACTTTGGATTGACGGGAAAAACAAGGCGCAACTTTGTTAAATCTTTGACAAAACTTCAAGTTTACTTATCCATTCTAATTTCTGCATTAATTAAAATATAAGTTGCGTTAACTACTGGAAAATTTTGTTAAATGTATCACATCCAGCATTTCACTTTGTCACGAATTCCAGTAATATTAAGTAGCTAGGTATCTACTTAATGGTCCTCAGGGATGCCCCGTTGTAAATAATGACCTCAGTGCGGTTTGATTCGTTTCCATTGCCTTACGGCTTACACATAGTTTATGCGCTCGACACTCATGCCACCGAAATTATGCAACGAACTAGGTATAGACTTATTTTGAGATCATTACTAAACTCGCGACTGTAGTTTCGTACTTAATTTTCCTTTATTTGTACTATAAAATTTTGCTTCGTACCAAATTTCAAGAATCTGAATTCACCAGAAGTATCCTGTTTGTTTTGAAATCTCTTGCGAGAGTCGAAATTTTGATTGCTTTGTCGTAAAAGCTTGACTTTTTTCATAGCTTTAAAGGACAGTAACTAAACACTAATTATTATTTGATATAGGTAATTTTATTGTGCTCAAGTAGCGGACTTATAATTGAGAAAATATCGTACGCGGGTTGAGTGCAAAATCGTGTCGTGTTGAACACTGGAAATCAACTTTATCACCGACTCAAATACATATAAAGCGGAACGGTACCGTGTCAGTCTACTCTTAAGCGCACTCATGCGCAACACAACCGTATATTATTTTTAAACGATATCAATAACATAATATATTTAATCCATACTCGTAGATTAGGCGGACATGTCTCGATTGTTTTACTTGACTTTGGCCTGTCTGCTGCAACTATCTTTGCAGGTCTGTATATCTTTTTATAAAGTCATATTTTACACGCTTTACACTCAGATCAGTACTAGGTATAATAAAATTAACGATTATGTCTTTTTAAGTATATGTTTTAAAACAAAATTGTCTTGTTTACTTTCGTCACGATTCCTTTTAAAAATGTAGGTAGCTGAGTTACTTTAGTGAAATGAAAATTGGTTTATTTTAAATAGTAAAGTTTAGTGTGATTAGTTTTTGAAGAAGTTACGGCTCTTTAAAAGTACCTACTCCTACGTAAAAATGTAGATAAGAATATTTGCTATTTAAAAACTTTAGGCGTCAACTTAAGTGTTTCGAGTACGGGTACGGTACCTAGTTAGTTACCTATCGTTACTATCGTTGTTAATACATTCTTGAATTTGTTTTTATTATGTCTAGGTTATACTATATTCGAATTGATTAGCTGGAAATGTAATAAATTTTGCCGTAACACGTCTCCGTTTCTTCCGTGTATGTTGTGTTGTAATTGTAAGACGCAACTAAGGATGGTTGAGGTTTCTTTTAGGCAGTGCCGTAACTAGGGCTGTGCCAGCGGTGCCCAGGCACAGGGCGCAGACCCTGGAGGGGCGCAGAAATGACCAGACCTGTACCTTCAAGGGCGCAGTTTTTAAAGCTCGCACCGGGCGCATAAAAGGCTAGTTACGGCACTGCTTTTAGGCGACAGGCTAGCAACCTATCATTATAGTAGTACCTTTAACTTAAAACCTAAACCTATGCTAGATGTGGCTACGTAATATAAAATAATCATGGATTTCTTAATGTTGCGCTTCGTATGCTACGGATGTGATGTGTATGTGTGACAAATTTTATCCCACCAGTATTTTTTAACATATAGATCACACTGTAGTTTTGTGAGTAACGACAAAACTACGTGGCAATAAATTGAAAAGAAAGGCCTAGTTGTGAGTAGGTTTACCAAATTATTTTGAAAATAATAACCTAGTCCTTATCTATCTCAGACAGATCTCGTAATGAGTACGTTCATAAAAAAATATAAACACGAGACGAAATGTACTTGACCTTCTGAAGAAGATGTACCTATTCAGATAATACGTCAGACAGATCGTACGATGAATTGATTATATCTCATCCTATTTCTCGATGAGCGAAAGAGATAGAGGAATTCGGGGGCATCGATACAGCTCAGAATAACGCACCCAGTAAAATAAGACTTTCCTGCTCAGTATGCTTTTGTTTGTGAATAGAACTTACCGTATTTTGCTCGTTCTCTAATTGTTTTATGAATTAGTTGTTTTAATGCCACACTTTTTAAGAATATACGTAGAAAATGTTTACAATTTTGTCGATATGGTGCCTTCTTAGTTTAGCAGTGTTCTCCGAACAGGCAAGTATTTAAGGTCAATGACTTTTATATATCGTCTCTGTTCTGTTTACTAAATATCATGTAACTAAATTGTTGTTTTGTTGAATAATTTGACAGTGTATCAACAGGTGCCTCACTTTTATTGTTACAGTCAAAAACAGACCTACTTACTTTACATTGTACATTCAAGATGTACCTACCTGCTTATTTTTTGACTTGTATGTTGACTGATTGTATTGTTAAGTGTGTACACGATGGTAGGTATTACCTACTTATTAATTGGGTCGATCAACTATTCTTTGTCAAATGGTGTCCCGCAGAAAGAAAAAATCATAACGATTAAATTATCCCAAACCAGT
>BHDV01049440.1:16356-67497 GCA_005406045.1 Adoxophyes honmai | reverse complement strand
TGCTACAAGTGTCTGCAAAGCGTGAAATACTCATAATCATGGTTTTATCTGTCACGTTTTAGGTTCTCTTCGTACCCCATTTGGTTTTATAAGCCTAATTGTATGTATGTATGTACAATTTTAAACAAAAAACTAACAAACTTAATAACTAACAAACTAAACTTATAATTTTACGAAAGTCTCACTAAAAAAACAAAAGTCTCGAAGTCCCGGGAATTCCCGGGACTTTGACGGTAGGCTGTCTCGTGTCCCGGGACCTTGAAATTGTCGGGAATTCCCAAACCCTACTAGTAACACTATTGACTAAATAATAATTTACAGAAAGTTTCGAAAATGGCTTTTAAAGAGTCACCTAAGTAGCTATCTATTACTTTTACATTCAATGAAATGATAGTCGTAGTAATAGGTTAATGGACGTGAATAATAACGTAACAGTTCCGTTGGTATAGGTAAAAATGCGTATATTTGGTAATTCAGTACAATTGTAGCAGCTACCTACAATAAAAAAAGGGTCTAAATATAAGCAAGTTTTGGGAGCCTCTGCTCTAAAGCGTCTTTCATCTGATTTGAGATTTGCGTGAATTTGCAGAAGTCAACGCCAGCAGATGACAGCTATGTAGCAGCTGCTGTCGAGTACCAGGTGTCTGCTGATGTCGAGCAGAACCTGCGGAATTATGTGCAGCTTATCAAAGAGGCAGCAGAACAGGTGAAAATTGGATTTTTTGTAGATAGGTATAGAGAATTAGAGATACAAGTATAGGGGAAAAATTTATACAGAAGATGCAGAAGACGGAAAACGTAGAAGATGTACGTACTTTCCTACCGAAACACCGTCACTAACTAGATTGAACTTAATTTCTAGAAACTAAGTATTATAGTAAAGCATCGGCTGTTGATGAATGCTAGGGCTTCACATAAATCTATTCAATCCACTTACAATGAAAAGAATAGTTGTAATTAGGTTCTAACAAGCATCATCGGCTTTCAATAAGCCTTAAGTCCATGATGATTTAATTATTCCAGAATGCTGACATCATCGTGTTTCCGGAGCTGACCCTGACAAGAGGTTCTCGCTCCGTCAACGTTCCAATGTACGATCTGTTGAAACAGCAGCCCATCCCGGCTCTCCTGCCTTTGGGATATGATGAGGTATAACTATTTTAATTGCCGTTCTCCTTTTGAGTTCTTCAAATCTCTACAATGCTTCTTCATAAATCGTCTTCATATTAGCCAAATGACGTTTTTTGTAGAATACATGGCTTTCCATAGACAGAAGTTGATCAAAAGCCAAACTGGTCCAGATGGAAGTGGTTTGCATGCATCTTGAGCCGACGGCTCTGTTTCTTAGATACTACTAAATGCACAAAATTCTCAGGGCATGCGAGATTTAATTCACATTCTGACACTAAAATCACCACTTTAATGATATACCTATAATATCTATATGTACAAAAAACTTTCAGCTCTTGGTGGGCATATCCGCAGCAGCAAGAGAGCACCAGATTTACGTGCTCATCAACGTTCAAGAAGTAATGGACTGTACTCAGATCCCCAAAGAGTCTGAGGAGTACTGCCCTGAAGAAAAGGAGTACTTATTCAACACTAACGTAATCTTTGATAGGAACGGAGCTGTTATTGACAGGTAAGAATTTGGAGTTTAGCTAACCAGGAAGTAGAAAACGATCGATCTGATCTGACCAAAATGTTTTTTGAAATTAATTGATTCTTCTATTCAATGATTGATTTATTTTTTAGATATCGTAAGATCAACCTCTTCGGAGAGTTCAGCCGCACTCCAGCTCTGAAACCAGATCTGGGCTTGTTCACAACAGACTTTGGAGTTACTTTTGGCCACTACATCTGCTTTGACCTTATGTTCCAAGTGCCAGCCATCCAAGTTGTCGAAAAGAACCAGATCACTGATGTACTGTTCTCGACTATGTGGTTCTCAGAGATGCCTTACTTGAGTGGTAAGTAAGAACATGTTTAGAAAATATCGAAAGATGATCAATGAAAGGAATATTTCTCTAGAAATCAAACACTCCTTCTACTTAAACTCAGAGATGTTGCTCAAGATAAATCTGCACATAATGACGCAAATTGGCTGTTTTTTTTACAGTGACCCATAATTACTCGTAGTTCTTAATTTTTTAATGAAAAACTTTTTTCCAGCGGTGCAGATTCAGGAAGCCTACGCCTATGCCGAAAATGTAAACTTTATCGGGGCAGGAGCCAACAATGTACGAGTCGGTAGTGCAGGTAACTTTTCAAACATTTTTGGTGCAAGTAATTTTCTGAAAGATAGTGTTTGTCACTGGATAAAAGTGTAACGACAGATCAATAATCTGATTCCAGGTTCAGGCATCTACTCGGGGAAAGCTGGTGCCCTGGTGAGCACTATGCCAGGTCTACCTGTTACTCGTCTTCTGGTGTCCAGAGTTCCGAAAGTACCTGGAAATGTAAGTTCATTGCTTTACAGAATGTCATACATAATTAATTTAATTCAGGTTTTGTACCCAACTGCGAGGTATGGTAATTTTTTCTACTTCATTATCTGCAGGTATCAGGGATGACCTATCCCGGTCCGATATACGACAACCCCGCTGATCACGATAGCCTTGTGTTGATCACCGACCCGTCCCTGCCCGACCACATCAGCAGACCGCTGGTCAACGGGTTCCAAGAATTCACTCTGGTCGATAAGGAGGTCAGCTGCCGATTCAGGATCCGGTTGAACCTGAAGGAAGGGGAACAGGTAAATTTACAGAGATTTTAAGGAGAGAACGAAAAAGATGAAGGTGCTCGATTGGAATGGATGCATGATAAATAAGGAAGTCCAATAACTTAAGGATGTCTTGGTGTAAATGTAAAGTGTCCGGCATCTCTTTAATATTTGGTGTAATTTTAACCTTATTACACTGTAACAAAGGCGATTGCTAATGTTTGGAATTGTACTATAGTGGGTACACTTAGCACAATGTCTCTAATTTTTAAAGTTGGAAATGCAGCTTAATGCACTGTAATAAGGTACATTTGAGATTGGAGAAAATGGTTTAATTCATATAAATGTGTGTTGTTGACTGTATCAGCGCCGCCATCACCTGAGCTCTGACGCCAAACTGTTTTAAGATCTCAGAACACAGATGACAGCAACGCAGGTGTAGTCACGCCAGACAATAATATTGTCTAAATGTCTTAAAATCTCCTCAACGTAAGAAAAATGTTTCGCTTTAATCAAGGGTAAAAAAAGAGATGACAACTGCTTTTTACGTTTAGACCGTGGGTTAAAGCTTGTTCGCTGCAAGGCTCACTGATGATGCTGACACGCTGACGTATTTAATGCTTTTAAAGTTATGAGCACGTCTTTGTGGATTTTGTGACAGTTATATCAGCTTGCCTTTAATTTTAATAAATGGCACGGTTTAGTTTGTTTTTTAGTATAAAAATAGTGCATGAAAGCTTTCCTTTAGTCGACCTGCTTTTGTAATTTGAACTGTAGATAGAAAAGTTATTAACAAATCTTACATGCATGAAAATAATAATCTCCTGTCAAGGTAAGTCCTACCCTATTTTGTTGTACTTTTTTGCGGCTTGCTATAAAACTTACATCATTCATTACTAACCTTCATGTTATGTGATCGTAAGATTTGCTTACCAGCTTTCATTATAACTACAAATCAAAATCTACCAACAAATAGCTGAAACGTTGTTACTCAGGATGCACCAGCCCAGGCGTTACTCTACGAGTACCCCCTTTTTTTGTTATCGGAGTGGAAATGCGTTACACGTACTCCCTGGCTTGGGGAGGCCCGGGAGTTATGTGGAACTTTTTACCTCGTCTTCTTCCCGAGTGGTACGGGAGGGCGGAATATACCTACTAAAACCTCTCTAGCGTTGTCTCCTTACCGGGTTGGGGGGTGCCGTGGGACACCAAAAAATCCATAAAAGAAGCCCTAACTGCTCCAGTGCTCCTCCCCTACTCGCTCTCTAATCAGACCCACAGTAAAAGCATATTTGATTTTAGATCTCTACGGGTTGCGGAAATGTGTACCAATCTTATTAACATTTTAAAAGAAAGTCTTGTTAGTTACACCATTTACAACTCAAGAACAGTTGGGGCAGATTAAAACCAGGAGGCGGATATAGGATAGTACTTTTTATCCCGTTCCCGGGGCATGTGACATAAAACGTAGTTTGACGACAGACTCAGACAAAAACCTCTTAGGCGGTACAAAGTTTGCTGGTTCTGCTAGTTTATCATAAAGTAAACCAAGGTCCTTAGTTGCTTTTTAGTTCTTACGCCATACGGAAGAAGAGGTGTAATTTGAAGCCAAACAACGCGGGGGATCATTTCCATCCATGTGTGATTATGACTAATATTGGGTGATAAAGTTCCACATGTCTCATGATTGTTGTTTTTTTTTTGTAGAGTCACAAGTACCGGGCCTTCGTCCAAGACAGCAGCAACATCTACAGCCGGCGGGAGGCTGGGGTTGCTGCGTGCTCTGTGGTGGCGTGCAAAGACAACGACCCCAAGACGTGTGGTTACAGGTAAAGGACATTACATGTTATGCTTTTGTTCTTTTTTTACTCATATATTATGAGCGGGTGTGAAACAAATCACAAATGGAAGAGTTCATTGAACTCAGCTAAATCAAATTCCTCCGATTTTCCAACAATTTCGATTCAAGTCGATGACATCCTGTTGAATGTCAAAAAATTAATGGTCAAGAAATAACTCAACTACCGACATGTCCAAAAAGTTAAAAGTTACTTATCTTTAATGTATAAATAAATGTTTTTGCTTCCAGATTTGGTAAAAACGAGGCAAACGTTGAAATAAAGGAACTAGAGATAGAAATGTCCACATTAAGGAAGCAATACAACAAGACGCTGCAGTGTGATAACGTGGTCTACTTCCCATCCTCATTCAGGATTAACAAATTCCCGTTAAGGCCAGATAATTACACTTACTCTGAATCAAGTCAAAATGAAATTGAAAATGGTCAAGAGAAAAGTGGTCGAGAAAAGATTTTTTACAAAATAAATGCCCCTCAAGATGATCTCATGGCTTTCGCTATTTGGGGAAGGATCTATGTTAGAGACGTGGACCATAACACTGAAGTAACTGAAGAAGACGTACAGAACTATTTAAATATTGAAGACATAATCTACGGAACTAAGAGGAATCAACATTAAAATGCTACGTTTCGTGGAGTGGAATAATCCTTTACCTAAAGTTAGACTGTGAAGTGCATAAATTACCTACATTATGTTAGATTAGTATGTAGTACCAAACTGATAATATTGACTGATGAATATTTTAAATCTATTTTTACAATTTGGATTTGGATGTATTATTCATTACCCGCATATACCCAACTTTCGTCAATTTAATCATATTTTCAAAACATTCGTCACTTGTTTTAAACCCCAATCGACGCCAAAAAAAAAGAGGTGGCTTGACGTCATCTCTAGGTGTGGTCCGATTTCAATACGGATTTTTTAATTCGAAAATCCTCTCGCTGGTTCTTAGTTAAGTCACAGAATAGGCAATAGTGCTACGTACAGTAGGTCCACTCCTGAACGTGTTAAGTTAAGATGTAATCTCTTTCCATCGTTACCTGAGTGCTTAGTGTATTCAAAACAGTCACTCAAAGGAAAAGGTCTCAAACAAAAAGGAGCGTAAGTTTCTAAACTGCGGAGTGGACCTCCCCTAGTTAAGTTTGACTTCCTTTCACAGTCCTTTCTCATGCATATCTGAAAGTTTAGTTTTTAAAACAAATATTTTCCTTGGAAAATTAGCATTACCAGTACAGAGCAGCCGCCTTCGATGACGAGCGCAGCTTCAGTGGTCTAGGGGAAGGCGACACCAGGATCTGTTCTGTGATATCTTGCACGGGAGACACCATGGATACCTGCGGGAAGAGGTTCGTTAACCAATAAAAGACTGCATTGGCAAGATAGCAACAAAACTTCGACAATGTGTGTAACATTACGCCTGTATTTAATGGAAGCAAGGCACACGAAATGCTACGTAGTAAAAATTAAGACTTTTTGACGTTCTATAGCCACTTGCAGCATATTTTTAGGTTACTTTTCAGAGGGACGTAGTGACAGGCTAGCCTGTCCCTCAAAATATATCTTAACCTAAGTACAGTAGAACCCCTTTAAGACGATCACGTTTAATACGATTTCTCGCTTAATACGCCACTTTACGCCAGTCCCTGCAACTTGAAACATATTTTCATACATTTCTTAACGCTTAATACGATTCGTCATCCCGTTTAATACGCCGGAGCCCGAGCCGAGATGCTCATATTTTCAGTCTCGAGAGATGCTGGTCAAGACATTTGCCCCCTTCAGCGGGGTCTTCCCGCTCCCGAGTGGGCCCTCAGGCCTCGTTGGTCGTCTTCTGTGCTACGTCAGACTTCTGGTCCTCCATTCAGTGACGTCGCAACCCGGTTTAAAAAGGCGTAAGGCCGGCGGCGTTCACTCCACGCGTGCAGAGTGACTAGCAAGATGTGCCACTGGGTTCTGGCCGGCTTGGATCTCCTGAATGAACAGGATCAGCTCCTCTGTCGGCACTCTTTCGCCTTCTAAAGTGTCCGAGCTTCGCCCCGTCTTCTCCTTTCCGGGGGCGGGCGGTGACCGCTTGGCTCGGCCCGGCTGTAGGTGCGGGCTGACCTCGGCGGAGGCTGCCATCTTGGCTTTTTTGCCTCCGCACTTACACCTTCTCTATTGATAGGAACAGGTCCCATCGTTGGCTTGACATGAGGAGTATACATATATACCAAAATTAAAACATGTACCTAGTATTTTTTATTTTCCCTTTCCCGCATAAGACGCTTTCTCGCTTAAGACGCGTTTTTGTTAGGGTCCCTGAGAAATCGTCTTAAGCGGGTTCTACTGTATATGTATATCAGAAGTCTCCTCGTAGGAGATGTACGGACGAAATGTAGAGGGAAAATAGCCACGCTTTTCCTTTCGTTTAAAACAGTTTATCCCCAAAAGTGTAGAAAAAAGTCAAAAAAGGAACTAAGATTGTTTATTTACCTACATCATATTGTTGCCATACTTAAGCAATAGTTACGTCAAGAAAGTGACGTTTGTCAAGAAAGAGACGCCCTCTGATAATTTCTACTATTTTTGACCAGTCTTTTTAATTTTACTCATTGCTATCTCTGTCTACCGTTTGCAATAGACTTGTTATAATAACGTTTGATAAAATAACCGGTTCTCATTCTTTCCCAGATTCCCAGTGTACGATGCAAATGCGACCTCAGTCTTCGAAGAGCTTACCATCGTCGCCACGGTTCCCACTCCGGTCGTGGTCCCTGAACTGGACGCTAAAGACTCTGCCTTCTTCCCAGTCTCTCTAGACGTCTCTATAATGCCTTTGGAAGTACACGAATACACGTACACTGAAGAACAGAGCAGTGAAAATACTGTGTTCACTCTTACTTTAGTGAATACTGAGAAGGATTTATACACGTTCGCGGTCTGGGGAAGAGTTTACCCGCCTGTACCCGGATCGTCTACTATTCCAGGATTAAGCAAGATGCTGTTGTTCATGTTTGTCGCGTTTATCACGAAATCGTTATTTTTCTAACTATGAAAATTTATAGAGGCCGTGTGGCCAGTGAAATAAATACAAACACCGTACGTGTGTTCGAGTAATGATCAATCTAGAACAATTTTTTTCAATGAACTTGTTAATCTGTGATGCATAGTAATATTATGATGATTAAAAATGTGTATACTCATGTCAGGATGTCGTTTTATTTACATAATTTTCCTAAGAATAGTTATAGAAAACCTGCACACGACGACGAAGTAATTCTATGTTGTGTGTGGAGTTCCTAATCCGCACTGGGCCCGCGTGGGCCTGCCCAGCAGTGGGACGTATAGGGTGCATTACTACTAAAAATTGTTTGAATTGGATTGGATAAGTGATGAGTGAAATACTTCTAGCTGGTCCAAATATTCAATCTATCAATGGTTTAGCTTACTACAGATAGGAAAATGGCATAACGCTCATTAACTATCTTTAATTAGGGACGACTTACTAAACGAGTAATTTAACAAGATTAAATTTCAAGAGTAGATCACTCTTACCCGATTTTTTCAACTGAAAAATTGATTTACTCCTGAAAGAGATACTTATTCCAAGACGCCCTCAATGTTACAAATATCAATGTAAGTAGGTATATAAAAACACGAGCAAATACATCTTGACTAGTTAATGAGAAAAATATGATAATAACATTCATAACAAGTAAGAAAATCTAGATTGAATATTGCGACCTTTGGATTTACTTGTACCTTTTTATAAATACCTCTAGTAGTTCCTTTAAGTAGTAATCCTGGTAGTTCTGTTCTTGGTAGTCCTGGTAGACCAAATAAAACCTCTCAGTTGAAGTACATAACTCCATCCAAGGGTATCCGCGTACCTACGTCGCGTCACCGCCTGGTGTTATGTCTTGCTTCTACGGAACGAGGTATTATGCCATCAGGCCGCTTGTCATCAAAATGTATCGACACAACCACACAGTGGCAACTACTGGCAAGGGCCCTTCGAAAGACGCCGTTTCAGGAAACTTGGCGTAACTGACAGCGATTCTTTGGCGGGAGAGATGGTGCCCTAAAGTGTCAGATGAGTATTAGATACAATCCACAGGATAGGAAATTGTTAACGTAATGCGAGTTCGTTCCGCTCGTATTAGAAGGTAGGCATTACCACAGAATTGGTAATAGAACTATGTACAGAAGATCCAATCCCTAACATGTTCAGGCGTAAAAATATTGCTCTCTTTCTACCGTTTTCTGTTTTCTGTAGACCTTTTACGAGTTTTCCCCGACGGAGCATATCTTCCTAAACTAGGGATTGGGTGGGCCTTCCCTGCCTAATCGCAGGGAAATAGAGCGGTTATTTGAAAGGGGTGCAGTGCAGATGTACCCCTCTGGTACCGGGTTATAATAGCACCTCCCTCTTTCTTCCCGTGGGTGTCGTAAGAGTCGACTCTGGGAAAGGGTTAGTGTATTGTGGGCGATGGGCTAGCAACCTGTCACTGCAATATCACGTTTAACCACTTGGTTACCCTGAAATTGCTAAACGTGGCACAGGATTTTTGAATTCATGCGCTCTGCCTACCCCTCTTGGGGAATACAGGCGTGAGAATATGTATGTATTGTATGTATGGTGCAGATGTTTTTGGATGGAAAATGTAGCCAGAGTAGGTACCTTTCAAGATGCAGCCTTTAGACACTCTACACTGGGTTTTGGACAGAGTCTAGAAGTTCTCTAAAACAAATGAGTACGCAGTGTGGCTAGTCCCAAAGTCTTTGTGGTTAATGAAGGCGGAAACTGAGTGCGGGGTGTGAAGGTGAACATCCAGGCATTTGTAATAGCTCACTCAACGCAATCATTTACCGCTAGTAGCTTCTATTCTATCTCGGACTGAGTAAATAAAAATGTATTAGATACTTATGTCAATATGATCTAAGTAGATAGAGATGGGATCCTATCCTAATTGACATCAACGATAATCTTTATACTTATAATAAAACTGTAGAGAGGTCAATTCTCTACATTAAATATATAGCCAAAATTAATATTGGAGGATGATTGGTGATCGATACTGATGCCAAAAATGCAATCAGTCAATTTTTTGTCTGTCTGTCTGTCTGTCTGTCTGTCTGTCTGTCTGTATGTGCACGCATGTGTCAAAAACTACTGAACGGATTTTAACCAAACTTGGTACGATTGTAGTCTATACTCCTGGGCAGGTTATAGGCTATATAACATAACGATAAAACACATAGGAGCCGAGCAGTGACGTTAAATAAGCAGATACTGACTGACTGACTGAAAGATCAACGCACAGCCTAAACGGCTTAACGTAGGCACTTGAAATTTGGAAGGGACGTAGCTTAGGTACCGTAGAGGTGCACTAAGAAAGGAATTACCAAAATTTCCACGGGAACGGGAATTAGCGGGAAAATCTCTTTGTATGAAAAATCTAAACCGCTTAAGTTAAAGACGCTTGAAATTTGGCATGCAGGTATCTTAGTAAACTTAAAGCTTAGTTGCAACAGGATATTGCGAAATTCCCACGGGAACGGGAATTAGCGGGAAAATCCCTTTGTATGAAAAATCCAAACCGCTTAAGTTAGACGCTTGAAATTTGGCGTGCAGGTACCTTAGTAAAGTTAAAGCTTAGTTGCAACAGGATATTGCGACATTCCTACGGGAACGGGAATTAGCGGGAAAATCCCGTTGTATGAAAAATCTAAACCGCTTAAGTTAGACGCTTGAAATTTGGCATGCAGGTATCTTAGTAAACTAAAAGCTTAGTTGCAACAGAATATTGCTAAATTCCTACGGGAACGGGAATTTGCGGGAAAATCCCGTTGTATGAAAAATCTAAACCGCTTAAGTTAGACGCTTGAAATTTGGCATGCAGGTATCTTAGTAAACTAAAAGCTTAGTTGCAACAGAATATTGCTAAATTCCTACGGGAACGGGAGTTAGCCGGAAAAAACATTTGTATGAAATATCTAAACCATGTAAGATAGATGTTTTCAATCTATGTAGCGTGCACGCATACCTTAGTAAGTATAAAGTGTAGTTATGGCTGTGTTTTGAAAAATGGGTGTTAGCGGGAAAAACAATGTTGTATGAAAAATCTAAACTGCATAAGTTAGATCAGCCATACTCAAAGTGTGTTCCGCCGAACCCCAGGGTTCCAAAAGAATTTAGAAAAAAAAACACGTCTGTCTGGCCAAACGTTTTGGTGCAGCGTACGGGCGGACGGATGAACTGTTGTTTTTTGTAGGGTTCCATCAAGTATTTCGCTTTCTAAAGGGGTTCCATCAGCAAAAAAGTTTGAGAACCGCTGAGTTAGATGCTTTAAATTTGTCATGCATATACCTTAGTGAATACAAAATTATTTTATTAGCTATAAATTAGATTTATTTACCCCACATAAAACACCTGTAATATTTGGACAATTTTAAGTAGGAGAACAAGTAGCATTCCGTAATTATCAATGTTTTCTATGTAGTATATATGCCTAGAACCTTTTCATCCTATTCCCAAATTGAAAGACATATCGTCTACAGCAGCGTATTCAAATAATTCCAAGATCTCTTCTGTCTCATTCCGAACTTAATGCGAGCGAAGCCGCGGGCAAAAGCTAGTCCATAATATACTTGTACGTTCCATACTAAAAAGGTATTTGACAGAAACTCAATAATAAAATCTGAAAGAACGAAAGACGAAATTAAATTACTTCAAAAATACCTAAAAATAACTCAGAAAAAAAAGATTTATTCCGTTAAATTTTTAATTATGTTGTAAATACTGGCCTGTAAGGCTACATATTCACGTGTTTTTTCGCTACCCACTATAATGAATTTCGGTGAATTTTCCTTATTTAATTGCGGCATTTGAAAAGTTAATTAATTAAACCGATAATGTCTAATCGGGTATACCTAATCGTTCGATTCATTGTTATGCCCAATATACATAATATCGATCAATTGTTCAAACAGCACGAGACATTGTAGATTATTTTATAATTTTAATGTGACGTAATTTTAAAGTTAAATTTAACACAATGAAATGAAAATTACATAAACGGGTGCGTCTAATTCCAAAAAGCTTATCGGAAGAGGAAAAACGCAGCAAAATTTTACAGATTCTCTTATTTATGACAAAACTTCAGAAACAAGATTATAGAGACATGCTTATTAGCGTAAACATGGCATCACTTTGACAATAAGATATCTAGTACTGATAAACGTATTATTTTTAGTGGTGTAACCATTTTCGTAAACATTGGTGACATGAAACTTCTGTGTATTATTTTTTTTATTAATACCTACTTAGTCCTCTCATGACATTCACCCAGTGATGATATTTACCCAGTGTTTTGTCATGGGGCAGTCTAGGCGCTCAGCGATCACACTCGGAAGAATCAGAAGGGTGTTGGAGACGCTACCCTCTTTTCTGATAGTGTGGAAGCCGTCAGTGCGTATCTCTGCGAACGCACGCGACGCAGCATCGCGACAGCCTCATCCAGCACCCTCAAAAAGAGGCAGGGAAGCAGATGGGTGAAAACGTATATAAACGTGTATAAACGTTTATTGTATATTTTGAGCTTGTAGCTAATTTATATAAAACTAGAATATCGATTGCACTTCACGGAGTAATCGGTCCTCCTTAACTGTAAGTACATACATACATACATATCGTCACGCCTCTTTCTCACAGGGTTAGGCAGAGACTACTTTGTTCCACTCGCTACGATCCTGACATACCTCTTTTGCTTCATCCACATTCATCAATCTCCTCATACATGCTCGTCGGTTTCGGGTACTCTTGACCTGACCTGTTTCTAAAACGTCCGCGATTTGGTCACGGAACGTCCGTCTAGGTCTTCCCCTCCCACTGCACCCATCCACATTCCCCGTATAAATTTGTTTTGTCAGTCTTCTTTCATTCATCCTCTCTACATGACCAAACCAGCTAAGCATACTTCTTTCTATTCTAGTCACTACATCTACTTTCACGCCAGCTCTTTCCCTTATCACACTATTTCGTATTCTGTCTTTCAGTGTTACACCTTCCATACTCCTTAACGCTCTCATTTCTACTGCATTTATTCTACTTTTATGCTTCGTAAGTAGACTGTGACATATGCGTAAGGTAGAGTACAAAGACACTTAGATATTTTTTTTATCAGCTTATATCAATCTGAAAGTTAGTTTCAAATGAACTTTGGAATGATATGTAGGAAAAACAAGTTGCAATATCTGGAAATACTTTGACGCATTTGATTTGTTAAGAATGTAGTATCCATATCAATTGAACTAATCTTCTATTAAGTACCTACGTAATAAAATGCTGACACGGTTTAGAACAGCGCCTCTCCATTTCTTCCGTGGTTGTCATAAGAGGCGACTGAGGAGATTGGTTAAGGTACATTTTATACGCTATAAAAAAAAATTAAATGAAAATTTTATTTCAGGCACTGGTCCCATATACTTAGTTTTAGTTTAGAACAAATCGTAAAATAGTCATGGTTTTATCAACGTAACGTTTCGTGTGTTCTGCCTACTCCATTTGAGAATACAGGCGTGATGATGAATGTAATAAAATAGATCCATTAAAATGGAGGCTATAAAGTAAAAGTTGCTCGGCTGTTTCACAGAAACTCTAATTGCAGATTGTATTATCATTCAACTTCGAAAAAAGTAGTAAACAGGTGCATTTGAGCGTCATATACTTACCTACAGTTACTAGATACTTTTTCATTTACCCTAAAGTCGTTATATTTAAAAATCTGGCCATTAATGAAAGTTGCGACTTTACATAGTTGGTCAGAGTATTACATAGTTGGTATTAGAGGCTATATTTTCACAAAATTTTACTCAAATCGACCGAACGGCTTTTACCGAACATTTTGTGCGGGGTTCTTTTATTCTCGATGGTTCAAAGCACCTTTTAGTCGTCTCTTACGGCTTCCACGGAAGAAATGGAATAGTGAACAATTCAATGTAGGTAATCATAATTTTTTGATATTTCTCGTGCGCAATTTATATGTTCTTCATTTTTTTAACTACAGAAATAAAATGCTAGAAGCAATTTACATATTCCTCGTCATTCACAGTCGTATGAAAATTCACTAAAAAGTTGATAATATGACTAAGGTTTCTGGTTTATCGCATGCGGATAGAATCGATAGGGGACTTTGTTTTATTGTAATTAGTGATGTTTTAATGATAGTGATTTAGCGATGATAATATAATACATATTAAGTGACACCTATCAGGTCTTCCTGGAAATACCGATTGTGTAACTAAAATCCAAGTGAAATAATTATATGGTTTGATTCAACATACATACATACATCACACCTGTATTCCCAAATGATTTGGGCAGCTAGACCACGCGAAACGCTTACATAGACAAATCGTTTCATTTTTAATCGACTTCAAAAAAAGGAGGAGGTTCTCAATTCGAGCTAATTTTTTTTTGTGTGTATGTTACTCGATATCTCGGAGACCCGTGGACCGATTTTCAAATTTTTTTTTTTAATCGAAAGGGTATAGGGTATCTCAAAATTGGTCCCATTGGCACAAAACCAGGATCTGATGATGGAATCTTGGAGAAATCGAGGGAACTCCTCAAATTTTATATGGAGATGTACGGCGTTTTCGGTAATTTGTTGATGAAGTCAAGATTTTACATTCCGTAAACAGAATACTTTAAAAATATTGCTAATTTGAAGTCAGTTTTTTTTTGTTTAAAATTATTAGGTTTTAAGTTGGCAGGTATTGTTATACAATGGTATTGTGACAGATTGCTAATCTGTCGCCTAAAATACACCTTTTTCTTACCAAATTTCTTAGTCGCCTCTTACGACATCCACGGAAGAGATAGAGAGGCGTTATTCCAAACCCGACACCACACGGATTTTGATAAATATGCCTGAAGATCATATCTATAAAAAATCCAAGCTTATCACCACGCTACATACACATATAAAGCGACACCGTTGCGTATACTACACTATATCACCAATTTGAGCATAAATAGCCGCATTCCAATATAAACATTATTTTAATTCAGTTTTAGATTGGTAAGACTGAGATGTTTCGATTGTTTTGCTTGATTCTGGCCTGTCTGCTGCAAATGTCTTTGCAGGTTTGTATGTTTCTATAGTACTACCAATTTTTTGGGCCCAACGCCCTGTTTTACTATGAAATAAGGTTGGAAGTGCCATGTATTGGGTCAGTTTCGAGCACAGGGACGTTTACCTTAATGTAGGTTGTTAGAAATCGCAAGCAAACCGAAGAACTGTAAATTTTCTCGGGTACTATCTACCCGAGAGATACTAAGAGAGGTTGCTGTCAATGTCTTTGTTAAAATGCCGAAAGGGCATGAGCTTATGATACGAAGTGCATGTACAGTCAGCTGCAGAGAAAAGTAACCCCCGGTTCATACAATGTTCCATTACTAGGGGGTTACTTTTTTCTGCAGCTGTCCGTACCAAGTACACATCATTGATATTTAATTATTATTCGTCTCCAGTCAAAACAAAAAGTATCTATCTAAGTACCGCTTGGAGTGATCCCGATATTGATGAATTTGCAGAAGTCAACGCCAGCTGACGATAGCTATGTAGCGGCTGCTGTAGAGTACCAGGTGTCTGCCGATGTCGAGCAGAACCTGCGGAACTACGTGCAGCTCATCAAAGAAGCAGCCGAACAGGTGAATATTTGGAAAAACTCTAAGCAGAAGCATTGATGCAAAGATGAATCTTGTATGTCCAATAATCACTAAGTATCGTAAGAATATACCGGTAATATTACACATGGCAAGATTTTAAGTAAGCATTTCCATGGAAAAAGCGATGCTGGAACTTAAAATCTTCTCAGGTTACATTTCGCGAAATGCACATCATCGTCACAGACAAATTACTAGCCTGTCGCCTGTATTACAGAATGCTGACATCATCGTGTTCCCGGGGCAAACCTTAACGAGCGGTTCCCGAGCCGTTAACGTTCCGATGTATGACCTTCTGAAGAGTCAACCCATTCCAGCACTTCTACCCTTAGCGTATGATGAGGTACATCACTTCTTGATTACATCACTTCTTACAGATGACCGATTTTAAGCAATTTCTCTATTAGATTCTGATAAACATTTTAATCCTACGTGAAGTTCAAATAGTTTATTGATTAAAATGTTTCAGCTCCTAGTGGGTATATCGACAGCAGCAAGGGAACATCAGATTTACGTACTTATCAACGTGCAAGAAGAAATGGATTGCACCAAGATTCCCAAAGAATCTGATGAGTACTGCCCTGAAGACAAGGAGTATATATTTAACACCAACGTAGTTTTTGATAGAACTGGTGCTGTAATTGACAGGTGAAAAGTTATGAAATCAGATTAGTATAGGGGTCAGTAGCTATTAAGACGACATTTACACCAATCACTTAGTCCCAAATTAGGTAATTTAATGCTATGGGTAAACAACGGATAAACTAACTCATCTAGATAAAACTTCCTAGACTCGTGAGCAAACATTCGTATTAATCATACAAACATCTGCCCTGATCGGGAATCAAACCCCGGGACTTAAGCTTCACAGTCAGGTTTTCGATAGTCCACTGCGCTAACCGGTCGTCAAAATCACTAAGCGTTGTCTTTTCTACATTAATGTTTATTCTTTGTCGGTTTCAATCATATCTACTTAATTTCTTATTCAAAATTCTAACTGGATAATTTATTGATAATTGTACAAAGACATAAGTTTGCCATTTTTTTAATTCAGGTACCGAAAGATAAACCTCTTCGGAGAGTTCACCCGTACTCCAGCACTAAAACCGGATCTAGGGCTGTTCACAACAGACTTTGGGGTTACTTTTGGTCACTACATCTGCTTCGACCACATGTTCCAAGTGCCAGCTATTCAGGTTGTTCAGAAGAACCACATTACTGACGTCTTGTTCTCGAGCACGTGGTCCTCAGAGATGCCATATCTAAGCGGTACGTGTAAATTATAAAGTTAAAAAATTATAGTCAACGAATGCTTGAACAACTGACTTCAGTTCAAAAAGTTTTTGTCAAATACATGAGTAAACAAATGTTCCTGACGATCTATTTTGCACTAAATTAAGACTTATTGTGAACATCTTGCTTTCTGTGAATGAAAATTGTCTCTCTTCTGGGCCTAAAACTCACAAGCTTATTGTTCTTTGAATAATTGAGAAGTGTTGTAGGTATGTCAGTGGAAAGACTCCAGTTGAGAAAACATAAATATAATGATCTGAAGATCTAAACTGTTACGCGAATGACAATCAGAAAACTTACTAGCTTAAAAACTCACTCGGCGTTTGATCCTTAATGATTGTAAATTTGAAATCTTCTTTTACAGCTATTCAGATTCAGGAGGCTTACGCTTATGCTCAAAACGTGAACTTTATCGCAGCTGGATCCAACAATGTGCGAGTTGGAGGAGCAGGTATTCCTTGTGCAATTAACTGACCAAGTTGCTTATGCTTAACTTATACATATAAGACTAGCTTTAGTTCTCCTACAAAAAACGTGAGTTTAAACCTTTCACTTGTGGGTAGTAGGGGGAAAGTGGGTACCTTGATACACGGGGGACATAGATACGGCGGGCATAGAAACTAAACGAACGATCGTGCACTGTTCATTCACACACACATAGACACCACCAACGGGCCCAATCAGCTGCCGGAATATCGCCGCCGCTCGGTCGGTGTGTCGCAGACGACAAGTTCGGATACGTTTTTTTAGGTTGAGACTAAAATTACGTCAGTTATAAGAAGTGTATCATTAGGCAGTGTTGTTTTGTTATTCGAAAGAGTCCAAATTATGCAGTTAGTATATAGACTAAAGAACAATATAAAATGCTTTTTTTTTCTTAGTTACTTTCAGTATTTATTTAATAATTATTATAATTTTAAAAAGTACTTTGGGGCACATTGATACGGAGGCCAATGGGGTAGATTGATACTATATCAACAGTATGAGAGTAGGTAAGTTTTTTTTTTCTTTCAGGAAATGGTTTGCAAATACAAAAAAAAGACCGATAGAGTGTCTATAGATGAAACTGTCATAGAATCTACAATTTCTGATGTGATTAATGGCACTTTATCTACAAGAAATAAAGATAGCAACTTTACTACATCGATTTGACGTTAATTTGTTATAAACGAGAATGAATTTCATAAGTTAAGTTTGTAACCATGGAATACATGCATTTTACTTTGTTTCTGAATAAATTTATGTTAATAATGTATGGAGATGTATAAGTGAATCTAAGTGCCCCTGGCATGTATGAATGCACCCCGTATACGGGGTAGTTTGATACGAAAACCATTTCTCAGAAAAATTGGCATAAAAAAAATTAAGTACATTTTTACAGACAAATTTGAATGTACGTTTGTACCCAGATACATACTCGACCTTTGAAGAATAATTTTGTTGCAGTTGCTCTATGCCTCTTCTTTTTATCGGTGAAGCAAAAAAACCGTATCAAGCTGCCCCCACTCCCCCTAGGTTTTATTTAAAAATATAACATTACACAATACCAAAAACATTAAAGAACTTAACTTAAGAACTAGACTATATTTAAAAAAGGGCACCCCCGAGGCATGGTCCCAAAGACGCTGGCAGCGTTTCCTCGCTGTATCGCAATACTGACGCGTTGAGCGAGGAAGCTGCCAGCTCTTCGGTCTCCAGTTGTATCTACCAGTCGCTTGGAGATCTCTTTTACAAGGTTGTTTGCGTTGGGGCCCCTTGTTAAGTGAGATGTGTCACGTGTATTTTTGACGTACATATTTCCAGGTTCAGGGATTTACTCTGGGAGAGCTGGCGCCTTGATCAGCAGTATGCCAGGTGTTCCTGTAACCCGTCTTCTTGTGTCCAGGGTGCCTAAAGTACCCGGAAATGTAAGTGTTGGCACTGGTGAGGTTGAAGTCAATTGCTGGTTACTGACCTGGGCACGCTTTTACCTTCATTTTAGTTTGTAACGTCCAATTTTGTCGAAAATGATTTTTGAATAGGTACTTTTTATTTAAATAATTTCTAGGTATCAGGGTTGACCTACCCTGGCCCAATTCATGGCAATCCCGCAGACCTGGACAACATTGTACTGGGCACCGATTCGTCTCTGGTCGACCACGTTAGCAGACCACTGGTCGACGGGTTCCAAGAATTCACATTGGTCGATAAGCAGGTCAACTGTCGGTTCAGAGTCCGGCTCAATCTGAAAGAAGGACCACAGGTAAGTTAACATGTGCATTGGATAATTTAGAACAATCACCTAGTCCCAAATTAGGAAAATGAATGCCTGTTGTGCTATGATGGATGCTAGACAAACTTTATAGATAAACATCCGAGAATGGATAGCTATCCGTCTTCGTCATACAAAACGTCTGCCTCGATCGGGAATTGAACCCGGGACTTTCGACTTCACAGTCAGGTTCTCTAACCACTGGTCTATACGGCTGCCAAATTATGCAAAGATAAAACAGGAAAAGTGAAAAAGAAATCAGTAGGTATCCCGCCCTGAGACTTTTACTACTAAACCCCAGACAGCCCTCAGAAAACGCCTTTAGGAAGAACATAATAACTTTCCTGACAAAAACTGTTCGACGTTAGGTTTCTTCTTGGTGTACTTATCTATGTATCCTACTGACGCCTGATTAAACAAAATAGTTTTTATTTTTCTTGGATCATTAGCATTACCGGTACAGAGCGGCGGTCTTTGATGACGAACGCACCTTCGGCGGCCTAGGAGAGGGTAACACCAGGATTTGCTCTGTGGTAGCTTGCACAGGAGACACCATGGATACATGTGGGAAGAGGTCTGTTTTACCAAGTAAATTTGAAAACGTCATCACTATAAAAAAACAGTTAAACTGCTGCATAAATTCTAATAAAAATATGGGAGCCTCCGTTTAACTAAATATTTTGTTTTTAGTACCTATTTGTCGTTATACCATCAATAGAAGTAAAAATCTGTGATATTTCAACTGTACAGATATCTAGCTACAGATACAACCTGGCGACAGACCGACGGACGGACAGCGAAGTTTTATTAATATACATACATGTATACATAACCGTCACGCCTTATTCGCTGCGGGGTAGGCTGAGACAACAGAGCGCCATTCGCTTCTATTCTGACATACTTCTTTCGCTTCACTAACATTCATCACACTCGTCATTTAGTAATATAATCCCGGTTTTACCCTTTGGGTACGGCATCCTAAAAACTAATCGATACTGGTTTACATTCTAGATTCCCAGTTTATCATGAAAATGCGACATCGATTTTTGAAGAGCTTAGCATCGTCGCTACGGTTCCCACTCCGATCATGGTTCCTGAACTCGATGCTGAAGATTCTGCCTTTTTCCCAGTCTCTCTCGATGTCTCTATAATGCCTTTGGAGGTACACGAATATACGTTTACTGAAGAACAGAATAATGAAAATACTGTATTCACTTTTACTTTGGTGAATACTGAGAAGAATTTATACACGTTTGCGGTTTGGGGAAGAGTTTACTCATCGGCACCAGGATCGGCCATTACCCCAGTTTTAAGCAAATCACTGTTATTCATATTCATTGCGTTAGTAATGAAGATGTTACTGTTGTAATATAAATGAATAAACATTTTGTTAAAAACAAGAAAATTGTTGCTAACCTTTGTGTAACTTTTTTAAAGTTGTAATAAAAAAATGGACTTATAATAATCTTAATTAAAAACATTGTTCATGTAACAAGAGAATTTGTTTTATTCTGATATTATAAAAACAACTTACTTAATTTTACAAGTATAAATATTTAAGATTTTTCTTTTACAATTTACTACAGTTCTGTATGGGTATTAGACCATTCTTGCTTGATCATATCAGCTGCTTTTTCTCCTATCATGATGGTTGGTGCATTGATGTTCCCACGCGGAATATCAGGCATGATACTCGCATCTACCACTCTGAGTCCTTTAACGTTTTTAACTTTTAGTTCGGGATTTACTACTGATGCGCTGTCCTCATCTGGTCCCATTTTGACGGTTCCCGCTGGATGGTATAGCGAAAATGTCGTTTCTCTTACAATGCATTCTAAGAAATCGTCTGACTCCTTTTCAAGATTGGCACAAGCTTCAATATCAACCCATTGGCGTTTAAACCCAGCTTGCTTCAATGTCTCCGTTTCACCAAGCTTCAATACGTGTTGCCGCAAACCTCTTAGTACTGTCTTCATATCGTCGTTATTCTCAAAGTAATTAGCGTATATCAATGGGTGATCATTGTAGTCGGTGTTTTTTAGTAGAATTCTACCTTTAGACTTCGGTCTTAACAGTACTACAGCGACCAAAAGGACATTATTATCTTCATTAATTTCATGAAACTTCCTTTGGAACTCTTCGCTTAATTTATGCAAACCAAATATGTCGTTGATATTCTTTGATCTTGGGGGCAAAAAAACATAATGAAATTGAACATCTGGGCTGCTCGCGTTCGGGTCCGTGGTATTCAGGAAAGAAATTACTTTATGTGGACTTGTGTCTGCAAATAGGCCTTTCTGACTAAGAATGTATTCTGAAAATGAGCCAATAATTTCGGGTGCCCCAAGCATAGTATTGTCTCCTGGAAGTGTATAGAATGAAAGAACATACAAATGATCTTGCAAGTTTTCACCTACAGGTAGATCTACTTTGACATCTATGTTTAATTCTTCCAAATGCTTCCGTGGTCCTATTCCAGATAGCATAAGTAATTGTGGCGAATTGATGGCACCAGCGGAGATAATAACTTCCTTTCTTGCTTTGACAACGTAATCTTTACCATCCTTATTTAAAACTAACCCATCAACATCAAGAGAGTTTGGCTTGAACAAAATTTTGGTTGCTAAAGTGTTCTTAACAACATGTAAGTTTTTACGGTGTTTAATGGGATTTAAGAAAGCTGACGCTGTGCTATGCCTGACGCCGTCCTTGGTCGTACTAAAGGCTCTTGTAATTCCCATCTGGTTTTTGCCGTTTATGTCATTAAGTGCATCCATGCCAAGTTCTGTGGCAGCTTTGATGATCATCTTTTCAATATCATGTACTTCTTTGGTATTTTCTACGCTTAAATATCCTCCAGTGCCATGGTATGGTATATCATCTTCATCTAAAGCTCCTGAGAAATTTTGGCTCTTTTTGAAGTATGGGAAAATGTCTTCATAGCTCCAACCGTGGTTTCCGTTAGCCGCCCATTCATCATAGTCAACTTTGTTGCCTCTCACGTAGTACATTCCGTTGATAGCACTGCAGCCTCCGAGGGTCTTGCCTCGCGGCCAAGAACAGCTTTTGCTGGCGTAAGAGCGACAGGCTCCATCTTGCGGCACTGGTCTATAGCCCCAGTCGTCTGGACCACCGATGTTGCTGAAGAATGCTTGTGGGACCTGAAAATACAGAGATTTTTGCTCGTTATGACTTTTGTCATGAGTTATTTTAAAGATTCATTTATTATTTTCTGACAGTAAGCCAAAATGGAGATACCGGTGAAATTACCAACTACTACAATACTCGTAGTAACGCCTGTGTTCCCAAATGTGAAACGTGACATAGACAAAACCATGATTACGACTATAAAACGCTTAGCGGCCACTTCTAGTATAGTTTTATGTTTGCAAAAAGATGGAAGAGGTAGAATTAGTGACAGGTTGCAAGCCCTACGCCTAAAGCATACCTACTTGTAGTTATTTTGCCAATGTAAAAGCTAGGTAACCTGGTGGCTTGTCTATCGCTCTCAAGCGGGGAGTCTAATTGCTGGCTTGGACTTCTTAGTTTTTTGGTATTTAAGTAAAAGCAACTCATATGAAGTTTACTATGACCTATTTCGAAGCACAGACGGGAAGCTCTTCAATTTTATGATTGTGTATGAGAAGTAATTAAATGATACGCAATAATAAAATTTGGTGAGCAAACCCAAACAGCATTTAAATAATTTAGTCAGCATACAAAGATTTTGTCTGCAATAATAAAAATTCGGCAGCAATCTTCGTTCCGCAAATAATTTTGATAATGGTCAAAAATTAAATCATTAATAGGCAGCATACCAATACCATGAGTTTGCATAATAAACATTCGGCCCGCAAAATAATTACTTGGTCAGCAAGATTTTATGATTGATCAGCAGAGAAAACATGTCTATATACATTATATTTGATTGGTATGCATATTTTAAATATGGTAAGCAAAATAACTAATAGCTTAAGCACTTAGATATCTTCTTGATTATTTAGGTTCAGACTGTTTCAGTGTGCAGTGTGTATATTGTAGGGGAAAATAAATTTATGGAAGATTAAGGGATCCCTCTGGGAAGGTTACATTTAGGTACGACGACGAGCGAAGCGAGGAGGAGTTTTAGGTAGAGCCGTGACCGTGGCCGGCGAAGCGCCAGAACCGTGTTATGGCAAATAATTATTATGTATTTTGCTTACTCTCTGAGTGCTTACCCAATTTTTATAAAACAGGAACAGATTATTGCTGCTTATGTAATTAACATGCAGTACAAAAATAATTACTGCCATCCTGAATAACATAAGTTGCTAATTGATTTTGAAATGTTTGCTGGCCATGAGTTGCTGACCAATTAGCTATTTCTGCTGACAGATAATATTTTTCTGCTTTCAAAAATGCTAATACTATGCTGACCTGTTAAATAACACCCATTGTGTATGAAGTAGTCAATTACGTTTCCACGTGGGGCTTCAGTTTGAGCTCTCATGCTGAGCAGAAATCCGTGCCCAGCAGTGGAACGTATAGGCAGAGAATAGGTAATGGTACTACGGCATAGACTGGGTTTCTATTATTATCTTTTTAATTACCAAAGTGCCCAGTGAGGGATTTCCTCCAGCTTCCACGAGCAGAACTTTCCAATCAGACACTTCAGAGAGACGGTTCGCTAGCACGGAGCCGGCGGACCCTGCTCCAACCACTATGAAGTCGTAATTGGGATCTGTAATAAAAAAGAACGGTGTTATTAAAATAAGTATTGAGTTTATACCCTAAGTATGACAAGGAAATATAACGCGAAACAAACACATGAAATAGTTCACATCTCTTCTGTGGACATAGTGTAGTGGTGTTTCGTTTTAATATTCTTTTAGTAGGTACACAATAATTTTACAAGTTTTAAAGATCAATAATAGAAACCTTGGACTTTTGCTTTCTGGACAGATCCAGCCATTTTATTCTTGAAGCTTTCCGCCCGCGACTTCGTTCGCGTAAATTTCGGATTTTGGGTCGTAGGTTTCTGAGCCTATTCATTACAAACAAACAAAGTTTTCCTCTTCATAATATTAGTGTAGATACGTTGAGGAGTAGCCACGCAATCTGAATACCTATATGTACCCTGTGTTAGTGACTAGAGAATTATCTACCTACCTTTAAGTACTTCTTCGGTGGCATCAGCAGGCCACACGTGATCACCAGCCAGCGCACACTGCGCCGCCAGGAACCCTTGCAGAGCTTGCACGAAGAGCGACCCCGCGCTGTGGTAGCTGGTGAGGATGGGCCCCGTCACGGCAGGGTCGCAAGCCCACATGGTGGATCCCTGTTGAACGAGGTTAGGTTACAGCAGGGTTGCCAAGGATGTTCAGTGGGACCACTTCGATCTGTTTAAGGAGGCGAGGACTCTTTCATATAGCGCACTACTTGTTTCACGGTGATAGTCGATACCGCTGGCGCCGACAAACGTGTTAATATAATTATTTGTATATAAACGACTTCTCCAAACAGTTCAATTGAAGTAGATAATCAAAAAATATCCCTTACCTGAGTATGTTATGTGCACTAAATATATCGCTAAACTGGCGCTTCTTGGCCTAATCAGTCATTACCAAACAAGTTACGTAATTGTAGTAGCATTAACAGATAAATAGAGATAAACATCCATAGAATTAATGTTTGTCGTGGGGCACTATTTGTGCGTATCGCATACAGAAAACATACTCAACTATCTGACACTATAGGCAGGGAACTTCAATTCTGCGGTTTGGATAGGCCCACCGCAGACGAAAGACTTTAAAAAGTCTGCGTATATTGTATGCAATGTGCCCCGGACTTTTTGCGCGTCGTGTGCTTTACTGCATATAATTATAATTCCATAGGTTCTATTTTCACAGACTAAAAAGTCCGTCGCGGATAGTCTGTCGTCTGCGCAGGGCCATATTATGTTCGGCAGGCGAGACCTAGTGAAAGGTCTACGACAAGCGGGTAGCGGTAGAAAGAGACAGCAATATATTTACGCCTAAACATGTTGGGGAGTGGACCTTCTGTATACGTAAGACCATTACCTATTCGCTGTAAGCTGGTGCTACAACAGGCGCGATTCTAATCACTCGCGGGGTAGTACCTGTCATTTTCTGACGTCTCTAGATAGACAGTGAAAGGCACATTCTATTTCGCGCGCGACTCGACTCGCGTTTGCCGTGGTGGTGCGCAGGCCATGATATACCTATATTAAAAGAAAAGGCTAGCTATAGCCATTCAACGCGGAAATGCTGCTTGTGTGATGATGGGAACCCTACCCAATTTTAGAAATTTTTGTTTAGTTTTAGTTTTAGTTTAATTTTAAGTACTTACTGTTTCTAGTGTAGTATATTAGTTTTATTTTAAATGTAGGTATATAATTGTAATGTTACTATGCTTATACTTGCCCTATTTTGTTGTTTGTAATATGGTTTATAATAAACTTTTAGATCATTAAAAGAAAAGCTGATCTCAGCTTACCTATATATATTATCATGTCCTTGGTCACAGCTCACAGCGTCTGGCAGCAGATCTGTTTCGCATTTTAATTCCTTATTGTCAAAGCAAAGCTAAAGCCGGAATAAAATTACGAAATTGAATTGAATTGTCATGAAATTAAAAATTATTTGGGCAAAGTAATTTCGATAAACGTGAAAGCATTTCGTCAAATAATTGGTGTCATGAAATTCGCATCGCAACACTAAAATCTAGGTACACTATGAAACTAATTGTAGGTATGACACAAATTTTACAACAAAATCACACAGGTCAGGAGCTTCCATTCATGAAACATTACATTCATGAAAAATAATAGATTACACGTAAAACCGTTGACAAAACTAATGTTACGAAATTAAATTCTTGCCACTAATTTCAAAATGCATTAATTCTTGCTATATACAACAAAAAAAGAAACAACGAGCTTGAAGCCGCGGACATCAGCAAGGCTAGTATTAAATAAAGACTAACAAGGTAATTAAGAAATCTTAAAAAAAAACATAAATGATCTAGGAAAGTTTAAAGTGGACAATATTATGTAAGTATTCAGTAGATGTCCAAGTATATACCGCAACAACATTGTACGCCTTCATCATTTATCACTTAACGATAAGCCTTAAAAGTTATGCCGCTGATAATAATAATATGATAATTTTATCACAACCTAGTCACCTTATAAATTAATCTCAAACAAGACACATGTAGCTAAATAGAGATGTCAAAACTTTTGTTTCAAATACTGCATAGGGCTTACCAATCTTTTACCAATTAATATGGTTTAAGTAATAATTGTATATATTAATAATAAAACGGATGAAGTAGCGAAGTAATTAGTCTACATATACTTAATATCTTAACTAAGACTATAGTCTAAACTTAGACATTATCTACATCTTGACATATTTTTGTTTTTAGCAGAAATCGGCCAAATAAATCCGTAAAGAGCCACTACTTCAGCCAACAGTGGTATTATCACGACTTCAATCAATATAATAAATTCATACGATTACACGTATCATTGGCATTGCTATCAATTGGTAGGTAATCTTAGAGCAGGAACGTTTGCCGGTTTATAACATTTTAGAGATGACGTGCCTCCGTTGAATTACACCAACTTTTGCAACATTCCTGATTAAGTATAGTTTAGATAAAGTACTTATGTAGTACTTTCATCACGCCTGAATTCCCTAACGTGGTAGACAGAGCATAATATGAAACGTTACACTAGATAAAACTATCAGATTATTTAAAAATCTCAAGTTAGATAATAGTGACAGGTTGGTAGCATGTCGTCTAAACGTATTTTCCTTGGGTCGGCTCTTACGACATTAACGGAAAAAACGGATAGTAAATTATGCAAAAAAAAAAATAGAAATCTGACTTTAATTTCGGTTTGATTACGTCCAGTATTTGTAAAGTAAAACGTTATATAACGTTAAAGAAAAACCGAACGCAGGAAAAAACAGGATTTTGTATTTAATGATAGAGATTTTTTTAAGGATGCTTTAGTTATGAAGGCTATTTTTCCAGTAGGCTTTGGAGTAACTATCATTGTCAATTAAAACGTCAAATTTACCTAACAAGATAAAGTTATCTCTAGAAATCATAATAAGTAAGTACTAAATAATGTAGGTATGGTAAGGTATTTGGATTTTATATACCTATTTGGGTTTGTCCCTAGAAGGAAACTTATACATCAAACCGGACATATACAAACATTAAAGCACCAATGACTAGCTAAAACGCAAATTTGCACTCAAGGTGTCACTCAATTTGATCTCAAATGTTATTAAGTTTGCACCCGTTCTGACGCGTAGAGCCCGTCGTGTGCAGAGAAGCGTTATAAATATCAATATATGTGGCAAAGTTTAATAGTATTGGGTAAAACGTGAGATAAGCTATCGGAGCCAGTGAACCGGAGAGTGATTTAACATTGATATAAGTAAATTATAAAATTTCTGTGTTTTTGTAGCCGGTTAACAAGTAAGTTACACCAGAAATTTGTTCTAGTTTTTGCCAAAGGAAAATAAAATTACATTTCATTAAGAAAAATACGAGATAGTCAAAATCTCAGTATTACCATTACCAGAACCAAAGAAATTAATATTTATTAAGTAAAAAATAAACTACAGTCTCGACAAGTAAGTACCATCGAACCAATTGATTCCTGACCCATTATAGAACCTATTTACATTAAACGTCATAGTGACACTGCATTGCTCGACAGGCGAAATCTCAATAACGTTTATTGCGACAAAGTTCTGCCATGGGTTAGGAATCAATTGGTTCGATAGTACATGTATTGTATAGTACAGACTCTGTACCACTATGTAGCAGTTTTAATTAAGTAACCATAAATTGCGATTAGATCATCAATGACTTTATGAGCGAGGGTTATATGGAGCGTCACCCATGAACTTGCTAAGGTCATCGAGTATTTTACCTCCTGCATTGCCATTACTTATTGAATCTTTATTTATCGTCGTTATCGCTAACTGTAAAAAATCATAAACCCACTTATTTATAGACACTTGGTATGTCTTCTGGTTTAAGAGCACATGCTCTTATCGGTGTACATATATTATTAACTCTCTAGTCTACTCTTTTTAGTATAGTACTCAATTGAATAAATATAATTAGCGGCAAAATTATCCGCTACCCTATATTTCTCCTTTTCTTATTAAAAAGGCCTTAACAAAATCCAACTTTAAACATTACTCGAAAAAAAGAGTGGGCTGAGAATTTTCCCGCAGGGTGCATAAAATCGCAACCAACACTCCATTATCCACACACGTGTTTATTGTAAATATGTGCATTAATACCTGAGCAATAAAGTTTAACTAGCATAGCATCGGATTTTGATTCCAGCCGGCTTGGCATGACAGGGCGCTAATAGAGTTGCGCGCGAGATAAACTACACCTGTCACTGTCTAAGCTTGTCACACACTTAACTAAGCATAGGTATACGATATGTATCTGAACGAATATCTGTCAATATAGCTCTCTTTACATTCAATGACACAGCGCAGATAAATTATATTTTACCGACAAGTATCTGTTGGCACCGACATATGGAAAAATGGCATTTATACGCAGATAAATGTTATAGTTTCCCGTGTGGTGCCGGGTTAGAATAGCACCTCCCCCTTTCTTCCCGTGGGTGTCGTAAGAGTCGACTCTGGGAAAGGGTTAGTGTATTGTGGGCGATGGGCTAGCAACCTGTCACTGCAATATCACGTTTAACCATCTGATTACCCTGAAAATGCTAAACGTGGCACTGGATTTTTGAATTCATGTGCTCTGCCTACCCCTCTTGGAAATACAGGCGTGAGAATATGTGTATGTAAATATTATAGTATCTGCTTAGTCTGTGACACGCTTAACAACGTAGTGAGGTAGATAATCCCGCGCGCGAAACGTCTCAGCGCGTGTTGATGTGCTAAAAACCTACAGTTCCACATAACAGAGATGCACTTTATGTAGAGTCGCCTCGTACTCTTTACATGGGGAATCCCATCGAGCAATACTTAAAAGGTCAACTTATTGGCCCGACAGAATATCATTTCACATTACGTCTTTAATCAAACGAATATGAAACTTAATGCAGTGTCCCACGGTTGTATTTCAAACGAGAGTCAATGATGATTGAACTGTCTTATTCTTTGTTTTGTGAGCTCATTAAGGGAATAAGACTATGTTTATAACTGCTACGTGTTTGATATCGTTTACGTACTCAATTCTCATTCAGTAGCAGCGTCTGTGTGAATACAGACGCGTAGTAAAACGTAACAATTATAACTAGTATTATTTTAATACTTATTTTCAGTTTTATAAACAAAATGACTCAAATCAAGCGAGTGCTCGCGATCTACACCGGAGGCACCTTCGGTATGCTGAAGGATTCAAGAGGAGGTAAGTACCGATGTCAAGTTTTGCATTAAAGTTAAAAACGAATAACACATACTAGACTAGACAGATACATAATTGACCAAGTTTCCTGCATAATATACGTAACATCTAAACTAATTCTTCTAAAAACAATGATATCAAAGTATGCCTAATTAAAACTACATATATTTACATCGTCAAAAGATGATTCCGGCATCGTCCCCAAAACGCTGCACGGTTAAGGCCTTTGAGCGAGGTAAGCTCCAGCACTAGGGTCACCTGATGCCAAAACCAGCCTTTTGCACAGGTCTTTCATGATTTTTTTGTATCTAATAATTCAATTAGACTTGCTAAGTGTACCTACAAATATGTATGTCCAAAGTCAGAAAACTGAATGCTATTTCCTAACATGAACTGCTAAGGCATAAATTCCAACATTTCCAACTATTGTATCATAACATTGTAACCATCGTATTTCTTTTAAAGCCACCCAGAGGATGTTGTCGCAATCATTTGTTTGTTTTTTCAGTACTGGTGCCGCAATACAATATAGAGAGGGTTATCAGGAAGCTACCACAACTGCACGATGTGGAATATTGGACGACGCATCTCGCGAAGACAGACCGGGAAGAATACCTCGTCCTGCCAGGTATTTGTCACGAGCCAGTGGTTCATACTACACCATGGGCGTACCCAGGGAGGGGGGGGGGGCGTTTGGGGGTTCAAACCCTTTACAACAATCGTGATTTTGTTTGTGTCCGACTCGCACTTGGCTGATTTTTTTTTCGTCAACCCATAAAACTATATCCTGGCTACGCCCGTGTACTACACATTCACTAAATAGTCTAATTTCATTAAAATGGAAAGTCGGTAAAACCATATCAAAACCATTAAAAATATTTGCTTCTTGACTTTATTCTCCGCTTTCCATATCTTTATGTATAACAATAAATACTGCCTGAGGAATCGAGGAGTAATATCGCCTTTGTACTTTTAAGTTATTCCGCACTTGTTGCGTTTACGTCTTTCGCACAGTAAACAGTTCCACATCCACACTGTTTAAGTTACTTCCATTGGAATTCAACATTAATACAAGTAGGTACTTACTACAATTGTTTTTTCAGATGGCAAAGACACAGATCTGAAGATACTATACAAAATACTAGAATACGAAGAACTGAAAGACTCGTCTGATTTCACACTGGACGATTGGATCAAAATGGCACGCGATCTCAAGGCAAGGACTTAATATAACAAGTAAACAGAGACGAAGTGACAGTAGTGGTTGGAGTTAATACTTCCTTCTATTTTTAGAAAAGGATGCAAACACAACACAATATTAAAAATATATACCCATCCCTTTCAACTGAAGGCAGGTATTAACAGCTCCGTCTCTATGGGTCAATTAAGTATTTACGTCTTGCAAAATAAACCAAGATGAAAGGCTTTTATGGGTGCAATTAATGCTGGTAATCGTGTTTTCCTCAGTTTTCCTTGTACATTTTCTGTAAATATGTAACTCTTCTTGATTTACCGTGAACTTCACACTACATCAAGCCTCGGTGGTTTCAAGTCCAAAAAAATCTACTTCGAGCAAAATTATTCTTAGGTCTCCGTCTCATTAGTCGGTTTGACATGAGACTTTAAATCAACAAGTGCAAGTCAGTAACCTCGTGTTTTTCAACGTTTTTCAATACAGAATACGCTTTATTAATAAAATATCGATGACCACTTACCTTTTTGCACAGTTTAAAGATCTATAACGTATTCTTTATGCTTACATGATATCTTTTTTTTACAGAAATATTACCACGACTACGACGGTTTCGTAGTTTTGCACGGCACCGACACCACAGCCTATGGCGCTTCGATCCTCTCCTTCATGATGGAAAGCGTTGGCAAGACCGTTGTGCTAACGGGAGCTCAAGTAAGAATAGTCAAACCAACTGACTCTGTACTATACACCGCTTAAAAAGACCTGTGGTTTTATGACATGAGCGTAGCCGAGTATCGTTATAGTATCATACTAGTATTTTTAAGGCCTAATGATCTAGTATGAACAAAATGTGAAGCTAATGTTTATCTACGGTTTTTTCTGACGCTCAGAAACAAGTATGCGTGATATAGGTACTTAGTATTTTTTTACTTGAAACACAGATCAATAAATGACTCTCGTTTGACGGGAGGTTTCAGATTCTGTGATTCTGTAGATGTATAGTATAGACAGTACGGTACGATCATGTTTACTTTCGTGGTCACCAGATGTCTTAAACATAAGACTACCGTGAGACTCACTCATAGTGAAAAATAACGGAATTAGTCACGTTGTTTATACCGAGATTACCTCGACATGTTTCGGATCAATCCGTGATCCATCGTCTGGAGCGACGCGCCACGGTAGCGGTCAGTGCGCGTCTGTCCGCTGCCGTGGCGCGTAGCTCCAGATGATGGATCACGAATTGATCCGAAACATGTCTAGCTAATCTCGGTATAAAAAATGTGAGTAATTCCGTTATTTTTCACTATGTCACCAGATGTCACTGACAGTCCGGTGGTCGTTAAAAAGATTTTGAATTCGTTTATTTTGCATTAAAAGAAAAATATTTAACCCGACCTCACCCGGAACAGGTTTCTGGTTTTACAATAATAAACTAGATGTACTTACTCACTGCCTACACGTGTCCAGTTTACCTCAACATGCTGTTAAGTAGTTAAATAAATAATATCATCCAATAACAAAGCATTGCAAACCAATAGGAATTTTACGAATGGTGTTTTAGTAGCGTTTAAAATGCACTAAGTTTGTCATCTCAGTAGGTATCCTTTTTTTCGTTTTGAAATCAAAAATAGCTAATGAATGAACTTTCAATTTGAATTAGATACTAGTATATCTCGCCTTCCATTTCTGAGTGTATTTTATTATCTTATACTAGCTGTGCGCGCGACTCCGTTCGCGTGGAATAGTGACAAATTTCCCCCGTTTTTTCCACATTTTCCAATATTTCTTCACCCCTGTTAGTCGTAGCGTGATGTTATATAGCCTAAAGCCTTCCTTGATAAATGGTCTATCCAACACAAAAAGATTTTTTCAAATCGAACCAGTAGTTCCTGAGATTAGCGCGTTCAAACAAACAAACAAACAAACAAACAAACAAACAAACAAACTCTTCAGCTTTATTATATTAGTATAGATATACAGTGCACTTACGTAGTTAGCACTAACTAAGTATACCTATGGGTAAGAATTAAAAGAAAGATCTCCTAACTAAATACATACATACATACACAATCACGCTTGTGTTCCCAAATAGGCACAGCACACGAAACGCTACATAAATAACATGATTATATCACTTTTCGTATCCACTTCGAACATAATTCTTAGGTTTTAAGTTAAGAGGCACTGCAGTGACAGGTTGTTAACCTGTCGCTTAAAATATGCTAAGGATATCTTACGACACACACGGTGGAAATAGAGAGGTGTAATTCCAAACACCACACGGGAACTAAATTAAAAATCACCTTAAACCTACCTGGAATCAATCCAACTTAGGTATATCTAAGCTCGTCGAATCTTTACAAACCAAAAACACATTTAAACTCACGAATACCCACACTCCACTGACGCGGTTGCCGGCCAAGTTGTCAAATAATGTTCGAAGACGATCAACTCTAAACCACAGACCTATATCGAAATAGATATCACGGTTCCTGCATTTGTATGAGAATCAACCATACCACTTTTTCTCTACCTACTATAACGTCTCATGAGCGCTTTAGTAATGAGAATTGACGGTCCGAGTGAAACCAATTCAAATGTGACGCTGCCATATTCAAGTTGTCCTGTTTCTAATCATTTAAATCTAATCTAAGCGGTACAAAACTATATGAAATTGCGTCAAAGGAAGAGCGTTGCTGTCCCTTTTGGCTCCCTTTTGGCACGCGAAGTACATACACTTGAGTAATCTATTTCGATATAAGTCTGTGCTCTAAACACATAATATAATCGCTTACGAAATGAGCGCCTCCGAAGTTAGTGAATTGAGCTTTGAACGCGAAGTAACTAAGGTTATTCTTGTTTATAGGTGCCGATCTTCCAGCCGCGTAGTGACGGCAACAACAACTTTTTGTGTGCGCTGCTGATCGCCGCCACACAACATATTCCGGAGGTAACGGTGTTCTTCGGAGCCAAGCTGTTCCGAGGCACGAGGTTGGTAACCTAAAAGGTGACGTGATTGGAGATGAATGACTAAAGCTTTAGATATCTAGAACTCAGTGTCAATCATCCTCAACAAGTTAAAGTTAATATACAAGTGCAAAAGCGGAGATACCCCATGAGAGATTTCTTCTTGCTGACATTCAAGTGATTGAAAAAACAAGTGAAACTTACTCACTTAGTTTGTACACATGTACAGTCAGCGTCTGATACATGTATACACTTTAGTACCTTTTCTAATTAACCTTATATTTGAACTCTCGCATGAAATTCTCACTGCGATCACAGTGACAAAGTACCAAAGTGTAACCATGTATCAGACGCTGACTGTACTTTTTTTAGTTTACCTAATACCCAGAAATTTCATTGTAATCGAGCTTCATTTTCAGACGTGTGTCTGTTTACAAACGAAAAAGAAATATGATGTGAAATTACGTGAATAAAAACGAAATGTCATTAAATAAAAATGAAAAGGAAAGAAATGGAAATGGAATGAAACGTTTTTTTTTTTTCAATCCAAAACAACACTACTCTGATCTCCATATAAGAAATATATCATTATCATCTCAGCCATAAGACGTCCACTGCTCTTTGACTCAAACCTACTCGTATTTAGACTCCCCATTGAAGTCACAGTTTGGTTAGCAGAAATATAATTATGATTAGGTACAGTCAAAGAATTTGATAACTGTGCCACTTTGTACCTTTTCACAAGATATGTAACAGTGACATACTGACATACCATACTAACTACCAATCAAAACAAACATGAAATTCACTATGAAAAGGTACAAAGTGGCATAGGTATCAATTTTCTTGACTGTACATGTGTTCAGATTGCAGTATTGATCTAGCATGATATGTGTTCCTGCATACTTTAATTGAAATACATAATGCTAAAGGTACACAAAATGGTGTTCTCGTTATTTTTAATGATTGTTTGATTGTATTGTATGTTCCTAATTTCAAAAGAAAAATATGTTATCTATTATTTTCTCTCAGCAACTTACCGTATCAAGTCATTGATTTTATCTTGAGTAACAAATCTTGACTGAACCTTGCTTTCAGGGTTAAGAAAGTATCAAACACCCGCATCTACGCCTTCGACTCCCCGAACTACCCGCCGATCCTCGAAGCCAAGACCACCCTGGACGTGGACCCCAAGATGCTGATCCACCCGCCAGGGTCTGTGCCTGACGAGTGCAGGATCCACGACCAGCTGTCACGGAAGGTCTACACCTTGAAAGTCAATCCGACCATCACTGCTGAGATTATTAGGGCCTGTTTCGAAGGAATGGAAGGTGAGCTTCTTTTCTATGAAATTATTACATTGGTGACTATCTTACGATTTATGAATACCTAGTACATTTTCAATGGTATTTTATACACGCTTGTGCTAGTTCCTCAGTCTGCGTATAATTCCATAACTTTTATCACACGTGAACTATGCATTTTTCCAGAATAAAAGTAGTTCTTTCTTGTTCAGTTTCATTTTGTAAATATTTTGTTACGTATTTTGTGCTTCGTAATGTTTATTGTAGCTCTCTTTTTGTAGTTCTCAACGATTCACTTTAATCTGCCTCTCAAATGTATGCTGTAAGAGAACCCTTAAGGTATAAGTCCGCTTTTATACTTCACTATTTTATTTCCATATTTTTTATTTTTTCGTGTTCTTTTCTTGCATAATAAGTGTTTACTTTACTTACTTACTGACATGGATCGAACTAATGCGACATCTAACTACGTATTCCAACAATCAGTCTTGTGTGTTATTTTAAGAACAAGCACGTCTATGTTCCTTGGATACTAACCGTGCTGTCAGTGGTTAAGGCTGGAATCAAGGGCATATTTTTGCAAACTGTAAAGTTATATTAATAAATTTAACAGCAATAAATTTAAACACATTTGGCATGCCGTGCCGCGATATCTACGGAAATTAAATAGGATATAAACGCTCCATTAACAGTTGTTAAGATAACTGTCGATCTTATTTAAGCGTGTCAAATCCTTTAACTGCATGGGTAATTAAATAGGTAGATTACGCTTTAAATAAACATTTCATAGTACTATAAAAATAACCTAATCACCATGTCTATTTATTTTATTTTATCACTAAGAATCTCCACTTTGGTATGGAAAGAACAAGTCACATTAAGACAGAAAACTTTGACAAATCATTATGACGTTAAGAATTTGTTTTTACGTAAAAATACTAATAATCCGCATTTTAAAACAAGTTTAGTTCGACACGTTTCGGGCGTGTCCGTAGCCCATCATCCAAGAGCTGCTACGGGCTGCTTTGCTCGCACGACTATTGTCCGCATTTTTCGTTATGAGTAGCCTGAGTAGGTACGGTCAAGGACTTTAATTCATGAGCCACCATAGAACCTTTTCAAAGAGAAAATTAGTACAATTTCCCTTGATAAATAATGAGATGTCACTATGACGTTTACTGTGAATTGGTTCCATGGTGGCTCATGAATTAAAGTCCTTGACTTTACCTAAGTTTCACAGTAGTTCGGGCATTTATTCGAGCGTTTCAACCGGCTCATCTGGACACCTTTCTGTAAAAACGGAAGAATAATCTGATAAAGTAATTTATTTATTTATTAGAGAAACAGTAACTCTGACAAGCAGTCCAAAACGACGTCAAAAACCTGCAGCAATCGTAGGTATACAATGTACCTAGATGATTGAGACGTTTGAAACGCTCGAATCACCTTTAACGTTCAAAGGACTTTATGAAAGTTTGTTTTACCAGGCGTGGTCCTCGAAACGTATGGCAACGGAAACATCCCGATCAAGCGCAAGGAGATATATCGCGAGATCGAACGCGCCGTCAAGAACAACGTGCTGGTTGTCAACGTCACTCAATGCATCAACGGCACTGTCCAGGGAAAGGCTATCTACGAGACTGGGCTGGTGAGTACCTAATCCACAATATACTCTGCTTTACTTTACTTTAACTAAATTGTAAACAAACTTCATGTCAGATTTGACAGGTTAATAAGATTTTTTTTACTACCCACATTTTATCGGATGTTCAAATAATTTAGCAAATGAATATTACTTTTTTATTTATTGATCTGATGGACGTTAGTGTTCTAATTCCGATTGTTTCTAGTATACCTAAACTTAAACACCAGCAGATTTTTATTTTTCCTTCCTTTGATGACAAATGTTAAGGGTTTCCAACCAATAATTTTGTAGCAGGAAAGAACGAAATACCTATTTAGTACGCCTTCCAAGCTACTAGTTCGTTCAAACAACTCATAAAATTGGGCTTTGTAAATTGGGCAAATTACGTCGCCTAAAGTAGATATATATTTTACTTATACTTAATAATTAACTTAAATAAAAGTACCTACTTTACCTATAATTCTAATACATTGTCTACTGTTTTCAGCTACTGGTGGAATGCGGGGTCGTCCCAGCGTTCGACATGACCGCAGAGGCAGCGTGGGCCAAGCTGTCTTATGTGCTCTCTAAGACAGAACTCACCTATCAGCAGAAAGTAGAAGTAAGCATAGGCCTTAATGATACTTACGTAAATGTTAACAACGTGATAAATTAAATGAGTTGTTTCTAGTTTATACTCAACGCCAAAACTATCCGCACGCCCTATTTTTTAATGTGGAAACACTTAAAATAACGCCAAAATTCCCAAAATGGATTGGGCAAAGCACACGTACATAGCCAAAATCGGGACTATTTCACGTTTCGTAGAAATCTTTAGCACAATTTTAGGTTTAAAAACAGATGAAAGAGGTATAATAGTAACAGGATGTTAGATTACTTGAAAAAAAAAGTCCGAGTAGGGATATGGAAGTAACTGTCAAAAAAATGTTCCGTCTAGTTTCTAGTTCCATCATTGGAACTAATAATGTAACTGGTCGGATAGACATTTCATTGTGTAGTTACGATTCAATAAGAATAATTTATTTTGCAGTTAATGAAGACAAACATAAGAGGAGAGCTGTACAACCCCAACCATGCTGTCAATGGAAAGTAACTAGTAAATGAAATAAGCAAATGAAAGTTTTATAAATCTAGTTTTTTTATATAACTTAGTTAAGTAGCTAAACGTGGCACTGGATTTTCGAATTCACGTGCTCTGCCCACCCCTCTTGGGAATACAGGCGTGAGTATATGTATGTATGTATGTAAGTAGCTATAGTTTTATATACATTGTTTGCATCAATTTGTACTAAGTACTTCGTTCCTAACCTAATGTTATAGTTTTGTTATACTTATATTTAACTTGTTTACCTATTTAAAATAACGAATAAGATAGAATCTTAATAATGTTCTCTACTTGTTTAGTAAATGAGAAGATTATAAAATAAAAGAAACAACGATTTTATAAAAGCTTTTATTTAAAAAAATAATTCACTTTTACGTTTAGTATTCACGTTGAATTTACCACATTATAATAATCACAAATAATAACATTAAAAAAATGCATGCAATATAATCATTATGTGAATTCTCACAAAAATAATGTTAGAACAATCAAAAGTATACAACGACTTGTAAATAATTAAAATCCCGACAAATATAAGAAACAAAAGAAAATTTTATGCACCAATACTAACTTAGTATTTAATGAAGACATATTAAATATAATAATATTTAATGAAGATATTTTCACCATATTGCGCTATTTTTAGTCCTATACACCAAACCAAATACTACCGCAAACACTAAATCACACCATTTATATTTTTTCTGTAACCACACCAATTTTTGAACATCTTTGGTATGAAATAAAAATGCAATTTTCAAGACACACTGCACACTGAACAGCTTATTGATTGAAAAAGGTCATTTGTGACTCGTTGGAGTACAATTTCTACTTGAAGAAATGTTAGGTACTATAACCACTATCAATCACAAAACTGGCCAAAATGAGGCAATAATATTATGTAAATATAAGGCAATCGACAGAAATGAATTTTTCCGAGTCTGTAGGCATAAAAACTTTTTAAATGTTGTAAAAAATGCAACAACTTTGGGTAAAATTTAATTGTGCGACAAACATTTAATTATACATTAATAGGTATAATAAATTAAATTAGCTACAAAAAGAAGCTATATGTATAGACACGTTGTAAGAAATACGAAATCATTGTATGTAATTAGTATTGAAATTAAAGTGCTAGAATAAAGTACAAACCCATTTTAACTTTGTCGATTACATTGCGATTCTACAAAGTACAAAATCTAACGGTCTTTTAGGACTAACTGATCTAGATAATATATCATGCATTTTATAAATACAATAAATAGTAAGTATTCTTAAAGGTAACATTATTTTGAGGAGACTATTTCGGTGGGGTACATTTATTAAAATATAATAAATACCTACTATAGAGTAACATAATAGGTCTATTGTTTGGGATGATGTCAACTACATTTTAATTGCACATTTGTTTATTAAACAAATCTAAACCGACTAGTCCCAAATTCTACATAAATCAAACAGCCATTTAGAATTTAGTATCCACATGTATTTGGTTTATTTTTTATCTTTTACATCGGCTGATAACACAGTTGGAAAACACGTATTCCTAGGCTACAAGTAGGTACACACAGTTTTATTACACGTATTCAATTTTCGGGATAAAAATCTCGTCATTTTACTCAGATCATTCGAGTTTCTTGACAATAGTAACGCACCGGGCGTTTGGGACTTAGCAGGTCACAACCTTCTTGGCCGCGTTCGGTACAACAGTGGGTTCTTCTGAAAAAAAAAAAGTATTATGAGAGGATTTTCAATACAACATGTAAAGTTAATAATTATGAATTAGTTCCAATTTTGTCTACCCGCTGTCTACCTAATTATCTGTTAATGTATGTAGATTTAGAGAAAGCATGGTTTGCACCAGCTATACCTACTCAGTATTTCGCGAGTGGTCGCATAACGCGTTTTAGTGGACCTTAAGCTTTGCTGATCAATTCATCTGGGACATCATCAAAAAAACTACTCTAACTTATATTATCAGTCCGAGGCACACTTCATCAACATGTTTGCGAAAAGGTTAATTTGATTGGTATACGTTAAGCAGTCAAGTAGTATTTTTTATATAATTTTTCAAGCGTCCTAAAATACTAAATCGTTTATACATAAAAAATGCTTACCAGTAACGATACCGCCTGTTGGATGCAAGCGTTTCAGCACCTGAAATAATTAAAAAAGTTTCATGAGACATCCCTAAAGACTACAGTTAAAAAAACCTGATTTAACCCGTTTGGTGTCGCTTATGTGGTTTAAATACCAATAAAATTAAGTGTCATAGATATTTAACGCCGTGGTCTTTTTTTTTTTGCTGCCCTCACAAACTCTTCTTAAAGTCACTTAAAATATGAATTGTATGGTAGAAGACTGAAAAAAAAACCTATTTAGTCCGTCTAACAATTTTTTATTTTATTTGACAAATAACAAGTGACGACAATACAGCGCTTAAAAGTTTCGCGTTACGTCACTAAATAGTACAATTTTGACATAGGCGAGACGTCACAAGGCCCCACTCCGGAAGTTTGATGATCTATAACTTTGTCGATGTTTAGGTATTTCATAAACCAAAAACCACGTGTCTTATATTTATGCACAATCTAACTAACGGACTAATTAGAATCACATATTTTAACCCAGTCGATATCCCCATTAAGTGTCATAGATATAGATAATCCCGTTGCCTTTTTTGCTACCCTCAACAGGTCTTCCCAAAGTTTCCTAAATTGTGGATTATTTATTACCTGTGCCACATCGAACCCGGTGAGGGTTCGGAGTGCAGGCGGCAGGCTGCTGGCGAGGCGCGCCACCTCGCCGGTGGCACCGTTGTCGCCGACCATCACTATCTCGTCGGTCTTCGCCAGAGGAGCTGATACCTCCGCTGCGATCTGAAACATAACAGATTAAATTTAATTTGGTTGAAGATAATAGCTAAAATGTTGATGATCGATTAACCCCGGCTATATTCCATTCGACTAATTCATTCTCGTAGAAACTATTGATCGTCGTCGACTATTCCATTCTACTATCGTTCGACACCCTTACTGAATGTTGGTTTTCGACAACATTTCGTTTTTTTTTTATAATGAACCAACAGGAGTAGATCGTAGATAGTATGATTTGGAAGAGGTCTAGAAATCGTTTGAAAGCGATAATAGGAATCCATGTGGACATGAGAAACTAGGGTCGGAAAGACACCAGTAGAGAGATCTCTCTCCAGGCAAGTCCACGAAGAGAAAGTTGGAAGTTGTAAGTTGTATATAGGTGTATTTCGTTAGCGCGATGTAGAACTCTAGGACAGTTGATGAAGTTTATGAAAGAAGTTCTACTACTGGACGATGATGTTGATGGTGGCGCTGGGTCTACATGTCCATACCTTAGGCAGAGCTTCGAGCACCAACGCCATGAGTGCCGCTTCTCCGTACTGCTTGTAGACCTTGGCTTTGGCGAGCATACGCTCCGCGTCAGCTTTGCCCACATCTCCAATGGCCATGGCTTCAGCCAAACCCAGCACCTTGATACGCTCGGCATCTGCCTTAGCACCTTCGACGGTTTGAGTGCTGTAATAAAAAAAGGAATATTATGAATGTATTTCAAAGTTTTTAATTATAGTGCAGTAGGAACAAGATGGTTACAATCTTTCAACCGATCGTGAGCAACTTCATTTGCGAGGTGTAGTGGATCGTGAAGAGGGCTTCTTTTGTACAAGTGGGTTCTAAATCATAGGTCGTCCTACGTTATTTAAGGCCAGGGGATAATATTTTTCAGCATGCGATCAGGGCGACCTATTTCGCATTTCTCTGCAGGTGGGCTTGCAACCGCAACATTTCTATCTCCAAATTACAATGCTTGGTTGGGGTTGGTTGTTGGGTTTACCGCGGTTGTTTATATCAGTAGTAGGACAGATTAGTTACCGTTTGCCCTCGGCAATGGCCTGGAGGCGGTAGGCCTCGGCCTCGGCCGGCAGACGGACCGTCGACACCAGCTCCTCTTCGCGACGAAGAATCTCCATCTGTTCCACCTGTAATAAAAAAAATATGGAAGAAGTTAGTGTTTTGGGCAAATTAATGAAAAGTCGATCAAGACACTGTTCCACGTACAAATGCTACTACTGGGTGCCTAGGAATGAAACAAAATAAGTATAACAAAAAAAGTAGGGTCCTCGTACGGAGCACTAACAGTTTATCCCTCTATGCAGTTTATGTAGATGTATTTTGTTTATTTTATTATTGTGATACGTTGTTTTTACTAATGTTGTTGTATGTCTACTCTTTTTTCGGTTGTCTTGTCAATCTCACAAAGATTAGTTAGCAGAGATATCATTATAGGATAAGTTCCTTTTTGCACTTCTGTCTTAGTTCTATTACTTGTTACTTTATACTTTATGTACAAAAAAGAAATAAACAAACATGCACTAAGTATTAAGATTCCAAGTCACAAAAATTAACCGACCTCAATCTGCTTGCGACGCTCCACAATTTCGATTTGTATTTCTTCGTTACGTATTTTCTGTTTTATTTTCGCGGCTTGCAACTCGTATGCTAAAGCTGCTTCGGCTTTCTGTAAAATAAATCAAAAATCGTAAATATTTTTTTAACAAACAATATTTTTGGTTCCTGTTTTTTCTTCATAAATGCAATAGGAAACCAGTTAAGTGCCATTGGTAGGTATGTACATGAATGGACAGTGTGTAATAGCTTAGCTTGCAAACAACTTAGCGATTCACGTGGCCTGTTTATTGCCATTTGTCTTGTCTAGTTTTACATTTACTTACAGCAGTGTTGACTTCCTGGTCGAACTGCGCCTTCTGCAGCTTGAACATCCTGGTGTTGTCTTCGATCTTGGTGTCCATCGAGTACTTCACGTCCATTGCGCTCTTTTCGCACTCCGCTTCCTGGAAATAAAAAAAGACGTACTAAAAACATCTGTGAGATAAAATAATAAGTATTGTCCGTTTGTAACTGAAGATTTATCATGACAATTGCCTATCTTACTGACGATGTGCAATGTGACGTTAGTAAAATTTATGAACTAGAACTATTCGACTACATAAGGATCCACTACGTCTACTATCCCCCAGCATCTCCTTTAATGATAGCCCAATTTTAAAGAAATTACAATAAATCGGCTGCTGTCATTGAGATGACATTTTTTTCATACCAGGTCAAGGTTCCGATTACGCCTGTTGTCAATCAACTCTGAAAATTATGCCCAATCAAGCAACATCGAATCACCATATATTATCGTTGCCCAACACTATTGATGCGAATGCCACTCTAATGAACTGAAAACTGGCGTAGTGACACCACAAAATACCTAGATGAAGATGTAGACGAAGACTGATTGTATAATATGAGAATGAACCAAATGAACGAGTGAATATCAAAATTCCGCTGTCATTACAGGATATGTTCTAGCATGCGTGACCTCAACTCTGGTGGAAATACGTGTACACTGTGAAATAAAATACATACTCCGTCAAAAATGAATCTTCCCTATGTTTTGTTTCCCAAATAATTACAATTACCACGAGAATCAAACTCATTCTAAACTCACCCTGATCCCGGCATCCCTGTTGGCCTGAGCGACGCCCACGTCAGCAACTCGCTTCACCACCGCCGTCTGCGCCTTGCCCAAGCTGGCCAGGTACTGGACGTCATCGTAAACGTCCTAACTCATTACAAACTCACCCAGATCCCGGCATCTCTGTTGGCCTGAGCGACGCCCACGTCAGCATATCGCTTCACTACTGCCATCTGCGCCTTGCCCAAGCTGGCCGGAAACTGAACGTTATTGTAAACGTCCGTCATTGTAAACTCACCCTGATCCCGGCATCCCTGTTGGCCTGAGCGACGCCCACGTCAGCATCTCGCTTCACCACCGCCATTTGCGCCTTGCCCAAGCTGGCCAGGTACTGGACATCATCGTAAACGTCCTAACTCATTGCAAACTCACCCTGATCCCGGCATCCCTGTTGGCCTGAGCGACTCCCACGTCAGCATCTCGCTTCACCACCGCCGTCTGCGCCTTGCCCAAGCTGGCCAGGTACTGGACGTCATCGTAAACGTCCTTGATCGTGAAGGACAAGATCTCGATGCCCATCCGGCCGACGTCTGGCGCCGCCACCTCGCGCACCAGACCCGCGAACTGGTCTCTGTCCTTGTACACCTCTTCTACTGTAAGCGTTCCTGGGGACAACGAGACGGGTATTGGTAAAAATAGACTGATATAGGAGTTGTAAGGCTGAATATCTTCATTCCTTTACATTCTGTGTTCAAATTGTACTCGGTGCTCGACAAAGTGAATTCGTTTTAAATTTATAGATGCTTTGAGAATATTTTAAGAACGTCGAAAAAAAATTATGATAGTTATCCATCCCACTTCAAGGAACATTTTGAAAATGTTGCCAGGGATGAAATAAACAAATATCTTTTTGTCAGTTGCTGTTTATGCTGATGTAAGATGTAAATGGATTCTTAACTGTACAAACTCAATACTTATAATAAATACTTACTGAGTTTGTACAGTTGAAGGTTTGTAAGGAAAACCTAGGTGGGTCAGGAATTATATTCCTTCATTGCACTTAATAGGTATTGTCTATGCAAAAAATAAAATGATTTGAGAAGTACCTAGTTCACAAGGGACTGAAGAATTACTTTAAATTATAATTCAATTCAAATTGAAAACATAGTTAAAGACAGTCCCCGATCATAGAAATATTTCAGATGACTTAACATTTAGAACACTTCCATGACAAAAAAAACTCACTTCTTGACATTCAAGTAAGTCAGGCTGAAGGTAAGCGCCAATGGCACCAACGCTATCCGCAGGAACTCCATGGTAAAGCACTGTTAGCACTCACAGTTCCTATCATTAGCAACACCTCAATTCCTGGGCACATCCACTGTATACATTACTGATATCGGTAGGAAGACTTCTTTGGCTAACTTTGTTCTTGCTTCAGTAAACGGTCCCTTTCAGTTACAGTTTGGCAGATCAGATGATCCTAATGAGCTAATGGTACCTATACGATTATTTCATGATCATCAAATCCTACTCATATTTTATAATGTCGACTGTCCATGTCGACTTTACATTTATATGTAAAGTCGATATGGATGAATGTGCGGTTGTTTGTTACTTTTTGACGCTTATCCGGGATAGACGAAGTCACAGGCCTGCATATTTATAGACAGTTTTGAACTATTCTATATTTTAGTATTGAATTATTTATCAAAAGTTCTTGTTAAACGTCATCAAGAAAATAATAACCTAGTAGGTCATGTTTATGCAACGCAATTGTCGCGCGCTCTCACTTTTATGAAACAAATAAAAATGGTATAATTTTATTAACCTACCTACTCTTACAGAGTCCAAGTAAGATTATGACGTAAAAGCAAGCATTTTCTTACTCGATTATTAAAGGCTAAAATGTACGGTAAGAAATTAAAAAAAATGGCAAATAAGTTTTGTTACCGGTGTACGACAAATATTTTTTTCATGGGAAGCTGAACGCTGAAGTTTAAAAATGCTAAAACATTTTACCGTTAATTCTTAGCAGAGATCAAGTACTTTTACTCGAGGAAAAGGGCAAGAAAGAAAAATTCCACCACATTAATTTTGTGTTTTCCAGCAGGCGTTTTTATATCACCAGTATTTGTTACCGTTTGTGTTCACGTGACACGTGTTTAACATTGGCTTGAGCTTCGCCGACCCTTAAATTATGTAGGAGTTTGTCCAAGGAAACCTTTTAGACCTTTGTAAAGGTTTTATAGCGAATGGAAATAATTATAAAAGTCTTGACAGTTACCAATTAACTCCATACTAAGAACCGGCTGTTTGCAAAAATATCAAGTGTTGCAAGAAATTGACTGATGTCTAGGTCCTATAAAAGTTGTTACCGAATGGTCTCAACCGTAATTTAATTTAAGAAAGTAATCTTTACGTGAAAAAAAAATACATTTATTTTCTTTCGTCAATTAGACGCAAAATATATTTTGAGACAAAATCGACTTCTAATATCGAAACAAAACCTTGGAATAGAAAATAAAAGACCCCCATTAAGCTTTGTCAAGCCTGAAAACCTTTGCCCCTTCAATCTACGCGAATTTCGAACCGTCTTCCATCTCACTTAACCTCAAACTTGCCAGTAATGCGTTTCCTCGATTTCAATCCGCTAAATTCCGAAACGTACTGGAGCGGAGTTTATCGGTTCCAGGAAAAGCGATTTAACATTGTCAAAAGTGGACTATTTTAAATTGAATCGGTGCGCGTAAGAAATTACAGTCTCGCAGGTAGCGTCTGAATTCCGTGTCATTTAGTTGATATATGTATTGTATAGTAGTCTATATCAGAATAGGAGTGGTGTTATTCTCTAGCATGACAAACTAAACTTCGAGTAAAGAGTAAAGACGTCGAGGAGTCAAAATTAGCAGTCATATTGCTAGGAAATTTTGACAGCTCGACGTCGAGTTCGTTGACGAGTTTAGTCAGTTACGTGAGAGCCTAACACAACAGAAATCTAGCTGCCGCCAATTTTTTCGCGCGTATTTTGTATGCATGTGTTCTCGGCTTAACATTGTCGGTTTATAACTAAGTAGTCATATGTTCAACAAGTAACAAATGATTACTGCTGAAACTGCTGAGTTGGCCATTTAACTAAATACAATAACATTTTCTGAAGCCCCGTGTGGTGCCGGGTTACAACAAAACCTCCCCCTTTCTTCCCGTGGGTGTCGTAAGAGTCGACTCTGGGAAAGGGTTAGTGTACCTATTGTGGGCGATGGGCTAGCAACCTGGCACTGCAATAAATTACTAAACACGCTGAAATTGCTAAACGTAGCACTGGATTTTTGAATTCATGTGCTCTGCCTACCCCTCTTAGGAATACAGGCGTGAGAATATGTATGTATGTATGTACGTACATTTTCTAAATAAATGTGGTCGGTAAATTTCGTCGCAAGATATATGTATAGTTACGTATATGAAAAAAGTGGGCAAGAGTAACCTATTCCAAGACAATTTTTTTTTTCTCATTTGGTTCAATCGACCAAGATAAAGGAAATCCTGGTTAGTTAAGTGCTACTTTTATTACTCCTGACTTCCTTTCACTAGAATGTGTATTATTAAGGCAGTTGGTAACTGTATAGGCTGCATTGCAACCTTGAATGCACTTCCTACATACGCCATCGCCTGCAATAGCTAATATAATGAGCTAGAAACAGGCACTAGTAATGTACAAGTCTATTAATGATAAATACTTAATGTGGCACGTTTGACCTGCGAGGGAAATATTCCTATGCGATGTACTAGCATTATCGTCACCTGTACGTCTAGTGTAATGAAAACGATGATGAATTCGTTAAAGAATTCGCTTGCGAGTTATCACGGAACTGTATGGAGACGTGCAGTTGTGCAAACGTTCCGCTGGCGGCGCTGTCACAGTTTCCATACAAATTTACGATAACTCGCAAACGAATTCGTTAACGACTGCAAAATCGTTTTCATTACACTAGACGTTCAGTTTGTTTCAGTCGTCACACTACAAAATATTGTGAGATTCACAGTTGGCAACGTTTTCGTAATGTTTTACTTAATTTTCATTTTATCTCATGAGTCATCTTCAAGGGTCAAGTGGATAATTGATAAGTTAAGTTGATGACTAATATAAGCAGGATTAACAAGTTCATAAAACTCAATCTTTACAACGTTCGCTATTGCCAAGATTAGATAAAAAAATGCTGTCAGCTGTTTCAGTACAAAAAAAATCTTAGGTCTTTTTCATTCGTTCGGTAAATCACAACCAACGACTGGTTTGACCTTGCCATTCGTTTCCCGACCCTTCCATTTGAATTACCCCGTTCTTTATCATTCGCAATTATTTTCATTCACTCATTGTTCCACGGGCCGAGACGCGCTATCATTCCATTCACGGTCGATTCATTTCCATTTATCCGTAAAAGGGTGGTAAATTTTTTCACGGTACACAAACCACAGTTTAGATAAATAATACGTGAAATGAAAACCGAAAACCCACGCAAAAGTCAATTCTGCCGATTCCCTCCAATTTAGAAAATTTGAATCGTTAAAAACGCCCTAACTTGATATAAAATGCTGAGTTTACAATTATAAATATAGGTAACTTTGTCACAAGCACTACACGATACCATGTATTGTCACAAACGTTGGCACTCACGCAAATACACAACTTTACTGCAGTGTTAGCATTTGCGGCCCTCCGCACCATACATACACGCATCAGCCGTATGGCAAAGGGGGTTATCACTATTTGCACTACGAATGATATAAATATTGATAAGAATGCGGCACGATTGCCACTGATAATAAAAAATGAATCTTACGCAGTGTTATCTGTATCTCTATCGGTGTGATCTCACGGGGGTATCTTTTCCGGTAAAATACAATAATATTTCCTAATAGAACAATGGCTCTAAAGCGTGAAATAGTCACGATTTTGTCTACGTTAACTTTAGTATGCTCTGCCTACCTCATTTGGAGTGATGTATGTATGTCTCAATAGAAATAAAGGTACAAGCATGGGTTGGAAAGTTTGGTAGACGCAAGGATATTTGTGAAAATAATTTTGTCTATTTAGGGAAAGATAGGGAAAGATTGAGAAAATTGTAAATAAACGAGGTAGCATACAAAAATAACACAACCATAGTTTGGCAGAGACTTTTCTTTTGATAAATTTACCCAAGATAACAAACCCTCGCATAAAAAAGGAACTTGCAAAATTACAAAATCGTGAACATACGTGTATTACGAGTAAAAATAAGTAAAGCTTTCAGAGATGAAAGCCTAATAAGTAAAGCATTTTACAGATACGCTTCGCATAAATATTTTCGAAAGTAAATGCAAATTAACGTTGATAAGGCTTCTTTTACTTATTTAGGTACTCGTAATTTTCTTTTCATTCATGTTTTTATGTGTAGGGAGAATCGTGAGCAAAAGTAGATACTCGTAGGCAATTAGACCGCAAGTTTCATAATTCCCTCAAACGTATCTCATGTTTTGTAATGAAGTAATGCGGGTATTATACGTTACAATTTTAATCCTTATCAATGGATAATTTTCCATAGTTATGCGTGCAACCATCACATCACCCAATGCGAGGTATTTTTTTATATGCAGGCTGTGACCAAGAACTAAATTATAACTTTTATTTTCAAGAGATTATTCAAGAAGAGTTAAAAATACATGCTTCGGTCTGTAGTAGTAATTTACATCGTTTGACGACCAGGCTGATTGCAAATGGACAGTCTGACGAGCTCTGCCTACTCGTAGACACTAGCAAATTATAGGAATCACACGTGAACAGAGTAATCTGGTTAGCACTGAGCCAATGAGGCTTCCACACAGACCCTGACGCGTTTGTTGTTAGGATTTGCATGAACAAGTAGACAAGGATTGACTTGGGCTCATACAAGTAGACAGAGTTCTCTCATTGTGATCTGATTTTTATTCCCGACATAAGCGTTAAAGAAAGAACTTCTACAAAGTGGTCGGATATTGACCGTAAATATTTAACCAGTCAGTGGTCGGGTATACGCATCTGAAAACTCGTATAAAATATTTCCTAAAAATTTACATTATTGACCTTGTAGGAGTAAAATGTTTCATCGCTTTTCAGCTCATTGCGCTCTGTGTTTTACTTACCTAACACCCCCTACGCAAGTCCTATTAGTCACCCTGTACATGGAACACTTTACCAGGATTTTCAGACGCGCACACCCGACCACTGATTAAAATATTTGCGATCAATTTCCGCCCACCCTATACCATCGCGAACAGGGATTGTTGAACCACTTACCTATGTTTGTAACTTGGTCGTGCGTGTAATACTAATCCAATAGCTGACATCTAGTTGGTCACATCGGTTATTGATTACACGTCATAATTGCGAACAGTGGCAAGTGGCTCAACAATCCCGGTTCGTGACTGTACATAGTTACCTCTATATTATGCTAAGTCCCCAAGTAGCTGACAACGATGATGATCATCGTCATTCTAAAACCCAAAGCGTTGATAATTGTGCAGGTTTACGGCTTCTCATGATACCGTTTAACTCCAGGTTAATAACCTCGTGGACACATCGCAATTAGGTTTAATTACGAAAATCGATCGACATAAAAGCATGCACCTTTACCGGGAAAGCTTTTGAAATGCTTTGAAAAGGGAAACACATGTACACATTTCAAATCCTGTAAATGCTTATAAACTTCGTTTAAAAACGGACAGCCCGGATCTGGTATGTAAAGAACTTGAACCGTTGGGAGAAGTTGTTAGTGGATTTACTGTGCAGTGCCATGAGCTAATTATGAAAAACGAGTTATCTGGGAGACTGGATTTAGTAGCAAAGTTGCAAAAAGTGCTCCCGTTAAATGCTAGTAAAGTCCGATAATTCCATGAAAAGTTAACTAGTATTACACTATTTCCTACGTTCTTAGTGTACTAGTGGACATAAATAAACGTCACGCCTGTATTCCCGAATAAGGTAAACAAAATGGAATAAACGTTACATACACAAAACCATTAACTACTTTACAATTAAGTACATAAAATAGGTACAGAGTGAAGGATTGCTAGCATGTATCGACCAAAGCATACCATAAACTATTTCTTTTTCTTACAACATCTGCAGAAGAAATACAAAAGTGAACATCAGAACATCACCAGTATCTAATCCCAAATATGGTACAAAATCTTACAGAGACAAAACCATGACATATCACGCTTCGTAACCACTGTTGGAATGACTTTTAGGTTTCTAGTTTAGAGGTATAATAGTGATAGGTTGCTAGCTAAGATTTCATATACAAGTAAGCAAGTAACCTATTTCACTGTCTCCTATTGTACCTACCACCTTTATTGTGCGATGTTCTGTGTAAGACACAATGGACCTAATCTTGTAACTTTTGGTAGACACCTTATAGGGTCCGCAACTTTACAACAACAATAAGAAGCTTCGGTAGTTTCAAAGCGTCGGTTTAGAAACTAAAGCTGCTTAAGTCGTTTAACGGACGAGAAACTAAATACTGTTCCTTACCATTAATAACCGTAGACGCTAAGCGTAGAGAATAACCTAAATAGGTATTGTTTAAGTCAACTTTATAGGATAAAGAAGACCTAGACAAAACTAGTGCATCGACTCTTTTCTCTTCTGAAGGGTAGTAGGTACTCGTAATAAAAAGTAAAACTAATGTCGGCTTCGCACCAAGGGTGAACATGACAGTACCAATTGATTCCTGACCCACTCCAGAACGGCGAATGTCGCTCTGCTGTCTCTGCCTACCCCGCAGGGAATAAGGCGTGACGGTTATGCATGTATGTATGTATGCAGAACTTTGTCACAGTAAACGCAATGAATTCCTCCAGCAAGCAATGCAATGTCATTGTGACGTTCTATGTAAATAGGTTCTATGTTAGGTCAGGAATCGATTGGTTCAATGGGACTTAACATAGAGGATAGAACCTATAGAGAAACAATGTTCGCAACCCCGGTCCGCAAATGTTTGTTTATTTCAATATACTAACGTGTAGTGTCACTGTCACAGAAACTGTAAGGAGCCAACAACAGATCTGCGTGCAACTCCTCATATTTCTAGATGTAAATTAATATACTTGCGTAATGACGTACTGTTCCATTC
>BHDV01049440.1:0-14656 GCA_005406045.1 Adoxophyes honmai | reverse complement strand
CACAGCGAGGTCTTCAATTATTTTGCGGAATAATTTCCGAACAACCAAGATGACATTAGTACTCTATAGGTTATATCCTCAATGGGACTTAAGTACTACAATATGGATCGAGAAACATAGGTAGGCGTCAATATTACTGAAAATGGGATGCTATTTGATCTATTTTGATGCGTAATGTATAACATTAGTATAAAGTACTAGCTTCTGCCCGCGGCTTCGCACGCGTTAAATTCGGGCTAACACAGAAGAGATTTCGGAATTATTATTAGGAAGCGCCCGCCAGAATAGCCAGTAGACATTAATTTTTTTCCTACTTTCTCGACACTTATCGTCATATTTTGGAAAATTCAAACAAAATCTTTATAAATTGTAGCCTATGTGCTATTCTGATGTATAAGCTACATTACTTTAGTTTCATGAAAATCCATTCAGTAGTTTTTGCGTGAAGGAGTAACAAACATCCATCCATCCATCCATACATCCATCCATCCATACTCACAAACTTTCACGTTTATAATATTAGTAAGATTAATTCCCTTTCTTGACCTATGCTGTAAGACTATCTTACTTGAAGCCAAACTTCACGATCCACTCAGTCTTTCTACAACATGAAATTCCTAAGTGGATTCAGGCACAATATTGACGTAAGCTTCCTAATGTGTATGTTATTAATCAGAAGCCCTACCAACTGTCCTTGACAACGCATTAACTCACATTAACTCTTCTGTATGCTGCAGCTAACAGCTCCATTACACGCCTACATCTTATCAAGACATTATTATAGCCTTAATACTATAGTTTCAAAGTCGACTATCGCGTTGACAGTTTTCTTTGAAACATTGGAAGTAGGTACGCTTGAAACAAGTGCCTGTCGTTTTCGAGGGAGTGAGTCTTTTCCGTCGCGACTGGGTATTTCCAAAGTAGTTTTTAGAGTGTTATATTCAGACATAAGGATCAACTAAACTATACATACATGTATAGTGTATACATCACGGCTGTTTTTCCGAATGGGATGGGCGAAGCACACTACACGGTACATAGATAAATCGTTACTGTTTCGCGTTTTATAGACACTTCTGAGATATTTTTTAGGTTTTAAGTTAAAAGCTACTATAGTGACAGGTTGCCTAAAATACACCTTCACATATTTCCTTAGTCGTCTCTTACGACATCCACGGAAAAAATGGAGAGGCGTTATCCCAAACGCGGCACCATACGGGAACTGTAAAAGGAATTTTGACAACTAAGTTTCCCACCATTCTATAGAATCTTGAATTAAATTTTTAAAGCGCTTAAACGACAGTTTATAAAGCAGCAAATCCCCCTACAGATGAGATGACAATGCGACGTAAGTCATTTTGATAATATTACTGAAAAGTAAGTAGAACATAACACCAAAACGTAACTTTAAAACAACAACATTTCCACATCCACAATTTGGCCAGTTGGTACTTTATCTATCCGTATCGGAACCAATACAGTAACAATGTCGTTATACCACTACACACTAGTAAGGATTAGGTTTATTGACACTTTCCCGACCTCCGAGACATAAAACTTATGGGTTATACAGCTCGTACGATATGAACATAGCTCTTGGTCCTTTGGGGCGACCCGCCGCTCGCGACGGCCGCGGCGGGACTGAAACGAATCTCCTTCAGGCTTCTGTTGCCCTGGTACCACAAAACTATTACAACAGGGAAATATAGCCAGGATTCCTTTGCTCAGATACTAAAATAGTGCATTTGTCTATTTTGCAATTCAAAAGTTGTTGTCTGCACTATTGAAAGTTAACGATAAAATAAAATTACATTTAGTGCAGATATTTGTAACTTATCCTATAAAAGCGTATGAATCTGGTTGATTGGGATAGTCACATTGTTTTAACACGGCCAAACCAAATGTATATGGGGTGCAAAACATTTGTACTTTGTTTCAAGGACACTACTAAATACCCGAGATAAAAAAATACTTCAGCTGCTATCCCTCTCCGGCAAAATTATCATACCTTGTGGTACATACTCATTGATTTGAAAATGTTACCTACTTCAAGAAACGTATTTTACGACTTTTAAGCTAGCTTAGCTCAGAAAATATCTGCAACTATACTATAAATAACAATAGTAGGCGTCTCTACCAATACCCTGGCAAATTTAATTGTCTTGTATATCAGACTTACCTAATGCACATGACATGTCGAGTTTAATTTAATCAGGATATCCCGACCGCTTTCGTCGCATGGGACATTATATTTACGTGTTACTAATTTTATTGCGCTACCAATAACCAATGTACGAGTACTCGTTTGTTTAAACGAAACCATTAGGTAATTGCAGGCGTGCTTTGGAGTTAATATTTTTGTTTTGTTTTGGTATGATTTAGGGCACCGTAATAATATTTGATGCAGGTACCTATGCAATGCATACTATCAATGACAATAATCCTAAAAAGACAATTTATGTAAATACCGTTTTTAAATACTATGACAAGGCATATATAAATTGGTAACCACCTTTGGTAATTTTTCCAAAAAATACATTAATACATTTGACAGCCGGATAGCCCAATGGTTTGAGAATCTGACTGTGAAGCTTAAGGTTCCGGGTTCGATTCCCGATCGGATGTTTATTAATTTGTCCGTTAGTTAGTACCCATAGCACATGCGTTGAATTACCTATTGTGGGAGTCGGTGATTGGTGTAAATCACTGATTCCCAAAGTGGTCCAGGTGGACCCCAGGGAACCATGGGAGACTCCATGGGAGTCCACACTGGTGTTGAAATTTGTACAAATGTAGCAGAGGGTCCACCGGACCCTATAAAACTTTGAAAAGGGTCCATGAGGAATGAGGAAAGTTTGGGAAACTCTGGTGTAAATTGTCAAATGATATTGTTATTATTATATTTTTGAAAATTTAATTAGTGATGGAAGGAGTAAGATTATCAAGGTCGTTTCTTTATGTGTTGTCATTGTATGGGCTGTATGGGAAGTACACTATACACGTCGATTTTTCCTTCTTAAAAAAAGATCAGAAAAGCAGAAGGATAATTAAATACACCTTCCGCACTTGCGCTTAGTAACGGACAGAACTGTCTTTTTATATTAGCACCCGGATAGAAACTGATTTATTGCAAGGCAATTATCGTAAATTTTACTGCGGGCGTTAAAGTTAACGTAACGTACAGATCGTTCTGAGAATGAAGTTAATGTATAGCTGTAACTGTTTAATATGTTCTACTTGACTTGGTACCTACTGTTTCCCGCCCCATGAATGATTATTCAAGGACCCAAGATTCTCAATTTACAAAACTAAACTAAACATTTAATTAAATATATCGTGTTCTTGTAAACTCTAGACAAGAAGAGCGTAGAATGCGCTGAAATTATTTTTAGAATGTAATCCGTCAACTTGTCGGCGAATGTAGATTTATGTAAAGCATTTAAACTTGATCTTGCAAGTACAGATAAGTAAATTTCTAAGTGATAAATCGTTGCCATGCCTTTAAAAATGTTGGTAAGCATTTTTGAAATTTAAAACTGGTAGCGTTTTCTAAAACTAAACGTAGGATGATACAAATACTTGGAACGAAGCTCGGTATTCTTGTGAAAAGGTGGGTATAATAAATGATACATAAATGAAGCTTGAAGTAATTTAGCGGCGTTGATAAGCCAAACCGTCTGAATCAATTATAAAACAAGGCAGTTTAAAATGAAAAATGGAAGCTTCATAATCAATCTTTACCGTGAATTATGATCCGGATCACCGGCCACCCTTTAATGATCCAAACCCATTAGGTTTGATGAATTAATTGGGTCGACGATAGAGCACGACGCGCAACCGAACCGATCGTTATAATCCGTCCTAAATATCGCGATCACTTTACACAACCACTCTAATTAGTTTAAACAGTTCAATTAGATAAAATGATCTGTGGCACTCAGCCAAGAACTTTTAGAGATCCCGTGTATGTCAGATTTTGCGTACGTCCACCACCTGGAGACGAATTGTCTTGAATCGGAAAATTTGGAAATGCAAATTTAGCTTTTACTGTAAAAACTAACTGGTGTCAAGTATGGTGGACTAATACATTATTTTTCACAAGTTTCATTGACTGTACAACTTGCTATTGGCATGAATTTCAATGTAATACCTCCACGCGTTCCTGAGAAAAAAAAATGAAAGACAAACTGACTGACTGAATCCATCCCTACATAAAGGTGTTCCATTTTTTCTTCAGAGTTACGGAACTACGGAAGCCTACGGAACTTACTCAAAATTCTGTAGGAGGACACCTTCAGAAAGCTATTTTTCATTTCAGTTTTCCTTAGAGGTACTGAGCTCCGAAGCATGTAAAAGAAGAAGCCTTTTATTACCGAAGCACCTTTGCCTCGCTGTAATTAAATTTGACTTAATATAACGTTTACTTGACACTTAGAATTAAGTGAATCCGTAAAAGTGATGTGAAATTATGATTTGCGCCGCATATGGTTTCGTGCTATCGTAACTTAAAAGCGGATATTAAGAGGATAGGAGTCGCGACGCTTCTCCTTACAAACGTAGTCCCCTGTTTTCTCAGTGAATAATGACATTAGAGCAAAAATTTTTTTTGCATTATATTTGTATCCGTTGTGGCTATGCCCCTATTGATTTGCTTTTATCGATTTTCTAAATAAGAAAAAAATTAAAAATTAAAAAAATCGAAAATCGAAAAAAGCAAATCATAGGGGCATAGCCACAACAGACTCAAATTTAATAAAAAAAAATTTTTGCTCTAATGTCATTTTTCACTGAGAAAACAGGGGACTACGTTTGTATGGAGAAGCGGCGCGACTCCTATCCTCTTAAAGACACCCACTATTTTGGTTTCCGTCAAGAAAAACTAACCTGTTTCTTCAGACTCGTAATGTGACTCGTCTCATTGGGACGCAGGACACTTCCAGAATAAATTACTTTATGCAATTGAACTAGTTTTTTTTTGTAAATTATAGTATGGAGTGTCTGTTAAAGCATTTATACTTTAACTAGCGACCCGTCCTGACTTCGCACGAATGCATTGCTGATTTAAATGTACTATAAAATAAAAAACCTTCCTCTTGAATCAATTACCTTAAAAAAATTAAAAATCTCTTGCTTTTGCTTCCGATTCCCGCTTCGAATGCGCTAAGATTTGAAGACTCCGATTTTAATTTTGGTTTCGATAAGACCGATTCCGTTACATCCCTACTGCAAAGCATACGATACATTTGAGATGACACTTTGTTCTTGAACGTCATAGGAATCGTTCTGCGGTTTGTGACAGTCAGAAGACACTTTATCGTGCCAGCAATCACCGCAGCCCCTATACGCTATAAAGCAAGTGGAAACTGTGTCACAAGAAACTTAGCCATTACTGAAACAATGTAAGTACTTACGAGTAAGTAACAAAAGTACACACATTTTAATTATCCTCGTGTCGCTAGTCATTACTGATTGAAGATAATGAATGAGTTATGATTTAACTGTAAAATAACAAACATAACAGCAACATACAATGACGCCTGTGTTTACAGATGGGGTTGGCAGAGTACGCGAAATGCGACATAGATAAAATCAGTCATTTTGTATTTCACGTTTTATAGCCACTTCTAGCATACTTTGATAGGGCTTTGGGCAATTTTTTTCAAATTTTCTGATATTTTTATGACATGAAAATTCCGACAAAAAAACCTTCACAGGGGTTTTATCTAAATAGCGTTTTGTGTGATCTGCCTGTCCCATTTGGGGATACAAATGTGACGTATAATTTTGTATTGGCATAGCTATAGGTAGCTGTAGCTTCAAATAAGTTTACGATAAAGATGTCGCATTGAGCTGAAAAGCGATGAAACATTTGTCTCTCGTAATTTTTTCAGGAAACATTTTGCAGTGGTTTTTCAGACGCTATACAAAATATAAATAAAATATTTACACTAAATTTCCGGGCACCCTGTAGGTATATGTAAGCAACAAAGAATCATTTACAATCGCTGAAAATACGCTTTCCTGTGTTCACCTATACGCATTTAAGTAGCAGTAATCACTATAAAACTGTCCCTACCGATTTTATTGCCTTCGAAACTATGACCGTGATGGATATTACCAAATAAACGTTGTCGTAATGGCTTTTTACTCCTATTTTCATTTCCTGAGGGCAGTCCAGGTGTAGTAAACCCATTTAAGTTGATAGTCATTTTTGTGGGTTTTCGGTAGACAGAGCACATAAACCGCTGCATAGACAAAACCATTGGTAGCCTTTCGCATAAAATATACCTTAGGGTGACGGCACCAGTTATGGACGGTTTAAGCTGACAAGCACCAGTGATGGACACTTCATTTATAATTTAAAGACCATAGAGTTGTGAATTGATTGTTGTAAAACAAATGACTTTTCCTTAGTGGGTAGTAAATAAGAGTCATTGTCCATTACTGGTTCTATGTCCATTACTGGTGCGGTCACCCTAACTTATATGTCTTTAGTCGCATCTTACGACATCCATGGAAGAAATGGAGAGGTGATATTCTAAACATAGCAAACATAACGTTAATAACGGCATATTTTATTCATTATGAACCACGTAATCATCAGACAGAAAATAAGGCACGCTTTGATATTTTGTTCATTTGATTATAACGGCCGAAGAGGTGACGAGAAACAGCCGCTGTCGCAAAGGCTTTTAGTATTATTATGAGTACCTATAAGGTTATATCATTAATTATTATACGCCGCGGTTTTTGCTGATGTATTTTGGCTACCAACATACTATCTCGCGATTCAAAGCTAACAGCTCTACTCTAATTCAAAATGTGTCAAACCCATACTTACCCATAGATTAATTGCATCAGATGTCACTTTTGATAAATGATAAATTTCGAATTAAGATTGTGTTCTACTCAGAGATGTTGGAGTGTTGTTTAAGACAGTAGCTACCTCAGTAAAAAAATGTGTCTCGTCTTAAATTCGTAAGTAATTTTTAATAATCTGGTGTAAGCGACCTGCATTAATATTTCGATCCCGTGTGGTGCCGGGTTAGAATAGCACCTCCCCCTTTCTTCCCGTGGGTGTCGTAAGAGTCGACTCTGGGAAAGGGTTAGTGTACTGTGGGCGATGGGCTAGCAACCTGTCACTGCAATATCACGTTTAACCATCTGGATACCCTGAAATTGCTAGATGTGGCACTGAATTCTTGAATTCATGTGCTCTGCCTACCCCTCTTGGGAATACAGGCGTGATGTATGTATGTATGTATGTAAGCGACCTGCATTAATATTTTTTTTTCTTAATTAATTATGGGTAGTAATTAAACCGACTTCTTTTTAATAGCATAATCGGCTTCTGAAAAATCTAAGTTGCCTTCTAAATTACTAACTCAGCCGCAATCAACCGTCGTCTGAATAATGTCATCTTAGCCACTAATTATCTTCTATTTAAGCCACTGTAAATATAACTTGGCATCGTGTTTATTATTTAGCATCTAAATTTGTGACATGCATTCAAGCGGGAAACTTCTAAAATGTTTTCATGTGGCCCCAAAATAGTAATTGTATTAGCTTCTAATTTCATAAGTCGGTATGTTTAAAATGTAATTAATCTTACATTTTTTTGCAGTAGTGGGTTTTCTGTAGGGGTCGCAGTTCTAACCTAACCTAACCAATTTTTGGTGGTAGTTTGTTTTCTTTAGGGGTCGCAGTTTTAACCTAACCCAACCAATTTTTGGTTGTCGTTTGTTTTCTGTAGGGGTCGCAGTTTTAACCTAACCTAACCTATTTTGGTGGTAGTTTGTTTTCTGTAGGGGTCGCAGTTTTAACCTAACCCAACCTATTTTGGTATTAGTTTGTTTTCTGTAGAGGTCGCAGTTTTAACCTAACCTAATCTACTTTTATAGCAATAGTTTGGTTTCAATAGGGGTCGCAGTTTTAACCTAACCTACTTTTTGGCAAGCGGCCAGTTGCTGTCATGGCGCACACTCGCGCCAAATCGTACTGTGGCTATTTTCATGATAAAAGAATATGAAGTATTATTTTACACGTCAAGTTAGAATATTTGAAGTTGTCTATTAAAGCTTCAATATATAAATTTTGAGGAGCTTGTATGGAAGTTATTAAATGTAAACTCAATGAGTTACGAATTTCGTGGCCGAGTTAGTAAATTTGGTGGCAAGTAATAATAATTGTTGGTCTTGACTTGACGCTTTTTTTGTCATTTTTGTTGGCCTTGTAAAGAAGATGAAATAGTATTTTAGAGGTTATATCATTTTCCCGATGCTTAGTTATTAAATTAGAAGTTTGAGTATTGCGGCCAAAAATAAAAATTGCGGCCAGGTTTATTATTTGCCATTAATTATTTATCAAATCACGTTGCTGTCTCCCCACCGTTTAAGTTCTCTATTATTTATGCAACATTTTTGGTGTTCAATAAAGAAAACTTTTGCTATATTGCATTTGGTTCGTATCTATCAAAGATAAAAAGCCTCCACGGAAGACATTCGTTAATCACTGTCATATGTCATAATCATAAGCCAGATATGACAGTGCCCCGTCCCGCGCTGACCCCAATCCATCTACAGGGATTGGATTTCCAACTATAGACACAATCCTAGATAGATAGCAATTCGCACGCGGCATTGTCCAGGCTTAATGAAAACGATGCGCGCAATCACCATTTTAAAAGACTTATAGACGATGTTTATATGGAGTTTTCACGTAGTTGCTATTTTTAGTGGCATACCAGTTAATAGTGATTACCTCCTTCGATATAATAATAGGTATATCCACAAAGATATCGAAAACGAAAATTCGTGACGGGGCAGGACGCGTCACTAAATAATTTACCGGATATTGTTCGGAAGGGATAGCGGAAGCGCGAGGCAACGCTCGACATACTTTTGGTGGGTAAAAATCCCTTCCTATATGTATGAATCATAAATAAAAGGTTTGGAAAGTTTCAACGTATTAATCCTCGCAGCCTGTACTTAAGGATCGTTTGCTTTTATTGGAAAAACTTTTTCAATAAGTACCAAATTACAAGTCTTGGTTCAGTTAGACGTTAGCATTATCATAGTAAAATATCAAGCATAAATACATACATACATAACATACATAACCGTCACGCCTTATTCCCTGCGGGGTAGGCAGAGACAACAGAGCGCCACTCGCTTCTATTCTGACATACCTCTTTCGCTTCACTAACATTCATCACTCTCGTCATACACGCTCGACGGTTTCGGGTACTCTTAATTTGGCCTCCCTTTAGCACATCGCCGATCTGGTCGATATACGTTCTACGAGGGCGCCCTCGACCGACTTGCCCTAACACACTTCCCTTGTAAATTTGCTTACATACCCTTGCTTCATCCATTCTCTCCACATGCCCAAACCAAAGCAAGCATAAATTTAAATAACAAATATCCATTCCCAATTTATAAGTATGCACATGAACTCTAGTACGAGTATTTAGTGGTAAATACGTCACGTTCTTTTTTCTTAATTTGAATCACAAGACGCAATCTATGACGCGCTTAATAAAAAAGGAAACTGATGTCAACGTCCAGTCCGTAATGGAATTAAGTGTACAAGCTAGGTGGATGATTATCTTTCGAACGCAGCGTAACGAAGTTTCAAACAGTAAATGGAGGTAGTTTCGGACCAATCACAGTTTTCAGCGGAGCGTTAGATGCCACGCTTAATGGCCTCTATCTAGCAAAAAGACATTTTCTCGTTCTTTTTTGCGGCTTTGTTACTATCTTGAACGTTGTTTGCCGTTGATGGGGAGATTTTATTTGTAGAAAAAAGTGTGTTGAAAATGGAATTAAATACGATCGCATTACGATCTAGTATAGCGCACTAATTTGTTAAATATGGAATACTGATATTTTATCGCGAACTCGCGTGATTAATTGCGTAGGTACCTGCATTATGTACAGAATAAGGTTATCTGCTTGATTCAATAAAGTTGCAAAAAATTCAAATACTAGGTACAAAAATTGCCTACACTTTTATAAATTGCCTTTCGAGACTCGTCACTTTTTCATTTTCCCGCCAAAAAACTGCTAAGTCACGTGGAAGAGGATGCTGGCACAAAAACGTTCCGTCCACAACAGGGAACTTTAAGTTTGGAACGTGCCCGGCCATAGATAACGAGCAAAAGAACGAATCAATTTGAGTGAGGTCGGTGATTTATGGCAGCGTTCGTGTTTAGGTGGTTTCTGTTTAAAAAGTTATTAACAATTGATGTGATAATTCATAATACAAAATTGCCCCAGGTAGGTTCCTTTTTAATAATGATGTACTTCACAAGGTACGTAAAAATGACAATATTCAAATGGCATTTGTATGTTATGATTTTTAAATGTTTTACGATTTTAGCAATCATTTCATCAATTTAGCCTATAATTTTCATACATTACAACGCTTAAAAATACTATACTCAAGTCATCAAAGTAAACGGAAGAGTGATTTTGATAGTGTTTCACCAAATCTCTCTTCACCCATTTTACTCCGACTATGTTGACTATGCTAATGCACGGCATGGAAAGTCCATTTTGATGAAATTTATAAGCGCTTTGTTCGCTTCCGATGGTGATAGGGAACATTTTGAAAATTCAACGGCCGCTTGTCGAAAGTTTCGTCTCAACCGTACCAGGCACCGAAATTTACAACAGACTTAATCGCGCTCTAAGAACTCCAATATTAAGCAACGGAAACACGTCATCGACTAAGTGCCTGTACACGCCAAAGTTAAAAAGAAATCTCATCGAATTAAACAGAACTTTTAATAGGACGCTCCTGACTAAAGAAAAAGAAAACAAAATTGTATTTAGATTAAACGTAGAAGTTTATAGTATGTTTGCATTTTTTTTTTACTAAAAATAAAAAAAATACCGTCTTCATAAGTTTTAGAGCAGAGATTATAAGCACAAAGACTACTTAAGTAGAGGCTACTCCAGAAAAATAACTAAATACATCATCGATAAATTTGGAGATAGCTACAATCCACACGGATTTTTTGAAAACGGTGAGTTTTATACATAACTTTTCAGTCACGGTTCCGAAACCCACTAAATTACGAGTCGACCTATCCCGTTTGGGATTTACGAACACTTACTCGTAGATCAAAGGAAATTCAGATTCATTTTTAAACCAAATACCAGCTATTTTGTTTGTGGCAATTGTAGCTGTTAAACGATCCCTTTTCAACGCATATTCAACCGTCGTTATCCGTATCTATTTCAATGGTTGTCTACACGATTGTAAACTGTTTGTATGGAAAAACAGTGGGGTCCAGGCGTGTAAAGTGTCACATTGCAGAGCGACGTTCCGCCATTCCGTTCCGTTCCGGCGCGCTTTGTCATGCAAATCTGCAACGGGATGTGCCAGATGGGTTTTAACTGAACTTTAGAATTTGAATTTAACTATACAGGTAGTGAAAACATTATTATCTACTACGTGCGTGTCTTCATAATAGGTCGTTGGTAAATAAAGGGCACGCTCTTTAGAGGGTGTTACGGGGAACAAAGTCGGAAAGGGCATCGGAAGATGGATTATTGGTGTTATAGAATTAATGTCTGAATGTTTTAGTGATTAACGGAACAGTAGATCTCCCCTTGGATACTAGATCGCAGTAGTAACTGTAAAAGGATGAAGTCATCTCAAATAAACTACTCAAGATTTATATCTAGAGATGTTAGTCTCACACAATTGACTCCACTAAAAGAAGCTCAAGATTACAACAAAGCTCCAAAGAAGCATACGCAAAAAACAAACTCCGATATGTAACAAAATGCCTCATACTTAAACGAACAAAACCAGCTAGCAATATTGGAACTTCAACCCGTTTCCCGCTATTAAAGCTGAAGACAGCCATAAATGACAGGTCATGTCACGACACGGAACCTTTACGTCTGCCCATCGTGTCAGCTCGTAAACCGGCTACAAAAGAAGCAGACGAGCTAGCTTGACATTGTCATTCAATGGGCCCTTCCAGAGATCGCTTACGCCACGGTTTTAAATACAGTTACCTCTTAGGCCGGCCACATACATACGGAATTTTTCTGATTCGGAATCCCGAATCGGAAAATCGAACGCAGTCAATCCATACAAAATCTATGGACCGCCACACACATTCGTAAGCTTTCCGTTCGGAATTCCGAACGGAATTTTTCCGAATGTGTGTGGCGGTCCATTGATTTTGTATGGATTGACTGCGTTCGGAAAGTCTGATTCGGGATTCCGAACGGAAAAATTCCGAATGTATGTGACCGGCCTTAGGCGCTGCGAAAAGCTAAATTGCTTTTAGAAAAGGTATTATTTTGTTTTGTTTACGAAACAAAAATAAGTTTCAGCTCTTAGAAGAGCTATTTAGGTAGCTCTTAAAAGAGCTTTTAAAAATTAGAGCTTAATGTGCCGGTCAGAGAAGTGTTTCAAAAAGACAATCTTTAAAGGCGTCTATCTCGGTCATTTTCAACTTTAGAAAAAAGTTTTTCGAATAAAAGTTGCTTATTTTAACGTGTTCTACACAATTCAATCGTTTGAAATATGTCTCATAATGACACCACTTTCGCCAAAAATATTCAAAGTCCCAGCCTCAAAGATAATCTTCAAAGGCGTCTATCTCGGTCATTTTCAACTTTATAAAAAAGTTTTTCAAGTAAAAGATGCTTATTTTAACGTGTTCTATACCATTCAGTCATTTAAAGTATGTCTCATAATGACACCACTTTCGCTCGAAAAAATTCCAAGTGTTTCAGAAAGATATCTTCAAAGGCGTCTATCTCGGTCATTTTCAATTTTATAAAAAAGTTTTTCGAATAAAAGTAGCTTATTTTATCATTTTCTTCAAAATTATTCTAAGTGTTTTACACCCACAGTGTTTTTTGCATTTTTCAATTTTTTTTTCTAAGTCCTAAAAAACCGTCCTTTGCTATACCCCAACCAATGTGCCTAATTAATAATGACGTCCACTTACTTGATCAGCTTGGCTTACACGGAGGTTTTGCTCAACGTAACCGCCTCCGAATCCAACACATCTCCTTCACTTTTTCACAAGGATGGAACGGAGCCGCTGGAGTCACTGTGTTCGTTCTAATTATGTCATAATCTCCGCCCTGATAATCTAAGCGCGCATCTGCCTTTCACTGTCACATTCACATTTTACAGAACACCATGTTCTTTCGCGTGCGCCTAGCCAAAGATAAGCCGTCTCGGGCGCTGCGGGTCCCCACCGCCGGCAGCGGTCCAACACCTCGTCTTCCAGTCTATCTCGTCGCCGCGGGCGGCCTGTATCAGCGCGGTGTTGTTCAGTAACGTGGACGCTGTGTGAAGTGATCCGCGTGTGAAGCCGCTGGAAAGCATTACGAGACGGCAAATCTAAGCCTGGCGGAAGCGCAAACCGCTGTTCATCTTCCTTCGAGCAGCGTCATAATTGAAGTCATTGCATTCTAAGCACATGAGCATTTTGAAATATTCCTCGTTGGAATACTTTGCACAAACACACAAATCACAAAAAAAAACCGCGACCGCAAAATTTGCACATCAAATTTGTAATGAACGCGTCACGGGCTTACGGGCGACTGAAGACTAAACTAAGGGTGGTGCGCTGATGACCTAAACGTATCGATATTTTGGTATATCGATCGATACAACGGAACACGACATGACGATATTTTGTATCGATACACATCAATGTAATATGTATTTGGCTAATTCGGTTTTAAACATAAACTACCATGACAAGATAAAAATAAAAATAACAGAGATTCTTAAACAAACAAACAAGTAAACAAACTTATTATTCTTTTGTAACACATTTGAAAGCTCCTTTTAATTGTTTTTATTATTTTTATTTTAGTATTTGTTGCTATAGCGGGAACAGAAATACATCATTTCTGAAAATTTCAAATCTCTAACTGCCACGGTTCGTGAGATACAGCCTGGTGACAGACGAACTGACGAACAGACAGTCAGACAGCGAAGTCTCATTTTTACCCTTTGGGTACGGAACCCTAAATAAAATCTGCCATTTTTTTTTCTACCCGTACCCGTACTACACTAAGCACAGTGCCCAGGTCGCTCCGTAAAAACTTGCGTTGTAATGGTGCAATAATTCATATTTTAAAGTGAAAACTTGCAGAATCGTTAGTTTAATATCAGTGTCGTGGACCTGTATAACAGAAGATCGAGTTTTGCCCCATCTAAAAGAGAATATTCTTTGTGATTTGCTCTGGTGTTAGTTCATAGCTGCCGTCTACCCGCCATCAGTGAATAACTGGAGACCGTGTTTTGTGTTGCGACTGAACGCGTAAGCGCCGCGATCTGCACGGCTGTTAAGACCTTTTGACCCTACTGCTGCTTCGTTTGCGCAGATTCGATTTCGTTAATAACGAATTTAACATATTATCCTGCTGTCTCAATTGTGGACTTTATTTGTTAGTTCATAGAGTTGTATTGATACAAATAACAAACAAAAATCCATTCACGATGAAGTGCAGCCTATGTAGTCTAGAAATTGAATCTCAGGTATCAATTAAATGTAGCACTTGCCTCGATAACCTACATTATGCTTGTGTGGGACTCTCAGAAGCCGAATTTAAAAGAATTCTACCTATGAATTTAAAAAAGTGGAAGTGTCCTAAGTGCAAACAGC
>BHDV01049429.1:0-12865 GCA_005406045.1 Adoxophyes honmai | reverse complement strand
TTAGAAATTTCTATTTAGTTCCCTAGTTGCTCAATGTACTATTAAATGTGATCATTATCCTTTAGAGGTTCATTCTAACAAGAAACGCAGCTGTGCAAGACATGGCAGGCGTCACCCACGATTTCAGACTTTGATGACGGTAATTTTGCTTTCGGAAATAACATAGCTTTATACATTTTCTAAAATTCTTTAGTTCAGTAATTAGTAATTACACAAGTCCCTTACACTTCACAGCCAATATATGATATAATTAAAACCCTGAAAAACTCGCAACGACCATGCTCCGTTTTTCTCAGCTCAGTGTGGGAGCCAAATGTAATCTAAGTGCAGTGTTACTGCATGTAAAGCCCGCTCTATACTCGCTCCGCGAAGTCGCTCCGTGAATTCACGGCGTGAATTTACGCAGCGGCTCACGCATAATAACTAAGCGCGAACGCAAGGCGTGAACAACATCTACACTCGCGATTCGCGGCTTTCGCGGGCGTTCGCGGGTGTTCGCGTCGCGAGTGTAGAGCGCGCATAACGTTTAGTTCGGCGGCAAAGTTTCGTAGACGGTGTAGGGTGGATAGTGGTTCGCAGAGTACCGGCAGCCGAGTTGTGTTGGTTCAGAGCAGGTGCAGATGGGAGTCGGCGTTGTGGTGGATGGCGGCGGCGAGCGCGGCGCGCAGCGCGGGCGCGCGGCGCGGCGGCGGCTCCAGCGCCAGCACGCGCGCCTCGCTCGGCGCCGGCGCCGACCCGCCCGCGCCCGTGTACCGCGCCACGCGCGCCATCGCCGCCGCGTTCACCTGCACCACAAACTCACGTCAGCGGTGCCAACACACTCCAGTAAACATCACCATCAGAAAAGACAATAATCGTAGGTAAAAATAAATCTGCAAATAAAAAAAATGTACGACATTACCTGATATTCATCATCTTCATCGACGATTCGAGGTTCAGCCACTTTCTCTTTTTGCCGTCTCTGAGTCACAATTAACTGCAGGACAAAAAATAATTTTAACAATTCAGATTAATTTAAATGTAACAAAGAAATGAAAACAGCTACAGGTAATTGGAACAATACTGACCTCGACAGTTGAATCTTGATAAGGGCCCAAGGAGCAGAAGCGTAGATCAATCATTTCAACAATCCGCTCTGTTTCTGGATCAGCCACCACAAGGAACTGAAATTTGATAAGCTGTTTTATTAGCATACTACAAAGTCTTTGAGAAAAAAATACTTTGACCACAACGTTAATGTCCGAACAATGATATTCAACACTGCACATTTAAATGTCGCGTAGCGTTTAGATCTCCAAATAAACTTAAAAAAAATTAACGCCGACTTGATTGTACTTTTTTCATTAAGTCTGCTTCAAGCCAAAGATACATTAGGCGAGATTTATCGTGCGACATGTCGTGTGATGTATCGCGACGTCGTCGCCGGGCATCGCTCGACATGTCGCTCTACACGTGTATATACGCGGATATAAGTCGCGCGACATGTCGAGCGATGTCGAGCGATGTCCGGCGACGTCGCGCTACATCGCTCGACATGCCGCACGACAAATGTCGCCTAATGTATCTTTGGCTTCATGGAAGACTCAAAACAGTTATGTCTTTGTGAATTAATAGGGCAATATTGATGAAGGCGGGGTGTGAAGGGAGAGGGGGTTTACTGGTGCACCTTGTGCGTGAGCAGCAGCCGCAGCGGCACGCCGTCCAGCCGCACGTCGTGGCCGGCCAGCGCGGCCAGCTCGGCCAGCCGGAACGCCCAGCGCACGCAGTCGCGCCGCCAGCCCTCCGCGCCCGCCACGGCGCCCGTCACCGCGCGCGGCTACACACAATAGTACATTGTGAAATAAGGGCCGTAAAGTGGATATTTCTAACGAGTCTGTTAGAAGCCCATGCGGAGAGGGCTTTTATGACTCGAGTAATTCATTTACTGCGCGTGACACACACAATGATTTTCATCACATTTGCGAGGAACAAATAAAAATTATAGAATTGTCACTTTTTTCGAAACATCCACCACAGACAAGAACTGTGTTTCGTACAGAATTCGAATAGTCAGATCCTGCCAAAAAGGTTCAGACAAATAAAAAAAAATCTGCTCTCCGTCTGTATGTGTGTGTGGTGTGGCACCTGCGGCACGGGGTCCCAGCCGGTCTGGCGCAGCAGGCCGGTGCCGGCCAGCGCCAGCAGGTCGGCCGTGGCGCTGAGCGGCTTGGCCAGCGCGCCCACCAGCCCGCGCCGCAGCGCCGCCGCGCCGCTCTCCGTCTCGCCCACCGCCACGCCCACCAGCGGGTGGTGCGCCAGCCCGCCCACGGCGCCTGCGCACGCACGACATAAACAGCTATGGTTAACACTCGAATAATGACATCACTGAACTGAGTTAGCAGAACAAAATGACAAGAAAGACAATTTAGTGTAAGATCAGAATTAACGACCTTGTAAAATGAAAGCTAAAATACGTTTCATTTGTACCTAAAGAAGTAAGAAAATTAATTATTAACAGTATTTCTAAATTTCTAATCGAACTTCAGGTCAGTCTGACTGAAAAACAGCGTTTAATTGAATCAGTACGATAGGTGAAGTCGGTGTACCGAGTATGTTGATGGCGAAGTTGGTGATGCCGGCGGTGAGCCCCTGCATGAAGCTGTCGGGCGGGCGGCGGCGCGCGGCGGCGGCGCGGCGCGCGTGCTCCTCGTCGCCGGCCAGCAGGTCCAGGTTGCGCGCCAGCGAGCCGGCCCAGGCGCTCAGCGAGCGCAGCAGCGCCGCCGCCGCCGCCGCCGCCACGCCGCGCACGCCGCCCGACGCGCCGCCCACGCGCGCCGCCAGCGCGCCCGGCGCGCCCAGCAGCTCCAGCCCGCCCACCACCCAGCCTGCCCCAAACAAACCGACACATAACCTTTAACACACTATCTTTGATCAATGTATTTCAACTATGATTTTAGCACAAAATATGGCATAGTTTCTGCAAAATGCTTGTTGATTCATACGTGAAGACTTCAGCGGATTCTGATCCAGATCTACGCACGACAAATAAAAATATTAAGTAATTCACTTGTGCATTCTAGAAAAGGTAAATTAATTAGAGCAAGCAGCTAAAAATCAACATTATCCCCGTATCATATTAATGCTTAGATATGATTCAAGTTAATCTTCTGTGCAAGGTAAATACACAAGCATAATCCACATTGTTACCGGCTCCGAGGATGGCGGCGGAGAGGTAGTGCACAGTGAGCGCGTGCGAGAGCCGCTCCGTCGACGTCATCATGTCCTCCAGCTGGAACGCGCTCAGCCGCAGCGGGCTCTGGTCCAGGGCTATGTACATGCGGACCTGTGCACAATGCGTTTAAAAAGTCATTTACTTACCTAACACGAATATTATAAGGGTAATAACTGCAACTGGCACACATGCAATGTATAGTATCTTACAGCCGTGTGCAGCGTGAGCGTGAGGTCGAGCGGATGCAGGTGCAGCTGGCGCAGGCGCAGCGGGCGCACGAGCGCGCGCGCGTCGGCCAGCGCGGCGGCGGCGCGGCCGCTCGGCGCGCCCGGCGCCAGCGAGCGCGCCAGCTGCGCCAGCGCCGCCACGTAGCCGTCCTCCACGTACAGCGCCAACGGGCCCACTGACAACTCCACCTCCGTCAGCTCTGCAATCGTTTTGTATAAAACTCAGAACATGCACAGCCAAACGTCACTCTCTAAGGGCCTACGATAGCTGACGCGTACTACACGCGACGTATGCCCGCTGCCTAATAGGAAATTGTATGTATACCGCTAAGTGACGCGGACGCACGCGACGGACTATGGTGCGCGCGGCGGGTGGCGGGCGTCCGCTCCGTGCGCACGCGGAGTGCACACAATCGCCCACTATTCATAATACAGGTTCGGACTAGGCTAGTATTTTAGTCGAGTTGCGGGTATTTTAATAACTAAACGTGTTTGAACTATGAAAATTCGAAAAGGCCCTAAAACTGCTTAGGAATTTGCTGTAACAAAGCCGAGAAAGAGCTTGATGAATTGGTGCCGTTTATTTCAAAGTTAAAAATAAAAGATACGTTACCGTAGAAGGTTTCTGTGACGACGCGCCAGCGGTCGTGGCGCAGGCGCAGCAGCAGGCGCGCGGCGGCGCGGCGCGAGGCGAGCGCCCCGCGCGCCGCGAAGGCGCCCCACAGCGGCGGCCAGCGCTCCTGCGCCAGCGCCGCCGCGCGCGTCGTGGCCACCACGCCGAAGTCGTACTGCCCGCTATCGTACTGCAGATTGTCCATTTGGACGTCCGCTACCGATACCACTGTCTTCGTTCCCTGGAACATGCGTAGGATTTTTTCAATGGGGTAGATTTTGTTCTAAATGCAATGTTTAGTTCCTTGATAATCTTGCAAGCTAAATTTGAGTCTCTTACAATTTTCAGATTGAATAGTTTGGCTCGGATATGCAATGTGGACGACAGTGAAGGTACAGTCACCAAAAGTTTACGAAGTGTCAATTTTGTCAAAAAGAATCGAAAGTTATTAAAAAATAATCTGAATAATAAGCAAAACTCACTTACCCTATTGTCAGAATGTAACAAAATAACGGCTCTGTCGATATGCAAGGCAAACAGTGGTTTTACATCTGGAGTAGCTGCCATTTCTATAGCGATGCCGCCTATCACGCAGCGCAGACGTTCCGCCGTTGACCAAGAGTTATTATCACCCCAATCTTTAAAAAAAAAACATATAGAACCAAACATAGAAACTCCTCCTTTTTTGAAGTCGTTTAACAAGAACCAAATGAAACAAAACTGATCAACCTGACTCATCTCAGTAAGGAAAAAACCAATGAGGCCACAGGTGAAGCTCGCTGGATACATGATACCTAGTCTAATATTTACGAGTAACTAAATAACATGTCGAGCTAATCTAGATATAAAAAACGTGATATTAAAGAATATTTCCCGTGTGGTGCCGGGTTAGAATAGTACCTCCCCCTTTCTTCCCGTGGGTGTCGTAAAAGTCGACTCTGGGAAAGGGTTAGTGTATTGTGGGCGATGGGCTAACAACCTGTCCCTGCAATATCACGTTTAACCATCTGGTTACCCTGAAACTGCTAAACGTGGCACTGGATTTTTGAATTCATGTGCTCTGCCTACCCCTCTTGGGAATACAGGCGTGAGAATATGTATGTATGTAATTCATTAGTAAAACCAGAATTCTTACCGGAATCACAAACGCTTTGAAGTACAAATGACGGTTCGGGAGAACCCGCAACGAGAGGACTGGGTAAATTATCTTGGTTTGTATCGTAATAGAAAGGCTGTCGAACTTCATCTGCAAAAAAATGTACAGTATAATAATGTATAGTACATATTAGTAGGTAAATTCTGCACAAAGGTCCCACAATCAGTCTAACCGTGTAATGCACTCAGTATCACTTTGAAATTTTCTCGGATATTTAGTATCGTTTGTCGGGACAAGATGTAAAACAGGACAAGGTGTAAGAAAAATGTTTTACCTGTGTAAAATGTCGACGAAACTTGATCTACACGTGCCGGCAGTTCTATTCGTGCCGATAGTTGTTTTTCCTCAATTTTCTCGGGCAGCAGCTGCGCCAGTTCGTCCCCGCCCAGAGGCAGATTAGGCTCTACAGGTGCCTCTGATGTAGGCTCATTTAGAGGCTCCGATGCGAGCGTGTTTGGGGGCTCTGACGCCGGCTCTATTGTTGACCCAAATGCGGGTTCTACTTCAGGTTGCACTACACGAAGTGACGAAACGATTAAAGATTTCTTCTTTCGATTTTCTACAGGCTGCAATACTGTAAAATAAAGAAAGGATAAGATTTTTTTATGTTTTATATATAACGCTTAAGCTCTAACGTATATGAAAGTGGATTGAACAGTAAACTACTGTGAGACTCATCCGTCTTGTAATAGCACGGTTAACTCACGTTTTTATTCGAGTTTAGCTCGACATGTTTCGGGCTAATTCGTAACCCTCCTACTAATTCAGCTCTTACTACTACGAATTAACCCGAAAAATGCGAGCTAAATTCGATTCAAAACGTGACTTATCCGTGTTATTACAAGATGGAAGTTGATTTTTTAAATTTGTCATAGAATTATACGCACTTTTTTCGTCTGCATTTACTCGTTCTAATTGCTTTGCTGATGGTGAATTTTTCTAGAAAGAAATACAAAAAATTAAAATTACATAAAAAAATAAAAACAATTAAAAATCATCTACATAAAATAATATAAAGGACATTGGTACGAACTGCAAACATGCTATGTTCCGAGAAAAATGGGCCTTGCAATCTTCGCCTTATATCACTTGCTGAGATGTCATTCTGTAAACAACAAAGACACAGTGGTAAATTAAATGCTGCTAATGAACTATATATTTGGGGGAAAATACGCGGTGTCGTGTAGAAGTTGACTCGAAATTCTATAAAACAGTTGTCTCAAATAAAGGTCAGACGTCTCGCGCCATTTTGAGCCGCCAATTAAACTACTGGGTGCCGTTTCATTACTGACTGCAATTGAACTCGTGGTGGAAATGATCATAAGGGAGCGGACGCCACAGCCGTTCAGCCTAGTTCGGACTAGGCTAGTATTTTAGTCGAGTAGCGAGTATTTAAATGACTAAATGGCTTGCTGCTTGGCTAAAATACTAGCCTAGTCCGAACTAAGGTTTCAGAGGAGTAGGCAAGTTGACCTGGTCGACGTCCTGCAGCTCGAGCAGCGTGGAGTGCGGGTGCGGGCGCGCGCGCAGCTTGACGGTGACGCCGCCCGCCAGCGGCACCAGCTGCTCGCCGCCCGCCGCCGCCACGCCCGCGCTCCACTCCGGCTCCACCTCGTAACCTGCGCACCGGCACACAATCAGCGACCGTTTAGTAGCCGGGTGAATGTTTGGACGTAGGAACCGCTGTCTTCATTCTGATCGATTTTTTTATCAGATTTCTTTTAAAAAATTGTACAATAAGTGTGTAATTTAGTGTCTGTCTTAAAAATAGTAGACATTAGACATTTCTTAAATTATATACACATTTCTTAAAGAAACTGATAAAGAAAGTGTTGAGAATAATGACAGCAGTTCAAACGCCCGAATATTCACCAGGATCGTCTCCATTTCAATTGCAATCCTGACAAAAGTGAGTTTCACTAAATATCGTTGCATGAGCGAGATCTTGCTGTCGTACATTTATTATGAAACCTCATTTGAGTCCTTGTTTTGGAGAAACTCAAGTATATCTGTCAACAGAAATTCTCATTTGCGTTAACAAAGGAATGAGCGAAAAAAAAACGAAATAGAATTATAAATGTATAGTTAATAACGTTGCATTGATTGTTAAACAAGTTTCACGTCAAAAGTGTAGATGATCAAGATTAACATTAATCTTTAAACACACATAACCCACGCATGACAAGTGAGTGCTCGCTCCATAAGTCTTTAATTATTTCCCTTTTTTTCTTTCCAAACTCCCATCACGATTTGCAAATTATTGGGCTATGTTTTAATAAAAAATAATGTTGACAACTGTGCATACTCAGGCCGTAAAACATTGCTGTGGTCATTATGACGAAATTAGCTTCGCTCATTTCGTTAACAATCACTCTTCTTTTAAGCCCCTTTATTATGTAGCAGTTGTATTACCGACAGTTTTTTTACTTAGAGCAAGTGCTCCTAGAGCTACAGTATTATAGATAACTAGCTTCTGCCCGCGGCTTCGCACGCGTTAAATTTGGGTTAACACAGAAGAGATTTCGAAATTATATTATTATAAGAATAGCCAGCCGCCATTAGATTTTATCCTACTTTCTCGACACTTATCGTCATATTTTGGAAAATTCACACAAAATCTTTATAAATTGTAGCCTATGTGCTATTCTGATGTATAAGCTACATTACTGTAAAGTTTCATGAAAATCCATTCAGTAGTTTTTGCGTGAAGGAGTAACAAACATCCATCCATACATCCATCCATCCATACTCACAAACTTTCACGTTTATAATATTAGTAAGATAAGATAGCCACTCTTACTTGTAGCCCTCCCGATAGCGATGAATGGTATGGGCTGTGCCGCGCGCGCGTCGGGCGGCGGCGGGAAGCGGGCGCAGTGCGCCGGCGTCGAGTAGTGCGCCACGGCGCCCGCGGCCACCGCGCACCACCAGCGCGCGCCCGCGCACTCGGGCAGCACCTGCGCAGACAATTCATTTTACCATAAAGAACGTAACATTTAAAATGTTAATGTCACCGGATAATAACAAGATCCGTAAGTTTATAAATTTCTTAGAACTAAGAAATATATAAACTTCCGTGGAGACAAGGTCACACAGATTGCCACTAACTTCTATAAATCATTATACTGTGAGTGATCCTTCGTGGGAGACCCAAAATTCCAACTTCACCTACTCCAATAACATTCCTTTAATAACAGAACATGAGATTAACAAGTCTTTAAGGAATATGCCATACCAACGAAGCCCTGGAGATGACAGTTTTACCAAAGAAACACTAAGAATAGGCAAAGATACTCTACTACTTCATATTTGTAACTTATTTAACACTATGCTACAAACTGCCTCAGTTTCAAATCGTCTCTGCCACGCTTTATTATAATATTATTACACAAAAAAGGTGATAAAAGCGACGTTAATAATCACAGACCTATCAGCTTGGTGTCTCACTTGTACAAACTTTTCACTTAAGTCCTACAGAACCGGATCGCCCCACATATACATTATTAAAAGCAGAATTTTAAAATATTACAGGTAAAGTAACACGCTCCGCGTTAAAAAGTGTACCTTACATCGTTTCACAGCGCATAGTAAGCAAACCTGCGTGGTCGCGGGCTGCGAGTCGCCGGCGCGCGCGGGCTTGCCGATGGCGAGCGCGTGGCTGGTCCGGTTGTGCACCACGAACTGCGGGCACGGGTCCGGCGCCACCGTCACCAGCCAGCGGCCCTCGTGCTTGCTGCACCGCCACAGCACATGGTACACCGACCTGCGTGGTCGCGGGCTGCGAGTCGCCGGCGCGCGCGGGCTCGCCGATGGCGAGCGCGTGGCTGGTCCGGTTGTGCACCACGAACTGCGGGCACGGGTCCGGCGCCACCGTCACCAGCCAGCGGCCCTCGTGCTTTTGCTGCACCACCACCACCGCCATCTGCACGATACAAGCGAAACACCTTTAAAGCTTGTAGAATGTCGATGTAAATTATAGTACATACCAAATTATAGTACCAAAAGCCGTGGTAGCCTATCTCGCATATATACATCTACAATAAAATATGTAAAACTATAGACAACCCCAAAGAGTTGACTACTACAAAATTTAAGAATGCTATTGAACAACGTCTCAAAGTCATGAATTACGAAGATACCGAGGATCTCCTTAAAGTATGTTGCTAAAAGTTTCAGTTTCACACTTACACACACTCACTCACAAACAAACACACACACACACATGAACTTGCACACACACACACACACACACACATACATATTTACTAGTGATATCCTTATCATATTTTCTTTATTTTGCTTGTGTCCCTGTCTTTGTTTAGTATTTAAGCGCCTTAGTTATTAGTTAATCTGGCACTTGCGATACAGACCTTGTGTCTAGTGCAATGGCCAGGATTTATTTCATGTATTACGTCTTTTATGTTAATCAATAAAATTACTATTACTATTACTATTACTATTACTTAGCATTTTATGCAGACGACCGTGGAATCTAATTCCAGCAAGGCTTTTTGTAATTTATCGATAAAAAATTACATGTGAATTCGAATTGGGTATTTACCACGTGCTAATTCAGTAAAGGAAAAAACATTGTAAAGAAATCTCTCGACGAGGTAATTCAATGTTGCGTCTTTAAATTCCTTTCTCACTGAATACATACACACATACATACATACATCACGCCCGTATTCCCAAACGGGGCAGGTAGAGCATACGAAACACTAACTACGTAAACAAAACCACGACTATACCACGTTTCGTAGCTACTTTTCGTCGCTGAGTTATTAGTGCTTTGACTTAAACAGAGCAGGGTCTGTTCACACCGAGACGTGACGCGTCGTGGCACTGCTCGCACATTTTTAATAGTGCCACTCAAAATACACTTTATTTACAATGTGATAAGGTTCAGATTTCAATGTGAGACTTCAGAGTACATTTGCCACGCAGCGCTGCGTCGCGTCTGGTCTCGGTGTGAACTGACCTTTACCCGACTGGCTTGTGTATTAAATAGTAATCCTTATCCTTACTAATATTATAAGTCAGATAGTGAGTTTGTTTGTTTGTTTGTTCCGCTTTCACGCCGTAACTACTGAACCGATTGCTTTGAAAATTTGCAGACATAAAGATAGAAATCCGGATTAAATAATAGGGTACTTTTTATCCCGGAAAAAAATGATTTGCCGAGGGAAAATAAAAATATAGTTTGCTTGATAGATCGATATCAATCGATGATAGATCGATATCGATCGATAGATGATAGATCGATGGCGCTGTGTGTCGTTTGAAACGAGAAGTTTTCTTATAGTTGTGCTTTATACCGCAATATAACCGAGTTCCACGCGGGCGAAGCCGCGGGCGGAAAGCTAGTAATGAATATCAGGTGAATAACCGATTTGTTGTCCTCGTCGACGAGGCTGATGGCGCGGCGGGCGGGCGCGCGGCCCAGCGCCACGGGCGCGGGCGGCGGCGCGGGCGCGGCCTCCGGCGCGGCCGCCAGCGCCAGGCACAGGAACGCGCGCAGCTCGCTCGCCTCGCCGCCGCGCCAGCGCCCCGCCAGCCAGAACCGCGACATCGGCTCCCCGTCCAAACTGAAAACAAAATACGCACAGTTAAAAACATATGAAAATCAAATCAGAATAAGCGCCGAAGTAGGACATGTTATACCTGTCTTCCTTGGTAGGTTTGACAACTTTGTAACTCTTCGGCCGCAGTACTGCATCCTTTTCAGTCTCCATTGGAACCGCTATAGCGGACACCTACCAAAAATAATCATACCATAATACAATTTCAAAATTTACACCGATCAATATAAAGAAGGAACAATATTTACCATTAAATCCACGTTTAAGCGATTGATCAACAGAAATGTCGGTGTCACACCCAGTACGTTGATATCTTCTTTTATTTCATAATGCAACGTAAGCAACGCCACCTGAAATACATTATTTATTCTCAAATATCGCCATCATCAATCAGTAAAAAAAAAGTGTACTATACCTTATCGGTTTAGGTAGTTAAAACAATGTAAACAATCTTGACGTGTCTTTTTATTTAAACGTACAATTTAAAAATCGAAATTTTACCTTTTACAATTTAGGTAAATATGAAAAAATCATTTCTTTCATAATTGAATTGTATAGTGTAACGATTTTCATTTTTAGACTGTATTTCAATAAAAAGACATCTCAAGATTGTTTATATTGTTTTAACTACCTAAACCGATAAGGTATAATTCTACACGTTTATTATTCAACATAGTAAGCTACTGTTCAATAGTAATAATTGTTATAATGAGAAGGTGGTAGTTATAAATAAAACGAAGCGTAACCGATATTATATATCTAAAAGAAACTTTTTTATTTTTATTTGATTAAGTAACGATTATGAAGGCGGCGGCGTGGTCGAGCGCGACGCAGCCGCGCGGCGGCGCGCCGTAGCGGCCCGGCTCCTCGCCCCAGCCTGCCGCTGGTGAGCGTGGCGCGAGGCTAGGTCACCTTGTGGTTGCACTGTATGGCGAAGGCGGCGGCGTGGTCGAGCGCGACGCAGCCGCGCGGCGGCGCGCCGTAGCGGCCCGGCTCCTCGCCCCAGCCTGCCGCTGGTGAGCGTGGCGCGAGGCTAGGTCACCTTGTGGTTGCACTGTATGGCGAAGGCGGCGGCGTGGTCGAGCGCGACGCAGCCGCGCGGCGGCGCGCCGTAGCGGCCCGGCTCCTCGCCCCACACCTGCAGCTGGCTGCTGACGAACGTCTCGCGCCCAATCTCCACTGACATGAAGAAGGCTTTCTGTTCGCATGAAAAAGAACTTATGATGCCATGCAATCCGTTGGAAGAAAAGTTTGAGCGTAAGTTAAATTTGTTTTAGGTATATCAGGAAGAACGTAATAACCTGAAATTAAATCATCGTGTACAGTCTAAAATACTCTGCGAGTCATTAAAAATAGCAATGATTTCGGAAGGGTATTGAAATATCCTCGGTTCGGCAAGTTGCGGCAGATTTTCAAAGGCAATAATTCACCATAGAATCTTAATTAATGCGATAATTGTGCAAGTGTTCCATGGTGGCTCGTGAACAGCGAGTAGTCATTCACTAGTATGACAATGTTGCTACCCAAGATCGCGCGTAACGCTAATGGCTTTTTCCTCTACATATAGTTATTGGCTCTGTACAGTTTCTGTGACAGTGACGTTTGACATAAGTGACAAGCCACTAATGGTTTGCGGGACTGGGTGGCCAGCATTGTCTCTCTAGTGGCTTCTTCCTCTATGGTCTTGAGTGAAAGTGTGCGACTGACCCTTAGCACGGCCGAGGGCGCGGAGATGGCGGCGCCGGGCTCGACCCTGCAGAGCGGCGCGGCGTCGTGCGCGCGCAGCGTCAGCGGCAGCGGCGCCGCGTTGCACAGCAGCGCCACCGGGCTCAGCCGGATCTCCAGCGAGCAGCCGCCGCCGGCGCGCACCGCGCCGTACCGGACCTGCCAGCCGCAATTTTTTTTATTCTAAATTTATTTCGGAGATTTAAAACCGTTTTACCGGGGGTCGGCCCCGACAACTCAAAAACAAATACAGAAACAAATAACCACCTAAACTCAGTTATTGTTTTGGCAGCAACACAACCAGGTTCAGAGATAATTTTAAACAAAAAAAAACCGACTTCAAATTTGGGC
>BHDV01049329.1:319615-350305 GCA_005406045.1 Adoxophyes honmai | reverse complement strand
GTGATGTGCCATACAACTGATTTTCACAGCTAACAGTAGGTATCTGCTAGACAAACAAAATCAATTTTTATTAATTACTTATTGATAGTTTCTGTCATACATAACATAACAATATGCATGACAAAACAGGTATATGTAGTAAAAATACGTATAAAACCTCTTTCTCCATTACAATTACCTATGACTCATACCATATAATAACGTCAATACATAATACATAATTAGCTACATGAAATCAGGCACAATCTTATCGATACGAAAATTGGTATCGTTTTACGACTTTCAGTGTTTACTTGCCACACTGTCATCCTTAGTGTTGTTTGATTAATAAGAAGAAAGTGAGACCGTTATCGATTTGACGTCATCACTGTTGGCTTTACCTGTATACGCAGATGACTCACGTGGCTGGCTGTAAATGTCACGACTGAAACGTACGCAATACGAGATATACATAATGACGTCAACTTGGTCTAATTTTGAAACACAGGGAACATTGTTTGCCAAATATTCCACCCCTAAGTGGTGCGGGAAATAATGAGGGCGACGTTACCTTTTACTATTTCGATATTGGCCATATCATTGAATAGGTACTTGAGTATCAATCTTTTTTATCGGGTATGTGTATGTTGTCTAGATTTTACGGATTACTAGCTTGTTTTGTTAAGTGTTATCGATATTAATATTGTAACGTTACCTAGGTACTTAGGTACTTGTGTCTTGTCTGCTACGGACCTTACCCGTTTATTTTGTTTTGTAATTTTACTAATTTGCACATAACATAAACATCACGCCCTAGACAACAGAGCGCCATTCGCCTCTATTCTGGCATACTTCTCTCGCTTCACTCACATTCATCCCTCTCGTCATACACGCACGACGGTTTCGGGTACTTTTAATCTTACCTTTTTTAGAACATCGACGATCTGGTCTGATCTGTGGTGTTCAATTAAGAATATTTTTGTTTGTGTAACTCACCGTTCTAGTACAGTCAGCGTCTGATACATGGTTACACTTTGGTACTTTGTCACTGTGATCGCAGTGACAATTTCATGCGTGAGTTCAAATTTGAGGTTAATTAGAAAAGGTACTAAAGTGTATACATGTATCAGACGCTGACTGTACAACAAACTTTTAATGTCCTAAGCGCTCCTGATTTACTTTCCCCGTCCAGAATAACCTGCGACGTTACTTTGTTTTTTGACCTTCCGGCTCTCGAAACAAAGTTATCGAAGAAAGGTCGTTTCCGCGCTCGCCCACAACCTAATGAATCGGCGGAAAAATGCGTTATGTGGGACAAAATTTGTAAAGAACCCCTGAACTTTCCGCCCCACTGCACTTGTATAGCTCAACTTTGTCGATAGTCCACTAAACGACCCGATGGCGTCGCCGCGACTGTGGCCAATGTCTACCACTCGTCACGGAGGATAATATAATTAAATGGGGGACGCAAACACCGCGAAACTAGAGTTTCCTGAATTTCACTTTTGCTGCGAACTTTTCCTTCAAGCACATGGGTATCAATCGGCTATGCTTTGAGATCTTTTTCCCAGAGAATAATAGTTTACATTAGTCAAAACGATACCTACGTACTGCCGATCTGTTACATATTATTCATGCCGTTACTCTAATAAAGGTAACTTCTACTTAGCAACTACGAAAGCGTTAAAGCGTGAATGCGCAAAAATACCTTCAAAACTCACTTTCTCTAGTTACTTTATAATATTAGCGAGATATTTTAATAGTCTCGTCTGTATGCCGTCTGGTTGACGTTGAACTGGCCAATGAATCCGGCTTTTCCTTTTAACAGCATGTTACGTAACGTAACCCGTTTGTTACCTGTCCAATTAAATAAGAAGTTGTTCGTAGCTTTGGTAGAGCTCCCTGTATGTGAGTCAGATTCAAATTTTATTATTAATACCTACACCTAAAATTAGGATTATTACGATTCAAATAAGGATTAAGGCCCTGCGCAGACGACAGACTATCCGCGACGGACTTTTTAGTCTGTGAAAATAGAACCTATGGATTTCTATTCAGTAACGCACACGACGCCCAAAAAGTCCGGCGTACAATGCATAAAACCCACGCAGACTTGTGCGCCGAAGACTCGATCGCACAAAAAGTCTGTCGTCTGCGCTGCGTCTAATTCGTTGTCTTTGTAGGTTTTAGGTCGTTTTTCGTTTTTACTACTGTTTCATTAGTTACGTAGTTTACAATACCACCTTTTAATCTATGTCGATGATTCTGGTTAGTATGTTTTTATGGATAAGGACCTAAGAGTCGCACATGCATTAAGAGGTAATTAAAATTACCATAAACTTCCCATTGTGATACGAAAGTTATCCATACAAATGTATGTTTAATTTCGTGTCAACGGAAAAAGTAAGCAGTAATTTGAACTCTTAATTTTCTGTTCCTCACCCTTATGTTTTAGGTAGGTACAGTAAACACCAAAAATATTGTATACGAACAACTTGGTCATAAATGAAACATTTCTTACGAATATTAATTCGACGATATAAGAGTTGTGGGGGATACTTATCCACGAGTTGTATGCAGCCTTGTTTTCACACTTCACTTAGCCATTTTACATTGCTGCGGAAGTGAAAACAAGGAAATATTATAAATCTAGCTACTATCACGTAATAAATAGCTATGCTGCAATTTTTAACCATAAAACTACCGTGAGACTCATAGTGAAATCAGACGGATACACTTACGTCCTGTACCCTGCCGCATCCTGCGTGCTTTCCACTGCCGATGTGGCGCGTCGCTTGTGATGATGGGTCACCAATTAGCTCGAAACATGTCAAGCTAATCTCGATATAGAGACGTGGGTGTATTCGTTGTATTTCATAATGCTTGGAATATATTTAAATTAGCGAGATTGATACCGAAACTGAAGTAGAATCCAGCACGTTGATTGAGTTTTGCGCCGATTTTATTTGAATAATGAATATGCAGGTACAGTGAAAAATGTGACATGGTAAAAGAGAAAACAAATCATTGAATGCCGTGCACGAGTTAAGCTTTTGGGGGGTACAAAATGCCAATTTAATTTGACCAAAATGTGTCACGTCTTTACAGAATAGATAATTGGTCCCGCTGCATTGCCGCGTTTCCCTCTAGTTCCCGCTTCACTAGTTAGAATGACAAAAGTCTTTGTCATAAAAGTGCCTAGCTCCCTTTTAGGATGAAAGAAAACTATTCCGTGATGCTGATTGCAGCCATTTAAGCGTTCTTTGATGGCGAAGTCGGTGCCAATTAGAAATTGTTACGTTTACTTTAGTGTTTCTTCCTTTCCTTACCTTTTTTTAGTCCGCACAGGGTATTAGGATGTGCGTATCATGTCTTCACTACAGTGTGAAACCTAGCTTGAATTTGCGATTTATTTCATTTAGTAATTTGCTTTTCGTAAAGGTATCAGTAAAGTTGTGGCTATTAGTCAATGCCATGCATATTCTTTTGGTTTAGTATTACACACGCACTGGTGAATGTGCAAAAACTAGTATCATTGTCAATCCAAATTAATGGGTATTAAATTTCGGTTAGCTGATACTACAAATTCATTAGTAAAAACCTCGCTTTTTGACCTAGACTGCTGTGAAATTAAATCTTAAATGGCTTCAATTGAGTAATCAATAACTAAGGACAGTCGCATAGTCAAGGAGTTTGACAACTGTGCGCTTTTGAAACTTTTCACTTATCTTTTTTTAGTAGTTAGTACGGTATGTCATGATGACATTTCAAAATATTCATCAGCACGAATTATCTGGCACAACAAGGCTGCAGAAAAACCTGACACGACTCTATAGCTAGTGGCAGTTAGTAGGACGTGTTTGATATTTCTGCACGCTCCTCTTTGGCAGATATTAATGGTGATGATGATGACTGTACGTATGAATCTTTAATACTTACATGTCTTTATGAAACGTTTAGCGACAGAGGTCACGAGTGGACTCTTGTAACGTCAACCTCGTCCGTGCAAAACGAAATTCAAAAACGCATGATTTGATTTTGTCCATTTTTTAACATCAAAAATGACTTGAAATTTGTTGTATTCCTCGCGAACGCTTAGGACGCAATGCAGGGACAGTTCAACATGTAAGTTTTTTGAGGAACTAGATTGAAATGACATTGACATTCGCCGTAACATGTTCACTTATGCCAAACTTTGTCTTTCCGTGCCGGCACTAGTATACGCGTAAAAGGCGGATGTGTTCAGCCAGAGATATCAAACCAGTGAACGGGCGACCTTGTCTTGTCAGGCTATACTACCACAAAGCAAGCGCGATCAAGGATGCTGTTAAAATTCTTTGGAGATTTAACATGATTTTTTATTGATATTGTTAAACGGGGGAGGATTGATTTGTGAAACGCTGTTGACGAATGTGGGTGATTCATGAGCAAGTAGTTCTTTCGACGCCATTTAACTTTGAGTTTTCCTAAGTTTCTAACATTAAAACTTAATTTGGTTTGTTTGGTCTCACTTTATAAGTGAAATGTCTATTGTCTGTCAGATATTAAAAAGTAATGCTTCACGCCTGAGCTAAATAAAGATTATAAAATAGAGAATATGTAAAATTGTATGACTTGAACAGTAAGTATTAAGCATGTCAAATTTATAAAAGGGCTCTAAATATCATAAATATTGAGAATTGTATGAGTTGTGTTTGTCCAAGTTTGTCATACAGTATATCTCTGATCGCAATGCCATGTCGAAATAATATAACAGTATACAGTTTCATTTCCGTTGCTGAATTGTTATGGTCAAAGCAAACATGCAAAATACACTCAGCCTTTAATTCTCATGCACGTAAATTGTATAGTAAAATATTAAAAGCTACATGCCACGCATTCATTCAATTATTAGGTAAATTCTATTGTGGTCGGCATAGAGGTTTCCCTTTTGTATGTGATTGTGTTTTGGAGCGGTTACCCCGTCCCTTATTGCCTTTTATTCCCTGAATTAAGTTATTAAACTAACATATTTCATTAGACACGCAATGCCCCTGCTCTAAGGCCCATTTTATAGTAAGGTGGCGCGCGGTGCGCGGAGTGTTGCACCTCTTGTTACACGTTGCGTTGCGTGACGCGTTCTATGTAATTGTGTTTGCCAAAGTGTTGCGGGGGACGAAATAACAATCATAATGCTACTAGTGGTTTTACATGCCCATTCACGTGAGTAAAGTATTATGTGGATGAGTTTACGTAGACGAGGAGCCTTCGTGACAGACGCTCCTACTTCTGACGTGATGCACGTTTTTTGCTTCGCTACGCTGCATATCAAGTCACGAATCGTGCCTAATATTTCTTATACAACTATGCCACTATTGAATTGTTTTATATGTTTAAAAAGCGAATGTGATCGTACAACGTTTCAAGGAAGGAAACCTTACACAAATACAGTAATACTAAAGCGTTAACAACGTTAACCGATGACGCACTGGAATTAGTTCCGTTGAATAAAGAAAAGTTTATTTTCACTTCCGTGTTTCATTAAATGGAATCGTATTAATTTCGCGCGTAGAGTTCAAATTACGTTACGAAAACTTTAGTTGGTAACCCCTTTTGAAAAGTGTGGCGCGTCCATAATTTTAAGAGGTCGTGGTTGTTGAGACCTCTATGAATATTCTATTGTGCAGCTTATGGCAAGCTGTAATTAAACTCAGGCGTGATCGTTTACTGGCGTAAAGTATACTTGAATACTGTAATAGAAACGTGTTGTAATAATTTGTCTTTTATTTTATTAGATATATCGTAAACATAAAGATAAACAAAATAAACATGTTTGTAACTGAGGATCGATTTAACCAGAGTAGAATAAAATTTAGTCTTCAAATTTATCGACTTAATCAAATTAAAAATTGATTTACTCGCGAGTAAATTGTGACTTATTTTATTACTAGACTAACTTTTATTCTGGTTTGGTTTAATATGACTTTAACTGTGCAATACAAACCGGAAAGCTATCAGCTAGTTGGTAACATGTGCTCAAAAATCCCGGTTTGCGACTGTAGGTAGGTAGTAGGTACTATAACTATACTAACTTGTCATAATTAAACGATTCAGCAGTGCCGAAATTGAAACATGCACCTGACAAAACGTAATAAATTCCTAAATAAAAATTGCCTATAAATTTCTCCTAAATGTTTCATACACCGGCAACAATCGACATTGACTAATCTCTCCTCTCCAAAGGCTGTTCGAGTTTCGACAATAATAAATTACCTGTTGAAGTAGAAATTGCCACTTAATGGTGATAAATCGCAAAGCTGTCATATTTCGGTTTTATTGTCTCGGTGGGACGTCTTTACTGGCCGTGGCTGTAATCGCCGGCCATTTACGTTACGCTCACCGATTTACGGGATTTTCTGATGACACAACTTCGTTGCAAATAGCCCTATAAAAGTTATTTGTATCCGTTTCGTTGTCACGTTGCTTGAATCTAAACCGACTGCTCTAATTTGTTTCTCAGGTGTTGAAGCGGTAGCTTCTGAGATATATAACGGGAGGCAGCCTCATTTCTCTCCGTCAAGCCTTTACTATCAAATTAAGGAAGTTTTCACTATCTTCCACCTGTGCCGCTTATTCACTCAATGTAGCAAATGGAATAATCACACAGCCGTATTCTGAAGAAGCGAAGCTTGTATCTCTTCTTTGAACGTTTTTCAGGTGTGCATCAAGTTTAATAATATTGCCACAATATGCTTTTGGTAAAGTTTCTCTCATCAAAATACGTCGCCGAGCCGATGTGCATTATAATAGTAGCCACATTTTGATTTACTCCACGTACGAATCGCGCGTACGCCTATTATACAATATCTTAAAGGATGTTTAGTGTTATGAAGTTGCTTAGTTAGTCATGCAGTCATCCTCCCAACGCACGTGTGATTGTTTAACCAACGTCCTTACATCATCTGAAGTGCAATTTATTTGAGCATCTGGTTGAATTTTAAGTCTACCGCAGTTCTCACGGAACTTGGTAGGTAATGCTCACAATTTGGATGCTCGTCATGGTCGCCGCTGCATACCGATTGCGGCCTCGCCGGTTCCCGCAATGAATTAGGTAATATACCTTATCTTCCGAATTAATTGCCTCTTCTGGGTAAGTTGTTGCTTAATTAAGTCTTCACTAGGTTTGTTTAGCAAACTGGCAAGACGATTGTTTAAGATGATACAGTCTTTTTACACTCTAAACAAACTTTGATATGCCTACTAATGGAGACGGGCTGAAATAGTTTTCTTGTCAGATGCATCCTTCGTTACATGATCCTTACTTAGAAATAAACTTAATTTAATTCCTTAATCTGTTCCGAAACCATTGTGACTGATAATATTTACTAAAGAGGAGATTATCTCCAGCCCCAAAGTTTGAGTTTTGTTTGTTTATAGAGGATGGTCTCCGGCGCCTCAAATGATAACTACATAATAAATTAAGCATATAGCTTACCCTAAAGTTGTAGGCCATCCCTAAGGAAGCAATCGAAGTTAGGCCCTACTTCAATGTCAAGCGTCTTCGTGTACAGTTATTGTTATTGCTTTAAAAGGAAACTACGTATCCTAAAGTCGGTAGTCACGCGATATGGTGCTTAGTGATTGCCTAAAATGTTTTATTCTGTTTTAAATCAATTACGTTGTATTAAGTCGCTGTAGGTCATTGGATCGGGTGGTTAAGCGCCAGGGCCGACATATTGCAGGTACGCTACCGAGAAATTGTTTTACAGTGTTCGTGCACGACCTCTTTATCGCGGCAATACCAAGGCACCGAGTTATTATCTGGCCATTTTCGATTTCGCTTGGTTTAAACAATAGCACGGAAACGCGTAGGTTTCGATAGCTCCCTCAAAACTTCCTTTGCTGATAAATCTATCAGATAAAGACACTAAAATACCGAATAAACGAGCGGATAAGTTGTAATTGCTCATTATCATTATACGATGTAACTGAGGTCGTGTGAAGCGGGCAACAAAGCATTGCCACCCACAAGACGACACGCGACATTTGCACATTTCGACAATAACTCTTGAATATTCAAATTGGATATTAAGTTATATCAAGCGATAGTAATAGGCGAATGAATGCATACAATGGAGCAATTGCTGTGCCGCCGCTTAGTTCATCCGTGGAAGGTGGCGGGTTATGTAATCGTCGATAAGTCATGCTTTTCAAACAATGACGAGGTCAAGGTCGTTAGTTTAAGCAGCCTCTCGGAATGCTTTTACTATTGTTGAACTAAAAGCAGTGACCGTGGAAATTGTCTAGTCAATTACCCGCAAGCTACAACTTGCTTGCGAAGTAAGAGCTAACCTTGATCTTTTACACGTATCGCAATTTTGCACGTTAAAAATGCCTTTGAATGGGAATAAAGCGAGAGTTTCAAAAGGTAAAACTGAAAGTTGACAATGCGAGTTCACCTAAAATAACTAACGTATGTGAAAGCTAACAGTATTTTAATGTTCACACACTTTTACTGCTGCTTTGTCCCCCCTAAAAATACAAGGACAACAGTTCTTGTTTTCGGTGTTTCATACTGTTTAATTGTAGTTCATTGGGAAATGTATTGTTTGTTATGTATGTATGTGTGTTTGTTGCAGACGGCATTATAGGGATTACTACAATGTAACAACCAACTAGGGCAGCATTTGTAGCGTACGGTATTGTTACACATAGGTAAATCGATTAGCCAAACAACACGGCCGTTGCTAATGATATAATACATTGACCTCCTTACTTTTATTCAAACCAATACTCAGTGCCCAAGAAAATTAAATAGTAACTAACCTAGTTTCTTGATCCAAATAGAAATACTCAAGCGGGGCTGATTGTCTACTAAAATTTCATATTACCGATCGATATCTTTTTGAATGCAAAACAGCCAATAAGTTCCCTGACACGTCGTAGTACCGCCCTATCTCTGCCATTATCAGTTTTCCGCCGAGGTCGATAGGCCTCATTTCGTTTGCCACTAATTGGGCCATAAACACTTATCTAGAACATTGCGACCCGTCCCCATTGCCAAATAGCTGACATCTCTGAATTATGGCCCTATAATCGCAATCAGTTTGCACATCTCTGCTTCCTATCGTTCGTATGGAATGCTTATTTGCGGACAGTGTCAGATACACAGTTGCAACAGGATAGGTTCCATTACGAGATACAGGCAGTACGTTACTGTTATTATTTTCAACGATATATCGCGCAGATACCAGCGAGAATGACCTCTGAAACTGGAACGGAGCGTACGAACATATCATAAATTCAACATTATAAGGTTTCCTCGAAGCTAGTTGCCTTTTCAAGTGAACTTCCTTTCAGCCCGGGAATATGTTCGGGTTGTTTTGTTATGTTTGCGAGTTAGGAACGGCAAATTGTCGGATTACACAACTCCTAAGTTCTTCGGTAAACATTACTGTTGAACCTTCTTCGATTCCAGAATCACGGGCAAATTTTCTGTTTTGTTTGTAATTTGTTTATCAGTAAAACAAGAAGGCAACATGGTGAGCTGGAACATTTGAATATCTTTGTTGGTTTGAGAATCTCAAGATTGTGTTTGTTTTACATTAAGTCGATTTAGCAAATCCCCTGGCGGAGCGAGTCGCGGCCTTTAGTGTAATGTAAGCTGTTTGTGGACGTGTTTTTCTCTCAAAAAATAATAACGAATTTCAGCTGTTAGCCGTAAATTCAGTGATTTATGTCCGTTTCCTCTAGCAGCGGGCCATCCGTTCGTTCGGACTTCCTTTCGGCGGCGCCGTGTAAATAAGCACCCGGCATTTTGTTTGCCAGTTTAACTGCTGTAAATTTTATAAGAAAAACACAAACGAGGGCCGCGCGGCGCGGTCGACAAACGACCACTTTTTACATATTTATAAGCTCTGCAAAAAGTACGTTGCAGCTGCTTTTTGAACCGTTCTTAATTTTTCCCGTGAAGCACTGCTTGTTAGAGAGGGCATTGGTGTTGTGCTTGTGAGCTTTGAGGAACAAACGTTTCACCGGAAAGTTATTTCTAATAAACAGTTGCCAATCGCTTTACCGAGGCATCGGAACGACTCATCGGTGTTTGCCTTAAAAATATCCACGTATCCTATTCCGGGAGCCATCCGTTCCCAAGTTTCCTTCCTCTCCCCGGCGCAGGTAAATAAGCGGCGCCTCCCTTTGTTTGCCGGTTTAACGGTTGTAAATTGTACGGTAATAACGGCACTAGAGGTGCGCTCGTTTGCCGGAAGCAATACGACTCTTTGCCTCCCTGCATATTCATAGAGTGGCAAAAATGCCGCAATGCACGAGGCGCCTAGTAAATTGTTTGCTTCTGCTGGCTGATGATATTTCACTCCGGAGCTGACTTCGTTGTAGTTTTACTACGCCTTCGAGCTTTACTAGCTAATAAATTTGAGACAGAGGGTGAAAATTTCGTGACTCCAATGAAATTTGACAGGCTCACGTCACAAATATGTGGCTGCCTTATAAAACTATTGCCTATCAATCTTCCATTAAAAACAAACTGATAACAATTAGTAGGGTAATAGGTTTTGAACTAGGATGGTAATTGCCTTAAATAGTTTACCTAAATGATAACCATTTCTATTGTGATTCCGATCACGTCTCCATAAATCGGTTAATTGCCTAATAACTTTGACGACGGTCGGCATATTTCGAGTAAAATAGTTGGGTTGAGTTTTTATTTTCATGTAGAATTTAAGGTTTTACAAGCTGAATTTTCTGTATTCAGTTAATATCGAACTAATTGACTACCACCAAACCCATCAAAGAACGTTGTCACAATAATCGTAACAATGATTTACTTTGACAAGGAATGTAATGTTACTATGCTGTTTAGGTAGGTACTGAACTAGGTGCTTAATGATACCTATAAGTAATCAATTATCAGTATTAATCCCATCAAAGGAAGATATTGCGCTACTTTTGGTTTTTACATACATACATACATATTCTCACGCCTGTATTCCATTTAGGTACACTTAAGCTCGGTTCATGTAACATTTGTGCCAGTACTCACTGCTAAAGATCTATCAACTTTTCTTTTGTAGAAAAGTCTTGGATGTTAGGCTTAATAGCCTAAACCTAAAACATCCAAGACTTTCTCTTAAATTGGAGGTATTCTGGTTCAATACATCTTACCAAGTATTGAAAGTATGAAGGGCTTTGTTAGGTTTTCAGTGTTACCTTATCGCTAAAGTATCAAAATTAGATGCAGTTTGGGCCTCATCCATTTGTACAGTAAGGACCGTATTAAGCTAGGCTCAGACTCGGTGTTGCCATGCCCGTCACGTTCCACTGTCGCTAGTGTGTCCCGCTGTTTACTCGGTCAGGTGGTCCGCCCTCGTTCACACACCTCTTACATAATTTTATATGCTGTGATCGTGAGATGTTTTTAAGATACTATGAATTTATACTCTGTAAAGGAGCTTGCTTTAAATCGACGATTGCAGCAACTAGATTGTTTTATTGAACATTAAACTACCGTGAGACTCGCTCATCTTGAAAGTTACGCATAACTCACGTTATAGATCTAGCTAAGCTCGACATGTTTCGGGCTTATTCGTAGCCTTCATCTAGGTGCCGCGGCGACTGCTGCTGCCAAACACGCATTACGCGCCGCCGCTCAATTCGCGCGGCTCGTAGATGAAGGGCTACGAATTAGCCCGGAACATGTCGAGCTTAGCTCGATTTATAACGTGAGTTATCCGTAATTTTCAAGAGAAATTCTTGTGTTGAATTTTATTTTGTACGCGAAAGTGTTTAATTACTTACCTTGCAAGTCCATCGATCGGATTCGGAAAGGAACTTTCGAATTTGCGTGTAACAACAACTTTGCTTAGCAAATTGTTTTGTGTGTAATTATTCAGTAGTTCGCCAATTACAATAACTATCAATAATTGCAAACTGTTTGTGTTTCTTAAATAAATTATATCGTTAACCAATTAGGATCTGTACACTTTTATGTAAATCTTTACTTTTACCTTGTGAATAATTGACGCAGTATTCTTACGTAATATTTACAAAATCTTTGTCATTTTCCGTGCAAATTCTGTACCTGTCTGAAAGATTATGAACGAAATGATTCATTGTTACGCTTGTTGATACAATTATGTCATAATCCCGAGTTCGAGGATCGGAAGAACTTGAATTTTGTAGAAGAATAGAATGCACATAGATGTAGATACTTGTCTAAAATTACAAACACTAGTAAAACCGCGGGAGTAACTTGCTCGAAGCAATTAATGCAATGAAATGTCGCATTTAATTCAACTGCGGATACGTGCATCTAAACCACAATAGATTCTGATGCGGCTTCTGCCGTTCGCACCTCAGACTTAGGAAGCCTAGAGTACAATTAGTCACGGCGTCTTTAGGGAGTAATGTGCGAACTTGTATTAAGCGGATGCCGTATAAGGTTAATGAATGTGGAAATATGCGGCGTGGCTTTTCATTAGTGTGCAAATTGTGCAATATAACTTCTGTAAATACCGAGTTAGAGGTGAGCGTCTGAGTCTCGATTTTACAACGGAAGTGACGTTAAAAGTTGCCAAGACGAAGTCAAATGTCTTACAAAGTATTTGAACGGTACTGGAAGTTAAATGTTTTGTGTGTCGTAAGTACTGAAGGTACTCGAAGAATTAGGTTTGTCAAATCAAAATTCATAGCGCTTTCAGTTACGATCATTTCCTTACGATTTTCAAGCGTTCTAAAAAATACAGTATTATTTTTGCAAAGTATCGAGCGTCGGCCTGGGTAGAAACACAATTTATGCTGCATTGTGATGTGATGATTAATTGTTATGTTTATTAAACACGTCGCGAACGTAAGCATTACAGCGAAAAACGTAGCATTGCGACGTATGGCATGGATTGCTTCATTCAGATTTCAGGTGGGGATCCGTTGCTTGAGTTCATAAAAGCTTGTTAGTTAAAAAACCACACGAATTTACAGGGTGAAATCAAGATAAGTGTTTCTTACTCTGTTCATCCTAGACAATGGACTGCACTAACCCAATAGTTCATACAACAAGGTTGTGATTTCGTATCACCTTAGTATGTCCCGTGTGGTGCCGGGTTAGAATAGCACCTCCCCCTTTCTTCCCGTGGGTGTCGTAAGAGTCGACTCTGGGAAAGGGTTAGTATATTGTGGGCGATGGGCTATCAACCTGTCACTGCAATATCACGTTTATCCATCTAGTTACCCCGAATTTGCTAATCGTGGCACTGGATTTATTAATTCATGTGCTCTGCCTACCCCTCATGGGAATGCAGGCGTGAGAATGTGTGTGTGTGTGTTAGTATGAAAATACAAAATTTCATCTGGTTAGTTTAACAACTTGAACTAATGCATTGTGTTGTGCAGCATTAACTAAGTACGAAACACACATTGTTATCTCTAATTTGATTTCACTTTCATCTCTCAAATCTAGCAAGATGTCCACTTTTTATAGGCATTGTTTTTTGGTCTAGAATAGGGATGTAAATAGACAAAAATAGCTGATATAGTAAAAACGCCTAAGTTAACCATGGCTATCTTGTAGTTCAGTCAGTTTGTGCTCGTTCTTTTCAGAGTAGAGAGTGACATTTGATGCACTTGACTCATTCATCCCGACACGGAAATAAAGTTTCTGATTGGTCGTTTGGCATTCGAAACCGAAAGTAATTCCATTGGTCGTTAAATCGGCTCATACTCGATTTGTTTGGCTGGACATCGATGTCAAATGTAGGATTGTATTATTGAACTTGAGTACATTTGCACACAATAGAATCTGTATTCAGATTGAATACAAACAATGTAGTTTATATTCTGATTCTGATTAGGTTACATCCAAATTCTGTTTACGTAACAGTGAAATTGTTAACGCATTTTGGTTTAAAGTCCATACTTTAAAGCTGATTACGCAAGACACGGTGGCAACTTACTACACTAATATTACTTACTCGTCCGCGACAAGACCGCGACAGGCACGTTACGCCAGTAGAATATAATCAGACCAACAAGTTGTCGTCGGTCGCTGGAAAAAACGAAAGCCAAATAACGAAGCCTATGCTGTGCACAGTATTAACAATGGGTATTGTAACTGTAAAAAATCTTATTTTAAGACAGCTTGATTATTGGAAAAGTTTCCCGAAGCGCATTCGTGTGCACAGCCCATTGTATTGCAGAATGGTTGTTCTAACGAGCAATGAAGCCGCGCCGCACCGGAAGAACTGAGCAGGAACTTATCCCGACTGAAAACTAAAAGCGTCCATAACAAAACATGTTTCTGGTCTAATTGTTTTCGCGGAACCTCCCACCGATCGTTGCCAACGTTCGCGCTCAGAAAGAACTTTTCCTATTCCGAACTGTAGATATTTTCAAAGCTTCTTCTATATAGTGGCAAATGTTTTAATAAGAAAACAAGCAACCATGAATGAGTTCTGTTTTAATCAGACACTTCGGCGTTACAATATAACCTAACGATATCAGGTTCATAGAATAACAACTTAAGGGCGGATTCATCTTAGTTAAAATGAGATTAAAATCACGGAAAAAATTACGATGAGCGCATGGTCAGAAAGACATAGTCAGGAAAATCAGATGCAAAGGTCTGTGTGATTTTATTTGGCGACTATTCAATATTGTAAAAAACAAGATTCAAAATCTGATCGATTTTAAAGAATTTAGATATGATTAAGTGTGCGGCAGGGTTTACTGAGTAATAAATAACGTTACTAAAATACTCACAATTTACGTATTTTGTTACTCTTTTGCGGTCATTGGTCGCGTAAGCATCATAGGTAAAACAAAGCAAACCACAACGCCCAACATCGACTAACGTTTATATTGACAGTGTATTGTTTTGCGCAGACTGTGGAGACGGGCGGCGAGCGAGGGAAACAATTGAGCCATCAATCCATACCTCGATCATGAACAAATATAGTTTTACTCGGTTTACCAGTCTAGGCGAGTTAAAAGGTTACGTACGGACAGCTGCAGATAATAGTAACCCTCTAGTAATGAAACATTGTATGGGGGGATTAGTTTTCTCTGCAGCTGAATGTACTCAATGTTATGGTATATAATGAGAATAATGACGATATGATAGACTATTTGAACAATGAAGATGCCTGTTGCAGTATGATTTTATGAGATGATTAAATTACACATTTAATGAGTGATATTTAATTTTGGAGGAATCCTTCCCTGCCCATCTGTCCGCTCGTCTGTGACAGAGTTCTATCGTATACTTTCGCCAATTATTATTACCTACCATACAAAAAGTGTGAGACCGACTCTCACTTGCTAGGTATCTGTTTTTTATTTTTTTGGAGCGCCCGTCTGAATAATACAGCAGCCGTTATCTTCAACGTCCTAGGTATCCAAAGTTGTGGAATAAAACAATTTCTACCCGCGACATTTACGATGCAGTAGGAGCCCTCGCTTTATGACGACACCGTCAGATACCCCGCATACAAATTACGGAATGACACTTTCCACTTTAATACACACAGTATAGAAGTTTAGTATGGTTACTTTAATTTTGGCAGGAGAATGCTGTAATGTACATACGTACAAGTGTTGTATCTTCTCGTAAAATTTTGTTTCTGTATCAGTGGGAAATAGCGACGGATGATTTGTTCTTAATATTTATACTACTGTACTATATTTAAAAGCGTATATTGATATCAATTACTAAGTAGGTACCTATTGTACACACGAGCACTATTAGCACATTAAAGAAAAAGTTTAAATATAATAATTTGCCTAGGCGATCTCAAGTTTTTAACACGTGCCAATTATACGAACCGAAATATGTATACCTACTATTTAGTTACAGATGACCTGGTTTTGATATTTTTTTACTATCGAACGTTAGTTTAATCGAGATGATTTTACCTTAACTTCATTCGAATGAGTTATCGATTCTTAACAATAGAATGGAATGAAATCCAGGGATTAGATAAACTTTTATTAGTTGTTTATACTTATACATCGGCGTTTTATATTTAATTTCGTGAACAAAGCAATATCTAACAGTCTATCATCAGTACATAGTACGTTTCAGGCCTAAACTTGTTGACACTTAGAGTAGTGGTTGTGTTCTACCTGCCAAATGTTTACTTAATTGCAAGTAAGTTACACTGCCTACTGCAGCTTGATTAATCGAATCTGTTTACGTAGCCATGTCTGGTGACAATGCATTTCGCCGTTGCGCAACCTCCTGTCCATCGTGCTGATGCGTAATTGATATAAAAATAGTGTAACGACATCATCCGGCAACTAAACAACTAAACAAAACTATTGGGAAAGCGAACTTGCGAAATTTGCCCATCCGGCCGGGCTGCAAAACGGGGCAGGCACTTGTTTTCACGGCATGTGTTACTTCACTATTTCACGTAGTAATAAGTTTTGTTTACTGAAGAATATAGTCATGCGTGAGAAAGGTTCACGTGTTGTATTTAGCCTAGACTGAAAATAATACTTTGAATTTAAGTAGAATTTAGTACAAGGTTCTGTGACATTGGAAATGTGTCTTTCTTTACGGTAATTTTCACGACAGATAGACGGACTCCGTAATTGATCTATTGTCGTTATCAAGCGAAACGTATCATTATTGAGAGACAAACTTAAAATTGGCTTTGACCCCGTACATTGAGTAGGAAATCAAACTACAAAAGTATTTATTTTGTGTTGCAAATGCAAATTTAAAAACCTTTAAGATACTAATGCCATATTTTTTGGGTTAAGTTACGGTTGTACAACTATTATTCGTAGTGCCATGCCAAATTACAATATTTACTTGAAGTTGTAATACGTACTGTAGGTATGTACTGTAAGGCCCATGTGCATCAACAGAATTTGCTAGTCGAGTTGAAGACTTAATTTGCTGGCCGTGCGTAATAGGATTTCCTGAACTTTGACGGCGTCTAAGTAAAATATTTGCCTTGTTAGTTGCACCTACAGTGTACGGTGTACACGCTACGTACGGCCCGAGTTACTTACTCTGAATACACGAAGTTCGGTTTAAGAGCCCTTTAAAATTGAGTTGGACTAACAACGGCATTAATTGGGCCTGATTTCCAACTTCCGATTTTGACTACGTAATGAGTTTGTTGGAAATTTTAAATTGAGTCTTAACTCTTTACTTAAATCCAACAGTGGTTAGTTCGTTTTATTGATGTTTTACAGATACATTACCTTTCTTATTCAAATCGGTTAGGCACTTTGAACGTAGCTGTCATTTAAAATGTTTCTCTTTATAGTAATGTTGCTATTTCCTATTGTTCATTGGTTATTTTGTGCAAAGCTATTGCTTTCTTAACACTCAAAAATTAAGAGCGTAACTAAACCAGAGGCTCGCTTTCCACTTTGCAGTATAGGGGAAGCCGGGGCAAGACGGGCACCCGGGGCAATATGAGAATGCGTTCCCTACCCCACTCTAGCCGTCAAAGTTTGTAGGTAAATACCGGAACGGCTGCTAGTCCGCCCCGCGACCGCGCGGTCAGTGTTAAAGTCAGCGCTGTTGCGCGTTTCACGGAACCAGTGGAAAAAAAACGTAAGTACATTATTTGATATAAAATTTCACTATTTTGCGTGGCCCATGTTTGTTAGAATTCTTTGTAATTATTTAAGTAGAATTCGCGTTCTGACTTGCTCAAAATTTTGAAATTATGTGTGGATAGTAAATAAATCAATAAAACTAACGATTTAAGACTTCTAGGTTATTTTGTTACAATCACGACATCGGGGCATTATGGGCGGGGTAAAATGGGCATACTGCCCATATTGCCCCGCTCAAATTCATATATGACCCCGCTTCATGATAAGTAAAAAATAATTGCTTGTTTTTTTTTTTTCAGAGTAATTATGGTTCGGAATAAAAAAGGAAGACCGATCGCGGTTTTTACGGTTTTGACACCCAATAATATCTTACCGATTCCCAAAGCAAGTGGGTAAAAGAGAGTCACTAGAAAGCAAGATAAAATGACAATTATTACAAGTTCACCGTACGAAGCTGACCTGGACCAGTCACATCCAAAACCAAAAAATGCAAAAAAAGTTGTGAAGAAAAAAAACGAGGAAGAATAGTAAAAAAAATGCGTTGATGATGAAGATGTGGAGTCTCTCTATTGCGGAAAGTGGTATTATAGTCTAAAGAGGGCTGGATTTCTTTCCGAGCGTGGGCTAATAATAACGTCGACGAATAATTGGATATTTGTTCCTTTTGTGCTAGATTTTAGATTAATATTATTATTTTTGTTACCTATGCTCGTTTTGCCCCAGGTATGATCATTTTGCCCCGGGTACGGGGCAATATGAGCAATTTGTGTTTTTTTTGTAAAATGGCTATGGTCCGTAGAAATGAAAGACTGAACTAATTATTTGCTGTTAATATGAAAGACGGATAATTACTCTAATAAATGAGTATGTAAACAATATCGTAGTTTACTCCAATCTCTTACAATTACGATTTACCCTTAAGGGGCCCGTATTGCCCCGGCTTCCCCTACTCCGGCACTAAATAATCCGTTTTATATGCGGCTTTTGATGATCAATAAAGACGTTTTGTACCGCATTGTAGCTCTAAGTACCGTAAAAATGTCATAACATCTTCTGTTCACTGTGCCAAGACACAAAATGCGGAATTAATGGCAGTAACGAATGAAATGTTACGCAAATTGTCGCACCCGGCGATGCGTTATGGCGCGAGACAATTTAACGCCTAATTAGTTACAGTTAATTTCGTCCAATGAACGTTAATTATTTCGCATATTTCAACGTTAATTAGCTTCCCAAAATTCAATTCATTAATTTTTCAATCATCACATCGAATTGAAATTTTAATAAATAATCAAAAATAAATGCGCTTTGGATTGGTTAGTAGTTTCAGCTATTTTTTTTATAACAAGTAGGAAATCACGTGCGACCTTGCATAATTAAGAAAACAATCGGGCGACCATTTTGTTGTAAGCAAATTGCTTTTCTCATAGTTTGAATGATTATTTAACTGAGTGTTTACGTGGCAATTAAAGATAATCTAACGTGGCAATTGATAACACGGTTGGTTATTTTAATGAACGTTGCGTCGAAGCGTTTGTTATTGGTTAGCGTTTAACTCTTTTGATGTTTGTTTATTCTGTAGTTAAGCTCGTACGAGTGGTGTAACAAAATATTTTGACTACGAATATTTACTATGGAAACCACTCGGAGATAGTGTAAACATTCAACGTAGTCGTATGCATCTGAATTAAATACTCATAGTTTTTCATCGTGTACGCGTATTGCAGCCACAGTAGTAAAATCTTACCCACTGGCACAAACGATAATTATGTGCATATTTTGTTGATAATGAGAACTCGCTGCAATCAAGAGCTTTTATCCGACCGCCGCGATACGACATGCGCGAATGCACAGGAATTGCATTGAAAATGCACGGAAACGACACGAATCGCAACTCCGCCAGATATTCTCGCTACACGAATCGGGAATTATTATACAAATTACATTCGAAATCCGCGTAGATTAAATAAATTACCTCAGGATGCCACTGGCAACTCAATGAGTTTCGCTAGTTCTGAATAATAACAACTTAACCGTACTGGCAAATTGGTGATCACCGGCTAGGTTAATTTTCGAAGTACATCGTGCGTGAACAAAATTGTAATTTGTTTTTGTCATACATTTATGTAATCGCAATTGCGTACACAATTTTATAGAACGTTCATTAGAGTAATAATCGGTTTAAACACTGTCCAATTTGAAACTGCTATAACTCCACGAAGAAGTTACATTAACGTTTATTGTTTGATGTTGGAGCGAAACAACGTTTATCTGTTGTTCCCTTCAGATCTATAAAACAATATTTAAGAGCTAATAAAGAAAATTTATCGGTTTAAGTGTCGAAATTCACGAGAGCCCTTTAATTTGTTAAATTGAAAAGAACCATCGTATTGTTCGATGGAATTAGGTTTATTTGTTCAACGGAACGCACTCGGTCGTCAAAGAAGATCCTTTCGTCGGAAATAAGTGAATAGAATAAATGAAATGCCCAATAAAGACGATAGACTGCGGCAGTTTGAACGGAGCTATTTCATTTAACCCTTATTCCGAGAGTCGGACGGTCCCTCTCTCGCAACTAGCCACTGGTCTAATCTGTTCCTTGAAACAATTTGCGATTTAAATTAACATTATCTTGTAGGTAATTGGCTCCAAAAGTAAACGACGCCAGATCATGTGAAAGGTCTCGTGAAAACACGTCCAAGTTTTGTTGAAGTTAACAAACAAGAATCAGCAACCCGAGTCGTTTTGCTCAACCCTAATTCTCAGAGCCAGGCGGAATTCTTGCGTTCCTTAGCAGATCATTTCCTTTGGCTTTTAAAGGCATTTCGTTTAAAGAGATTGCAGTGTTTCAGCTGTAAGCGGATTTAATATTTGATGTTCGCGATTTTCGTAACGCGAGCGTAGTCTGCGATTGCAATAAGCGTTTCTGTTCGCTTCTTAATCGCTCAGTCGTGAGCTCCGCATAGGGGATAAGTTGGAATTGTGTTGAATTTCAATAAAAGATCTACACATACCTACGCTATTTACTAAAGCTACATGTGATACAATGTTGAAAAGCGTCAGTTGAACGTATTCGACTATCGTCTAGTCCTTCGTCTTGGTAATGCTCCGAGACAAAGGACCTGGTCTGACTGACAAGCGTCGTCTTATAATGTCACGTGCATGACTCACGCGATCTTTAGTACACAATACACATAACAACATCCACAGTGCAGAACCTCCGATTCTTCAGCCATGTTTTCATGTCGCTTTTGTTTTGATTACAAGCGACTAATTCATGGTTTCGGTGCTAATTGTGACAACTTAATTTTTGTTCCTGGCACGCAAGCTTTTATCTCTGATCTAAGTGATAGTTTGTGAGCTGTGTCGCGAACTTGGTAGGTCATTGTTTGCTGCCAGCTGCTGCCTATAACTCAGCGTCGACGGTGTGGCTTACATTTTATTAGTGCTATATATTTGACAACTTTACTCACTTTGTGTCCAGTGATTGCACGAAACATTCACTACCGCTGTGTGCAGACTGCAGACTGACCTATTAACTAACGAGTGCAGTTTAGAATTTTGTTGTGGATTTTTATCGTAAGTAGTTCAGTGTGGTAGTTCCTAGTCCGATTCGCGTTTGGATCTTTTCATTCGATGTAGAGTAATGTCCCTAAATTTAAGATAACCAGTGAATGATGTGAACTTACTGTTATTGTTTCTATGGCAACTCACTCCGAATATAGGATCCCAACATTAACAAAACAGGGATGCTTAGTTACGGATTATATGTAGTGGTACTCGTAACGTGTATTGTTCGGTTTCGTTATCATTAAAGCAGGATTAAAATATGCCCCTAATGATGTCATGCCTCTCCATTTTGACATTTTAATCACTGTCTTTAGTGGTCACTGTGGGTATTGATTAACGTGATGATAAATATAAGGTGTTATTGAGTTGTCTAATGCGTTTTGCTTTCAGGAACAGTTATGCCTGTTGAAATTGTGTGGTTAGACCAGTAAGTGTTATAGTTATTGTAGTGTATGAGAAACTACTTATTGATTGTCGTTTCATACCTTTGTTATAGGGTCCCGTTAGTACCCTTAAGTTAAGGTCGGAACCTTGAAAATGATAAACGCTAGTAGAATTTTGCTTAGGAAAAATGAAAACAATATATTTTTACTGTTACAAATAATTTTCTTTCCAACGAACAATATTCTAATATGCATCCACTCCAAAGCAACAGCTTGCTCGTCTTAAAATTTAATAAACCAATTAGTGAGCAATATCCAATTACCATGGTTATTTAATCGTATCAGCAGATTGTTGTTAATCAAAGCTTGTAATCTAATTATGCAATCGTTTGCCGGTTAAGTTGGTTTACCTTAGGGTTGATTCCACCAGCATTTTGACTTAATTGTTTCGGTCGTATTATGTGGAGATTTAAAGAATACTATAACAGTACCAGGTATGCTTACAATAATTGCTAGGTGGGTAATACCTGTCAGCCGTCGTTTGTCTTTGTGGCGTAGCGTAAGTGAAAGTAGACAAGGTGTTTATATGAGAGATAAGTTTAGAAAGAAGCAGATTTTTTCCCTATATCGATTCGCATACGACTTTCGTTAAGTAAACTAAAAAAGTTTTGAGTAGAATGCGTGATAAAACAGTAATCACTGAACCAATGCAAATATTGCTTAAAAAACACTACCCATAGGTATACCCATATCTAACTTTAGAAAATTTTCAAACTTGGATAAAGTCATTTGATTTTTATCAACGACAGGTGTTTTAATTTCAGGTACAGTTGCATTTACGGCGTCATGAATCGTCAAATTACCGTTGCTGCAACACGCGGTTTTAATGCGCTTAAATTTAAACATAATTTCAGATTACGGTTTATAATGGTAATTAAGTGGGCCGTTCACGAGCTAACGTTTTTACGTGAGCAACTGATACCACAACGGGCATAGGGATTGATTTCATTGCCTGTGACCTTGTTGGGCCGTTCGCGGACCGATAGGTTCCGCGAGTCCAGATTTTGATGGCCGTCGAAATGGGACCGTATGAATATTACATTAATTCCAGCGTTTAGTCCGAAAATACGCCAATTAACTGCTGACGTGCTTGCCGTTCAGGGCCGTTTTACGAGGTGATAAAATTGTCAAATTGCCTCGTATATGACGCATGTATTATGTACATTATGCGGGTAGGATAGGACCCGCGGAGCCCCGCGCTGTCCGCGTCATTATTGCCAGTTATCTTCATGATTGACTTCCCACTGGAATATTGCACGTTTAATGACCTTTTGGTCGATATTACATTCCGGTGCGACTGTAATTTAATTGCGTTTGTTGTTCGTGTTTCGATGCTGCTCGACTCGTGTCCGTTGTTTGTGTGGTGTTTTTGTAACGTTGATGTTGATATTTCAATGCTTTTTGATTGTATTTTGCTTTTCTTTCACTATTTTGTACTGCTTTAAAGGTTTTATAAAAGCCCTTCCTCGCAGATGTATAATTTGAGCTGCTACTACGTTCAAATTCAACTTTTGTTTTTGCGTTAATAGAACGTGTTTAAAGATTTTAACATTTATGTTTTCTTTCAGGTAAGCCCGCATCCATCTAATAGGCTGGTAAGCGGCAAGTATGCAGTGATTGCGTGCAACGTACGAGGTCGGCGGGTTGACTGATAAGCTGTAATTATAACACAGTTACTAGTTAGATGGGAAATGAAGCGTGAGAAATATGTAACAAATAGAAATAATGATCTGACTTTAGTTCAATCCAAGCGTCCAACTATGTAAGCATTAGGTCAAATAGGTTTGGCAATTATCGTTTATTCGATTTAAATGGTAGTTTAAACTGTTTTTATCGCATTTACTTTAAACTTTGATGCGACCTTTGTAGCATTGTTTACTAACATGATTATCGTGTTCATTGTCATCATCATCAGCCTATATACGTCCCACTGCAGGGCACAGGCCTCCTCTCAGTATGAGAGGGCTTGGGCTATAGTTCCCACACGGGCCCAGTGCGGATTGGGAACTTCATACACAACGTTGAATTACTTCGTCGCTGTGTGTAGGTTTCCTCACGATGTTTTCCTTCACCGAATAGCTCGTGATAAATATCAAATTCGATATCGCACATAAATTCCGAAAAATTCAGAGGTGCGAGCCCGGGGTTTGAACCCACGACCCTCTGCTTGAGAGGCCACAGGTCGAACCGCTGGGCTACCACGGCTACTATCAATTATCGTGTTGCAGTGTACTAATACTATTTACTGATTTTTCTCATACTTACTACATTTCTGCATATTCTCAATATTTACCTACGATCACCACTTCGTGTCTCTTCCGTTACATTATTTTCTATCATTCTATAGGTACATAGACAGCCTATAGAGTAAACTGTAGTTAGAGGCAGGGGATACGTCCTAATGCCCTATATGGCGTGCGCGTTCCGGAACTCAATGTAAACAGCACGACGGAAATGTCCGGTTTGTTATGTTGGTACTGGCTTCGGGATGGCTTTAGCTCGTATTGTGTGTGGATAATGCTATGGGCGAGATATTTAATCTATGGATTATACAAATCTTCCCGTGTTTTGTTAAAGCGATTAAATAAATAAATATCACTGGACAATTTTTACACCGATCACCTAGTCCTAAAATAGGCAATTAAATGCTTATGTTATGGGTACTAGACCACGGATAAACTTACTTAAATATAGATAAACATCAAAGACTAGAAAGCAAACATTCGTATTCATCATACAAACATCTGCCCCGAGCGGAGATCGAACCCGGGACCTTAAGCTTCACAGTCAGGGTCTCTAACCGCTGGGCTATCCGGCCGTCGTGTTGTCGATTGTTCATTCAATGGCCCTGCATAATTAATTTTGACTTCAGTTTGGTTTAACAAGAAATTGTCACTTTCGCGTCATTAGGTAGTACCATATCTCAGTCTGTTCTTGCCGCATTTATGAAAAAAATCTTAATTAGTTCAGCAACGACAGAGTCCTACCGAGTGTCACCCATGAACACGTTAAGCTGCTAAATTCAAGATTGACTTTTATTGGGCTAGTATTACCTAAACACAGCAACGGCGTAATCTTAACTCGTCGCGTAATAATACAACATTAGCTGCAGGAAAGTACATCAATGTTTATAATTAACCGAGATAACGTACAACTAAATAAATCAAGCCAACAAAAGACGCCGGGTCATAACTTTAAAAACAAATAAACATCAGATAAATCTGGGGTGGATAACCCTTTGTATGAACAAAAATGTAATTAGTATTGCGAACGATCTGGCCATAACGTTATGGTACCTCGCATTAATCCCCGAGGTTTTCAGCAGATTGCTCTTTGTTCATCTCAAAACAGTTAATTTGGAATGACTCTTTGAATTTAAGAGTCAATTTCTCGGGATGATGTTCTTTAAATTGAAGAGTTACGATACCAATCTAATTTTAAACTGCAAGTGGAATTTCAAAATACTGCAGTTCCTTAGTACCTACCTCAGTAAATACCACATGTGTAAAGATTTATGATAACTATTATCTATAGAACACAATTAAGCATTCCCATATTGATCATAAATCTTTAATCAGCCACGTGACATTTAGCTTTGCAATGTCACAATCGCAAACTAAGATAACCAATTTAGAATCTGACATAACATCGACGCACACGGCACATGTTTTAATGCATTACTCCTGCACTGCAATACGGAGCCCCCAGAGCATTCCCACCGCAATACCTATTTCCTTTAACCGTATCAACCGCAGACATCAAGATCTAAACGTTCGTGAAATTCCCGGGATACATCTGAAGTCCTTTGTCGCTGGTAAGGTAAACATCGGGAGTGCAGCCACGCAATAAGCAGACTCCCGACAGCCCCGACGTGTGCTGCAGGCATCCTTAGTGCGCTGCGGAAGCTCGCACCGCGGCTCCGTCACCATTCAGCTGCAGACGGGTGTCTATTACCCCGTGTTGCGGAAACGTGCTCTTGTTTGAGAACGTATATCGGTTACCTTTGAACCGGATTTGAGTGTTGAGAGACCGGCGCGAACAAAAAATTTAGCCGTCTATAGATTTAGAGATGATATATGCTTATAATATGCCTTTGAGGTTAATGTTCTTTTTTGTACGGTCAAGGACTTTAATTCATGAGCCACCATAGAACCTTATCAAAGAAAAGGTCATTACGATTTCCCTTGATAATTAATGGGATGTCACTATGACGTTTACCGTGAATTGATTCCATGGTGGCTCATGAATTAAAGTCCTTGACTGTACCATACGTAAATTATTTGCAATTCCTAATCAAGTAATGCCAGTCGGTTTGCGGTGGCTGTTGTGTTGACTGATCGAAAGATGAGAGAGTTGTTTTTTGTTTTGCAAGTTTTTATAGCTTGTCCGTCTGACTTTACGCGTTAAATTTAATTCTTTTGCATGTTTGTAGATAACTATTAATAGGCTAGATCACAATATTATGATTTGTGGTACAGTTGATTCGAAATTTGCATGTTTCGGTCTTCTATCAATCTTAGCGGCACACTAAATCTGACACTGAGTCGTTCACCGAAAGCGGTCATTGCATTATGTCCCAAACTACGTCGGTTAATGAACGACGTCTTTCCGCTAGAGTCTAGCGGCTAGACTATCCGCCGATCGCTGTCACCTAGTCAAGCTGTGACAGCTGTCGATCACCGAATGCGACCTACTATTGTGTTTTTCAACTGTTGCAATCGTCTTATGCGGCATGCGGCGAACTACTAAATGTAATTGCAGCTTTATTTTACATGTTGTCTTCAAATATTGAATCTTGTATTTTGTAACACCACAGTTTTCAAAACAGTTTTGCTATAGTCGTTTATCTTTTAGCGCTAAGAATAGAGCCGTATCTCGTGCAAGGATTTTACGGCGTCGTCTTAAAAGTAAGATTCTAAAAGTAATTCCGAGTGTTTTGTGTCCAGCTCAAAGATTAATTTGTTCCGTTGGAGAACAAGCGTTAACCCATCCGGTATTGGTTGGATGGCTTCCAAGAACATACCCAGATTAAATAAAGAAAATCATCGTCCTTAACCTTCTTGTGGAGTTGTGCTATCGAACTGAGTGCGCTTTGTAGTTTATTCACTGAAAACGTCGTGGGCAAGTTTACATTTGAGTTTTATTATAAATATTGAACTTGAACTGGGTTTTAATAAAATGACGTACCTACTCAGTAGCATTTCAATACCCATGTATGGAGACAAACTAATCGAACTGTTTACGTATTTGCTGTTTTGTTTTCATACTTTTGCAGTATTATAATGTCAAATACAGCGGGGAAAATGAAAGAATATTTAATGGGACTTAAGAAAGTGGATTGCAAACGAAATAAGAAACAGATGATGTTATAAAAATAAATTAAGAAATAACTGTAACGGTATCTGCCACAAGAAGCAGTGCAGAAAGCTACAGCGAACATGTGCCAGTGCACTTAACTTTTACATTTATGAAACTGATTATACTTAGAGCAGGTGCACTTACTGTTTGCTTGGAGAAGGCAATTAGGCGCTGAATCATTGCTTTAAAACATCGACTCTGAATTATTCTGCTAATATTACATTTAGGTTAATAAGCCTACACGATTGTGAATTAAAAGTGCAGCATTGAAAATGTTTAAAGTGGGTAAATAGGCTTTTGTTTTGTATGCTGCTCCGTAACCCTCAGTGTCAAGGCACGTGAAGCAGTACTTTGGCGCATCGGTTTGAATTGAACATAGAAGTTTTTAACATCCGTACAATGCGTCCGCTGGATCGGGCACATTAAACGAAAGGAGCTTGGTCTATTAGTTGCGGCCGAAGTTGGAGCGCCTCCGGGCCTGTATCGGGGAACTTCTCCGATTAAACATCCAGGGCAGCGGAGCAAGTTAATTTGGATGCGGTCGTGCAAGCCGTGGCATCCGCGTACACATGCATGCGAGTGTGCAGTGAGAAAATTTAAAATCGTCTCTTCTGATATATTATAGATAAGTACGAAAGAAGCAAGAGTTGAGCTGATTTCGGTGAAATTTTAATTGTGGATACACTTTTTACGGAAATTCCCAGGGGATGGAGGTAGTAAAATTACAGACAGACTAATTCTAATCGGCTATAGCAATATTATTATGTTATTTCAACTTAAAAATCCCACAAAACCTATAGAAGTGTCAGGCAAAAAACGTAAGGCACCCGAGCAAGCTAAACGTTCTAATTTCCCTCAACGTTTGTCAAGTAGTTAAGGAAGTCGACAATCCGGCATCTGAATGACATCCGAGACTAATGCTTCTGATGAACAAGGTCGTTCCGCAAGCGACGCGAGCTCGCACAATGCGCCCAAGTGTGCTTTACTATGTAGACCCTGTGAATTAGATGCCTCGTGTAAGACAATTGCAATGATGGTGTGTCTCCATTTATAATCCGACTCCATTAATCGTTGACGAGACTTGGAGTAAGCCCATATTATTTGAAACTAGTTCCTGAATAATATCTCCCTCTCTCGCTTGTTATACTCTCATCATGCTGCCCTCTCCCTTGTTATTCACGCAAAGTGCAAATTTGCCACTACTTATTTTCATTTTCCTTTAGAAAAAAGCGGCGTAATATTTTGGTCCTTTTTCCCTAAACCACTTATTAAACTAAAATAATGTAGCAAAAGTGGCGTGGAGGGTTTTGCGTGTGGCGACTCGGAAGCAATTTTCTCCTAACGCCATTACAATAGTAGGGCTCGCCAGCATTACAGCTTGAAGTGTAGAATTAAACGTTGTATTCCGCACTCCGGGGGCTCGGCGTCAGGTTACGACACTTTGACCTGGGTCAATGGAAAAACTCCGAGAAGTAATCGTTGTATTAAGTCTAAGAAATATTACGTAAAAAACAGTGCTCCAGTTAAATTATTTGTTTAGTGGGTGGCGCAGCGATGCTGCTTCCCCTGACCACCCCGAGTCGTGACTTGGCTGCGCTGCTAGCCGCTTGGCGCGCATCCAATGTCGCCTGATGACTTCCCTCACACGTTAAATTGATATTGGCACTTAGTACAACGCTCGCTGTCGCCGTTTACGCATTAAATTTTCAACTTTTACGACGCCATGGCGCTTAAAATAACGGGCAACTTTAGACAAATAAAGTGGCCGTGTCCGATTTTACTGCTGCACCAACAATTTCAGTTTGGCTCTTTGTTTTGGAACAGTGTTATGATTGAGTTTATCCCTTAAATTTTAAAAGTAAGTTATTAAAATTGAAATAATTTTGTAAGTTATTCCAAACGACTATAACCCATTAGTCCATTACTAACGCAGCTCTATAGGAACAGCAAGACCTCGCCACGTAAACTTACGGACAATTACAATGATGAAAGCTGCAGAGGTTTCGAATAGGTATAAACGGCCAGATAACCTTTGCATGCAAGCAGTAATTCCTCCGTATGCCAGCAACAATGCCTCTCGATGCGAAATAGCATCAGCGAGTGCCTGAGAAAGGTCACGGTTCTCGACGCTTCATTACACAACGTGGTGTCAGCCAGGTGTCAGTCGGTCGCGGCTAAATGGTGCAAACACGTCTTGATAGATTCGTTTGAACATTTTAAACATATCTAGGAAAAGATCTAGCGAATACACTAAATAAAAAAAGAACGTTTTAATCCAAAAGTATTAAACCAATGTTGGTTTAACAAAGAATTCGGTTAAAAATGTGTCAAATTGTTCAGGCTCCCGACTAAATTTACAAAAGCGAGGCAAAGTTCCTACGCATATCAATCAGGTAATTTCGTTCGACATTTGGGTATCAAAGAAATGAATTACTCCTGAACAAAATCTCGCCGTAGCAGCCGAGCGCCGAAACTTTACGAACGCCCTATTTTTCTCTCCAACCACGAAGATTCATTCGCCATCTAAATGAAAATGCGTCTTTCTGACTTGGAACGATTTAGGTCACAGGCGGGGGTCGCGCATGTGATGAATATTCCAATGTCGATTGTTTATCCATATTCCGCCTGACTTTTGTCCTGGTACTTCTGGCCTGTACCTTAACCAAATGGGAATCGTGAGTAGCATCTTCCTGAAATTATGTGTCTCGTGCGTGCGATAAAGTATTATTATTTACTATTTTATTTCTTGCCTCATTGAGCATAATCATGACGGCCGATCACGAATACGATTATTTTCAAGTGCCACTTTCGAGGATTGTGATGATGTTCATTAGTTATTACCCATTGCTGTGAATGTGTTGGTAGAGTGTATGGTTTTTCACACAGATTTATATCGAACTAGATGACTCAATTGTATGTACTTTGCGTGCCAAAAGGAAGAGCAATGCTCCTCTTTTGACGCGATTTTATTTAGTTTTATAAAGCTTAGATTAGGTTTAACTGCCTAGAGACAAGATAACTTGAATAAAGAGGCATCATATTTGAATGGATTTCACTCGGACTATCAATTCCTATCACTAAAGAGCTAATGTGACGATACCTAGTATACCTACCGTTGAGAAAAAGTGACACGCTTGGTTGTCATACAAATGCAGGAACTCGCGGTATCTAGTTCGATATAAGTCTGTGGTTTTTCAGTAAAGTTTATTTTCATTATAGCATTTTTTAGGGTTCCGTACCCAAAGGGTGAAAATGGGACCCCATTACTGAAGACTTCGCTGTACATATTTATGTCTACGCGGGACTTAATCACGGTATTTTTTAATTACCTCTCGACGTTTCCGTGATTAAGTCCCGCGTAAACATAAATATGTGTGAGAATCACGAAAGTTTAAAACAGTACTTCGCTGTACGTTCGTCCGTCCGGCTGTCGCTAGGCTGTATCTCACAAACCGGGCTAGCTAGACTGTTGAAATTTTCACAGATTATTTCTATTGCCGCTATAACAATATGTACCAAAAACAAAAACAAATATATACTTAAAGGGTGTTTTAATACAAAACGCTTGGCCGGTTTTTTCCCTATTATATTTGACACAGAAACAGTGTTGACTTCTGCTTACTTCTGGCCCTTCGGGTCGATTAAGCTCAACCTACTTACTTAAATGTTTTTTTTTTTAAACTGTTTGCGATAAATCTACTATATAAAAATAAGTCGTGTTTTCCTTCCTGACGATATAACTCGAGAACGCAAAAACCGATTTGGCCAATTCTTT
>BHDV01049329.1:237263-309081 GCA_005406045.1 Adoxophyes honmai | reverse complement strand
AAGGTTCAAACGGTGAGAAAATTTGGGAATCATGCGAACAAAAAATTGGTTAAGGCGGAACGAAGTTCGCCGGGCCAGCTAGTTTGAAATAAATTATGCAAATTATGGTACGGCGGCGCTTGCTTTTTGAAGGTCATTGCCGGGTATGCTGAAAAGTGACAGTTGTCATGCCACGCCGCTCAGTTTTCACTGTAGTTTTAGAGCGATCGCTTGAACTTTGTATTGCGGTTGTTCGGAAATAATCTGGCTTATTATATTTCGAATACTTGCGTAGGTCATCGGTCATAGTTCATGGCGGACGGAAGAAAGTGTTTTTATCTTTTGCTCGTTGACCTTTTAAGGTTACATCCGTTGGAAGAAGAGTCAGGAAAACCACTAACGAGAATCACGTAGTAATGAGAATCGTGAAGCAAGCTTCCATCGACTATGTACATATTTAGAAACTGCAGCGAATTTAATAAGGCGGGTTTTAGTTAAATCATTTTGGCTGCTACCTAACCCGGTTGGCAACTTTTTCTCTCAAATCATTTAACGCAATCAAATCAATAAAGAACGGGACTTAATTACGTTTTTTTTTAAATAGGGTTTTAATTACCTCGACGTTTCGGCCGTGTTATACTGATTGTGGTCACCAAGTAGGTAGACTGAAGTAGGGCATCACATTCGTTGCGCAGCTCGGGTTCTTCGTACTACCCGCTCCTGATTTTTTAAGTAACGGCTCCTCGAACTACCCGAATTTTATACGATTATCATCCGTCTATATATTTGTTATAAATTATAAATGAAATACCAATATACATATTGCAGAGTTTTTAATAAAAGCACGAATCATTTACCTACTAAGTAGCAAGCCGAGCACAACATTAGATGTAATAGTCCATCACGCCAAACTTTTTCCACATTAGGATAAATTTCCTAGACTTCCCCGAGCTCTGGCCACAATGACCGGACATCTCTCCGGATCACCTGTCCAAGTGTCTCAAGTCCGGGTCATTTGTCAACGTCGCGTCTGCGAGTCTCGGATAGCGCCTATTGTGTTGCCGAGCGGCGTGACGTCAAATTTTTACTTCCGCACGAACGACTTTCGATGCTTTTATGTGATCCTGGTATCGAGTCGGTGCTAAATCTTAGGTTTTATAAAATGGGATCTAGCATACATACATAACAGGTACATGACACATGACGTCTGAATTTCCAAATGAGGTACTCAGAAACGCTACATAGACAAAACTGTGACTATTTCACGTTTCTTAGCCACTTTTAGCTTATTTTTAGAAAGCATACCTAAAACTATTTATCCTTAGTAACTTGTTTCAGCATACATAGCATACATACGTAAATTATACTGTACGTGAGTAAGTTAAAAGACTCTTTACTGTACAAAAAGTTAAGGAAATACAGCTAATTAATAAATAAAAATACAGAAGTACAAAGAAGTACTTATTCCAAAATACAAAACAACAAATGTACAAAATTCAAAATTCAAAATTCAAAACTTTATTTATGAAAGTAGACTCCTAAGAGCACTTCTACACGTCATTTTTGAGTCTACCAGCGCTTCGGAAAGACCATCATTGCCAAGAAGAATGCGCCGCAAGAAACTTGGCAGAAAGTCATTTTTTCAAAACAGCGTAAAATAATTACAAAATAAATTAATTAATTATAAACAAAAGTTACCAACAATCAAAATAAAATATAACAAAATTTACAAAAAAAAAACAATGATAGTGTACCAAACTTACTTAAAAGTATATAATGCTAGATGTCATACCATTTAACTCCACCCAGTGTAAATCAACTCTCAGACCGGATTATTTTTCGTACCTTACGGTAAAATCCTGCGGAAGTCATAGTCTCTCAGCACACTGCGGCTGCGGTACATGCGGTAGAAGTTATCTCAATTTCGCGTAATCTCATTACGCACTTCCCAACTATTAACTGGTATTAATAGCTCGTTCACACTTCGCCGTGGCTGTTGTGAACTTCCCACGTAAACTCTGCCAGGCATTAGCTATTTACCGCGCAATGTCCTGCAGATTATGTGAGCTGGGCATAGCAGTTCGGTGTTTTAGGAGCGAAAAATTTATGAATATTTTGATGGATCTGACATAGAAGAAACCATTGCCACTGTCGGGAGCAACTGGTTTTCATGAAAAGAAAAATCTTATTTGATTGTTAACGTCCTACTTAGTGCAAATATTTGACTAGAATCTGTAATATAGATTACTTGACAATGAACAAACAGCAATTACGTGGAAAGTTCTCTATTATCTAGCACCGGCACTGCAAAGTTCTGGTACTGTTTGACTGCAGGCCGCTTACTGACGGTGCTCCCCACAAACGACATCACATGAATATTGAAGTGTTTAAAACTGCTAATCGATTAAAATACTTTTAGATTTCTTTACGAAAATAGTTTACAATTAGTAAAACTATTACATAATTCTTACGTAGATATCGCAAAATGCGACTAAGGCAATAGGTTAGCATTTAGACTGACCAGCAACCTGTCACTATTACCAGTTTTTATCTTAATTAAGACCTAAGAATTATGCAAAAAAATACTACGAGACGTGAAATAGACATGGTTTTTGTTTATGCTTGGTTTGCGTTGTCTATGCTTGCATAGTTGCATGAGCTCTGGCTACCTTATTTGGAAATACGTTTAGATGTAAATAGTAAAAAAATTTACGTACCTACTACCACCGGTCAAGACTATCCCTTCACTTCTCTCTGTAATCAGCTTAAGTACTGTCGTGCTCATTTTCTTAATTTCCAACTTACGATCTATTGACTTATGCTCGTGGTTTTGCTCCCATGACAGAAATCCCTAGCTCGTGGTTATTTCGGGAAAATTCTCCACATTCTAAGTAGGTAGATATCATGAGTCATGACCGACCAGTATGCAACATTTCGGCATTTGAGTGTTGCGGCTGGGCGTTAATAAGTCCATCTGTCAGCACGTTTAGATGGCTGAATCTGAATTAGATGTTTCAATCTACGACTGATCCCTGAAGTAAGTAATCTAAAGCGGTAATTTTCATTCACTATTCCTTGTGTGGAAGCCGGCACTCACCTTTAGTGTTCTAAAGTGACTGTGCATCAGACACGTGGGCTAGTTCCTAAGTTGTTTGAAACTTGCTCGCAGTGTCAATGACGCTGCTACTCCTTTAGGTATCACTCCGACCAACTTTACATGTTCTTGACTGGGTATACGCCTTAGGTATTGAAAACTCCCCTGACTACATGAAATTCAACTTACACTACATCTACTGTTTCAAAATGAAGTCCCCGTTTCAAATTATGGTAATGGGTCAGAGAGGAGGAAAAATGTTGAAGGAAAGTGTTTGATAATTGCACCCGGGACCTTTTTGGGTCATAATCGTCAGCGTAGGCTTAAATAGTAATATAATAAAGTCCAGATTTACCCTAAGCTTTGTTTGATATGCCTCGACTTAAATTTCAATCATACCATTCAATTTTTGTTGAGGAAGTTAGTAACAGGATTTTGAAAACTTCAAATCCATTTAGGTTAGTGTGGATTTTTTTAAAGGCTCGTTTTAACCAAAGGAGAATTAAACTAATAGGTACCTAAATGAGTCACCCGCTTTTTTCGTATGAAAAAAATATTTACAGTGTAAAGAGTGGCTTATTCTAAATTTAAAAAGTCTCGTTTGGTTGAATGCACCTAACTGACTTGTTAAGTGCTTTTTAAGTATAGTTATTCCTCCAAGACTAACAGGATCGGTCTTACCTTTGGGTCTTCTCTCTTCCGCGTCCACCCATGTAAAAATACGAAGATCTCATAGTAAATTTTCATCGCATTAAATGAATTTAAAACCTTACAATGCTTTTTAAAAGGTACAAGCCGTGTAGGTAATGACAGTTGCCCGTAGCATACAGATCAATTACATTCGAGGACCTTCGTCAATAAATGGATGCTCTCACAGTATTGTCTGTCATACATCCAACGACGTAATGTATACCATAATGGAATTAATTCCTTCCGTTAGATCTGTATGCGTATCTCGAATCATTCTGAGTGAACATTCTTCTGTATACCTACATTTATCTACTAGTGCCTTTGTATTCAAGAAGTAGAAATAGTTGAGTTATATTATATTATACAATATCATGAATTTACACAAGTTGCGGTAGTTAATCACCGAATCGAAAGTATCACAAACATGACATATTTTTACTTCCTTCTACCGAACAGTTTTGCCGTCGACATTACGGGCTACTAAACTGTGAGTTATGATACATGCACACAACAGCAAAAATGCAAAGGGCATTGATCCACGACCCGCTTATGTTTGGGTGACATAAGCACCGCTGTAACGTCACGTGGCATCTTCCAGCCCGGACTAACGACATCATCTCTATGGGTGATTCCGCACTAAATGGATAGAGACGGGCTTGAAGCACAATTTGATCGTAAAAGGCGTCGTGTGCCAAGACCCAATTACGACTCAGATTGAGTGGCGCGTCAGTCGGCGCGATCATTAAACTATCTATTCTGTTCTGATACACTTTGACGGTATAAAATATGTTTCCTTTTCTCACTTTACGACCGCGATCGGAGTCGGAGAGATGAGCACCGTCCTCCTTATCAGGACGTTTTTACTTTTAAACGGATTTTATAACCGCCTCCTGGATTATGTGGCAACACTTGGTCATGCGATAAAAATTGAAGACCTATGAAACGGAAGGTAAAACGCAATGCGAAAATTATGTCCGGTTGGCTCTTTCTCTTGGTCTTAGCTTTGTAGAAGATTTTATAACTACATACATACATACATACATATCCTCACGCCTGTATTCCCGAGAGGGGTAGGCAGAGCACATGAATTAAAAAATCCAGTGCCACGTTTAGCGATTTCAGAGCAACCAGATGATCAAACGTGATACTGCAGTGACAGGTTGCTAGCCCATCGCCCACAATACACTAACCCTTTCCCAAAGCCGACTCTTACGGCACCCACGGGAAGAAAGGGGGAGGTGCTATTCTAACCCGGCACCACACGGGATGATTTTACAACTATTTATAATTAAATGTACTTTCGAGCCACTTGAAGCACGTTTAAATCTCAGTATAGTCGTAATAAAATCCAATTTAAGCACTGCTGCAAGTGGAGGTAATTCGCTGTTTTCGATCGATACTTGAAATGAAAATGAGTTAAAATGATGAATGGCGAATTATGGTTCAACGAAACGTGGTGATTATTCGGAAAATTGTTGTATAATTGAATTTATATTCTATTTGCGATATGTCTGTTAGCGTTCAGCTATCTATCACTTTAATAACTTCCAAAGTAAATTTACCTTAAGGGAGTGCCTTGATTTGGGTTCGGTATGAAAAATTCTCGGTAGGTACTTTAATAATACGCGTTTTAGTGAGTACTACAAGATTCTGCCTCAATCTCGTGTAGGAACCTCGGCGCCTGAAAGCTTTTCGTTTTAATAAAACTCGGCTGGTTTGTCTTATAAATTTGTAATCCCCGTGTAACGATGTTCAGGAACTTTTAAACGAAACTCGTTTAGTTGAAAGTTTATAGATTTTGGGAAGTTTAGCCGCTCCACGTGTGTTAAATTAGAACTTGCAATTTGTCTTTACCTGTGGTGTTCATTTATTACCCTTGATTGTGAAGTTACGAGCATCAACTATGTAAGTAGATTTAAATTTAAAGAATGTTATAGTATACCGAAGAATACGTCCAATTTTCAAGTAAATGAAATGTGAGGCTTATATGGAATTCGGTTACTTAAACGGTATAATAATTAATAACTAGTCTATTTGATACTATACGGGACCCTCGTAACTCACTTTGATACACAGGCTCTCCTGGCAGGTAATCTGTCAGACAGACAGAAGGAATACCTAACATTAGATCTAATCCTAATTAGTCGAAAGTTCGCACTAAGTTCAAATTAGTTTCAAATATTAAAATGCCATCTCCCCGGGTTCTCGCTTTAAATAAGTTATTCCGCAATCGTAACACATGGGCCGGGGCGTTAACGTTGGGACTATTAAAGTTAGTTTTAGGATTGGCCTGAAGAAAAACTTGCAGAAAGGACGAACTCTTCAAAACCGTATTTTGAGATATTTTGCTGCAGTCAAACGTGACGTAAGAACCAATTGGACCGATTTACCACACTTTTGTTTTAAGTATGACTTCGATTTCGACTGCATACACCACATTACATTGTAGGCTTATGTAAATCTGAGCAACATACTGTAAAAAAAAAAAATGTTTTGGCATTGCTCCTTATCATTAGTAGCGTGTTACATTATTACAAAACCAGTGTTAATGTAAAGATTTGTACATAAACTGTGAATGTTCTGTCTTGCTGGGTTACTTGTTATGCAAACCCTGGGATGGCCTAGAGAATAGGTTTCGTTATTTTTCTTTTTTTTTAATAAGGAATAAGTAGATACCATTATGCTGTCTCGTCGCAGCGGTAAAAAGTTTTCTCCCAAAAGATCTCTATCCGAATGTTGAAATAAACTAATATATTACAAGCGGTCATATCGCACTCCCCAACAAAGACAACGATGACATTATTTTGCGAAGCCCATAAATATGTAGATGATAATTTATTCGATTGGATGCCTTTGTCTCGTGTCGGTGTATTGGCACGGGAGGCTGAAGGCCCGGATATTATATCCGAATCCGAACGTACTGTCCGATATTGATGCTGACTTTTTCATATTTCTACGCTAATTCTCTGAAATAAAGAGCCCGTATTGTTTTCCAATGCCCATTCAGAATCATACATTACGCATGACAATAATACCTTAGTTTTATGACCTTAGATACTTAAATAAACATGAAAAGACCAACAGACTTAATTTTCATCCCACGTGTATTGTTAAAAGATGTCTCTTAAATTTGTTAAAATGTAGACATTTTTTGCAAAATTCTGCAACAGAAGGGGAAAAAAAAGGAAACTGGCCACACACCTTTATAACACTTGTGGTAAACACATGAAAAATGTAAGTGGAAAATAATTTAATATCATGAAATAGAAAACCGGGTCACGTAAACGCCTCGCCTCCACTCAGCTCCAGCTCTAGATGGCTGGTGACAAGTAGCGAACTAGGATCCCTGAACGCGTTAAGTTGTCTCAGAGGCTTCCACACGAAGTCCTGGCTAACTTGTTGATCACATCTGATTACGACATATAGCCTTACTTAAGCACTTCAGGACTCTTAGCTTGCAAAACACGTGAAATTATGTCTGTTGGAATTTGTTCACGCGAAAAACTAAATTGAGTCGAAATTTTCGCGATACGTGCCGTTGCTCATTAAGTACCTCCAAGTCTCGTAACGTTATGATTATGAGCTACTGTTATGAACCATCGCGCGCAAAAATATGGCTGGAAGTCCAATAGCTCACCAAACTTCTATTTCAACCGTTGAACCTGTTGATGAAACTTTAACATAGATCTCGGTAACGGTCAAAGTTTTCCTCCAAGTTTCCAAATGGCATGACTTACATTACCCTGATGGTACATCGATTGAAACTAAATGGAATTTGAATTGTTACAGAATGGGTGCTTGTCTTGAACTTAATGAAATTCTGAGAGCTCTAATATTTCCTTGTCAATGCGGCCAGTTCCAAAAGCGGCTTGTATAATTGGTATCTTCGGATTAGGAATTTGTCACGGCTAATAAACTAAGGCTGTACTCTAGTTCTGTTGGGAGGGGACTTCATTGGTTGCCCGAGGCCGTCGTAGCTGCGACGCATGGTCGTTCGTGTTTATGACCGTATTTACGCTTCGTTTGTTAGCCGATTAAACTCGTCAACGCTTTTGTAGTATCCGCCCGTGAGTGCCTTTTGTCGGACGCGAAATATTTACGCTTCACGTTATCTAGCATGTTGACTTTTTCGGACCTTTCATGTTCGTTCATATCTAGATGTGCATATGTATGCTTAGTTTATCCAAGTATTTTCGGTGTTTCGCAAACTAGTACTTACCCAATATTTGCTCTGGGTATTCCACATTCGTGTTGATTATCAACAAACTTAGAGACAGTAAATATAAGTTGACGTTCAATTTAAAACAAACTGCAATGACAACGCGCATAAGTAATAACAGTATACAGCAACTCAAAAGTTGACGCAATGCAGACGACACCATTCGCTAATTAGCGGTCGGGGCGCTAAAGAAACGTCTGTGTACGAAGGAGCTAAAATTTATTGTATTTTGTTTCAGGTGAGTAACAAAACAATAGAACCGTTGGAGCTGAAATGATTTCCAAAGCGCGGGTAAGTGCGGTATTGGCGTGCCGTCGAGTTGTCAACGCGGGTCGACGGCGTTCAATTCCGTCGCGGGGTTTGGACAATCCCGTCGGCGCCGGGCTCAAATAAAAAGTCGCGAAGTGCAATAAGTGCCGGCATCAAAGTCGCGTTAGCACCGACACAATAAAATAGAAAGTCAATCGGTTGTGGGGAACTCGAGGCGGACGCCCGTTCTCTGCCCGCCTCTGGGAATGGGCAAACGCCTTCCTATATAGATTCCTGCACGATTGTCAAACGAACAATAGTTTTCTGAAACGTCTGCCTTTGCTTCTTTGTGGGAGATTAGTCGTTTATTTTTCTTTATTAGATGACTCTTGTCTCGCACGAAAGTCACGTTCTTCTGTGATTTTAATTGTACTCGTATCTGTGGATTCAGCTGCTTTTTGCAGTTTTTGCATCGTTTCTCTGTTGTGTATAAGTTTAGGATATGAGTACATGTAAATCAGCTGAAGGTACTTTACGAGCAGGTATTTAAATCGTATTTCATATTTATTGTAATCTTCACTAATATTATGAAGAGGATATTAAAAATAGCTGTAGTCCTAAGTGAGCTGTTCTCCTATTAGGTACGATCTTACACCTTTAAAGTCTAGTTTTTGTGAAATTTATAGCTATATTTCTGAAGGAAAGGTCTTAATTTGTTTGTACTCTCTACGCAGCGGCTGTTTTTTATTCCCTCACTGCTGAGCCGCATCATTTGCCGGACTAAGTGTAAAATGTTTATCCGCTTGTTTTTGCTCGTTCCGCAAACGCGAGCTGTGCGAAATCGAGTCTTTTCGAATGTCCGCTCACTTTCACTTTCCTTATACAGCTGGCCACTTAGCGTTATCTTATTAGCCCGACTACCTCCATTGTTAAAGGATACGTGACTCGAAAATGAACCATTAGCCATCGGAAACAATCCAGGTTAAATACTAGAGTTATCACGTGAAGCGCACTTTGTGATATCAGAAGCGGTTTTTTATAGTCTCTAATTATGCTGCTTCGTAACGTTTTTACATCAATTGTCCTACTTTCGTTTCTGTTCTTGTAATTTGTGACTACGTGGAAATGTGGTTGTTTATTTAGTTAGATACGCCTATAAAATTCTTTCGAAAAGCGTGTCTAAACGTATTAAACACGTAAATACCTGGTAGGAATGGTAGGTCCCGTCCTTAATTGGCTTGCAGTGCCAGTAATGTTAGATGCCATTATGGCTGTTTCATCTCCATTGTAGTCATCATCGGTGTGCAATCAGGTGGTTAACGTGGCTTTGACAATGTCGGTCCGTATTATGGACATACGACTTCATTGACACAATGATAACCGACTGCCGCTGATGACCGCTATCAACTGAGGCTGTTGTGCGCGCCATCGGCGTCGCTAATGCTCATCCAGCCAAATTTTGATAAAATGAGAGATGGCGTCTGCCCAATTAGCATTTACATTTTCATTAGATCTCTGTTATTTAACCTAATCTACTGTCGTTATTATGATAATGTCAATTGTATTACGTTTGATAGAAATTGAATAAGGAGTTAATTTTATTTTATCATTAAAGAACAAAGAAACCTATTGGATTTTACCAAATTACCAACGACAACTTAACCGTTTTCTCGGAATGTTTAAGAGGATTAGAAAATAAAGCCATACGCTTCTCGTATGTATCAATTAACAATACGATTGCTTGATTGTCGGAGCTGTTAGGGATTGTGCGTATCGGGGAAGCACTGAAGAGGTCCCTTCAGACAGTAGGTATACACCGCTTTGAACAGGTTTGTATTCCGTTTATTGGAACGTGAATATTCTCTCATCAAAGCAGAATGTCACACAATAGTGTCAGGTAGCTGACACCTCGTTAGAAAGGTCGTCCTTTTGAATTCTACACCGATTGTGAGTTGGGTCGCCAAGATTCTGTTTCAATCGCATTTATGTCCACTTTCAGACAATAGCACCCGTAATTGAAATTCACAAAGAAACCCTCGTGAATTAGGCATCACTCTAATTTTGGCTTTAATTACATACGAGCCATTCTGACTGATCCGATGCGCTTTAAATATTCGATACGCGATGCGGTCTCGTTAACCTTTTTGCAAAATAAATTTCACCGGATTGCGTATTTGTGGCAAGGTCGTGTGCTGAATGTATTTACAACTTTGTTTGGTTTGCAATAATGATACACCGTGTATTTGAATTCGACTGGGGGAGATATTTTTATCATTTTAATTTTTTTAGCAGTTTGAAAACATTTTGATTAAATATAAATCAGATTAATGTCCAGTATGAGATTATACTTCATTGATTAATTTAAGGTCTGTTTATTGTCTGCATAAGGCTTGAATCTTAAAGCAAACCTAGTTATCGCTTCCCTTCAATATTTTCAAATCTATAAATTAAATCAGACCAAGGCCGGGGCCTGAAATTCACGGCTCGCTGCTGCCGCTCGTCCGCCTCCATCGCTCAATGTCAATAGGGGAACCGCTTCGCGCTCCTTCATAGGAATTTAGTTGCAAAGAAAGAAATGGACACCGTTTGTTCTCTGAGGGTAGCTCGAGCGCAGGATTAGACGTTGATGATGGGTTCGGGAGGACTTTGTTGTTTTGATGACAGGTGGGGTAAGTTGAAAGAATAAATAGAATTTTGTTGTTGTTGGTTAGCAGATTATTAGTACTAAGATGAGATTGGTATTGTGTTTGGAACGTGTTCTCAATCTGACTGATAATTCCACTACGATATTAGTTACAGTAAGATTGGGAATAGGTAGGTATACGATTCGCTTCTGTAGACTGTAAATACTGTCTTGGCCAAATGTCTAGCACCCGCGTATTTTCCATACAAAAGTTTAAAAAAATAACTGCTTTTTTTTCTTGTTTTTCCAATAGCATTTTTTAAAAAGTTTTATTTTAGCTGTTGGTCAATTAAAATAGCTTGAATAAAATTTGTAGGGTTAAATACCATTTGGCTAAGGCTGTACCTACAGTCAAGGAAATTGATACCTGTGCCACTTTGTACCTTTTCATAGTGAGTTTCATATTGCTTTGATTAGTAGAAAGTATGGTATGTCACAGTGACATTTCTTATGAAAAGGTACAAAGTGGCACAGTAATCAATTTCCTTGACTGTACACACATGTGATCAAAGCAGATGCAACTTGGAGCAAACCGTTTCATCACTCCAAGCAACACGTATACAATTCGAAGAAATTGGAACTGAGATAGTTTAATCTAACTAGTGCAGCTCTCCGCAGAGAGTTGGCGTCGGCCAGGACAGTTGGGTAAGCGGCAATCGCCACCGATGGAATTCACTAATTACACAAGCGACTCGTAAACGGCGCTCGCACCTGACCGTGTTTGAGGGCCGAAGCTTCATCCCAATCACGTGTCCACGCGCGACGCTCAAACTGCACTCCTATTCACAAGGCCAATAGACCGAATTTCATGCACTGTGCACGGCGTGAAGACAGCACATCCGACATGTCCGTGTTTGGGTTATGCAACATCGCAATAAAACTACTAGGCTGTAACCAGTTAGCAGTTACCGCAGGAAGTGTGGTTAAATCTCTGCATTTACGGCGTGTATAAAATTTTATGTCGCTAATTGATAACGCACCGGTTTCCAACGCACTGGTTTGGTAGCAAAGTTAATAGTAGTCGCATTTTTGCCTAGAGACTGTTGGGTATAATTTTTGTTTTTGCCAATAAACGTGATGGCTGTGCCTGGATTGTCGGGTGACACAGGGAGGCTTCGATTAACGAGCCGCAGATTAATATTGATATTGGGGCGGCGTGACGCTCCCCGTGCCCGCTCGCGTGCATTGTTGATCCGCAAATTAAGTAATGAATTCATTTTTCCGATGGATATCTCTGGCGCTGGCCACGAGTGAATTACGAGTGAAATTAAATTCAGCTCATGGCACCAGCGAAATCCAGTTGGCCTTTTGAATAATGCAAACGGTTTATTGGACTGGACGGGGATACGTTATGCGCTCCACAATGTATCGTTTAATTTTAATATCACATCACCTTTAACGCAATTAATTCTCGCTCCGTTACAATCGCTTTGTTTTATAATGGCGGTTGGCGAAAAGAACGTGCGAAGTCGAATCCGTTCCGCGTTTTTCACAATCCATTTATCAGGTGCCGAACCATTTAATCCTAACGTAATGAAAAATTGAATTATTTTCGCCTCGACAAAGGCAATGTTTAGAATGTTTTTTAAAGTACATCAAGTTCACAGGTGACTTCACCTCATTTGCTTTGAGATACATTCTGGCGTCTACCGTTTCTTACTAAAAGAAATGCCGCCAACATTGGAAAGATACGGTTGAATGTGTATGTATTTGTAAACCTTCACGTTTTCTTTTAAAGCGAGTCATTGTAAACATACAGACATATTATTTCGTCCTCTCTATTAACAAAACACTAACACAACAAACGCTTTTCCCTCTCGACAGTCCCCATCGATCATAGGATTCATTCGGCCAGCGTCACGCGGCCGTCGCGCGCAAGTCCTTGTACTAAATCACGCGCTGGCTAGGCGAATATAAAACGAACACAACACGGCTCTCTTTTTGTGCATCGTTTGCAAATATGCGCTGTTTGTTTTCCTTTGTTGATCGTCGACGCCGACGCAGCCATTGATACCAAGATCAAGTTAAACGAAACTTAACGTTGCTTGCTGCAATATGGTGAGATATCTAAGAAAATGTTCGTAACATACTTTAAATAATTATTTCATCACACTTGCTCGTCAATGGTGTTATTACAAGAGCGTCTCCTTTAGTACAAAGGTCTAAATTGTAACCGCGGGAGTTATCATTACATCCTATGGGAGGTAAAGTTTAGTTTTAAAAATTGCAAAAGTTAGTATAGGTACGTTAGTTCAGACTAAGGAGGTTACAAATGTAAAAATAAAAATTCTGCTATTAAAACTTTAGGGCCAATTTATAAATGCAAAATTAATGTATGCATTATGAAACTGTATTCATTTAATACTTTGGATGTATGTCGACGCGTTTTAAATATGCATTTTTCGTAAATTTGTTTGAACCTTTTTGGTAGAATCTGGCTGTATGACCATTCGAATTCTGTACAAAACATAGTTCTTGTCTGTGGTATATGATTAAAAAAAGTGACAATAGACCTGAACGCACTGACAGCAGTGACAACGCAAAAGGAATAACGCGGCGCGGTGACGTGATGTCATGAATTTTCTTTAATTTTTAGTTTTTCCTCGCAAATGTGATGAAAAACATTGTGTGTAACACGGGGAGTAAAGGACATTATAAACTCGAGGCATAAAAGCCCTCCGCCTGCGGCGTCGGGCTTCTAACAGCCTCTCGTTAATAATGTTCCATTTCCTCCCCTAGTTGCTCAATGTACTATTTTTGTAGTAAAATAAAATGGGTCTATTCACGTCTTTGTATCGAGATTATCTCGACATGATGATACACAGACATAAGTAGATCCGTTTTATTTCATTATGAGTGGGTCTAGGTAATCTTTAGGCGACAGGCTAGCAACCTGTCACTAATACTACCTATTACATCTGTTTTCAAACCCAAAATGATGCTAGAAGTGGCTGCGAAACGTGAAATAGTCATAATCATGGATTCGTCTATTTCACGTTTCGTGTGCTCTGCCTACCCCATTTGGGAACATAGGCGTGATTTTATGTATGTATGTATGTATGAGTGGGTCTCACGGTAGTTTTATGTTTTGTAATTGATTAAATTGTGTAACATTGAACAACTATTCCGACTCGCGGTTGACAAGACCGAGTACAAGAAGCTGACGGCCAACCTTCAGGACTGAAGAGGCACTTGAAGAAGAAGAAGAAGAACATTGATTATTTTTAATCAGTCTGGTTCGTAATAAACGTCAAAATTAGACTTAATGTTGTATTGCATTTTATCCGAAATCTATAACACGGCATAGGCATATTTTAAGCGATAGTTTCATTATGTTTCTTCTTATTTACATTATCTAAATAGTCGGCGGTACTAAGCATGTTTTTATAATCAACTTGTCCTGGTTTTGAACGCGAGCCCGCAGCCACTGGAACGTTCCAGAACAGAATTGTATGGCATTCTTACGTTTGTGCCTCGCTGCTGCAAAGCGGATTGCGAATTAATGTGACGCGTGACAATCCAACTGACATTTTTACTTCGAATGGCTTTGTGTTTGTGACCCCATTTTTGCAGTTTCATTTTTGTACTACTGCCTCCGTACTTACAGAGCTTAGATGCCTGCTTTAGGTAATGCATCTTATTTTGTTTATTTCTATATTAGGGTTTGATATTTTGCACATGTCGTTTACTAAGTGTTGACAGAAATAAATTTCATTACCTCAGAGATTACTTCTTAAAACGTGTAAATTTTGAAATATGTAAACTACGTATGTCAAATAAATGCCTATATTCGTATATGGGGTAAGCTGAGCATACGTTACGCAAACGTTACATAGTCAAAACAATGACATCCGAATTTCAATCGGGATAGTGGGTGGTCAGTTCCCCGAATTGGAAAACTGTTCTTAATACTCGAACTGATACTGTGGTCGATTTGAGCGAGCTTTTAGAGACAGATGTTGTTAGCGTTGTGCGCTACCCGACGTTTGACGATAATAGTGAATGTGATGGCGGAAATGTGGGTAGTTGTGAACCTCTGTTGGAAGCGTCTAGAAGTCGCGCTGAATCCCTCTATCAACCCCTAAAATCACGACTATTTGGCGTTTTGCAGCCATTTCTAGCATGCTTTATACCTTTTAGCTATAGTAACACTAGGTTGGTAACAGCATATCTGGGAAACAGCCTCGTGGCTAATGCTAATAGACATTGTAGTTGTAGGAAATATCCGTTCGACCGATAAGTCCGATAACACATAAAGCGATACGCATTAGATTTATTTGCCGCGCGCTAGTTTTGATTCACGATCAAACATCGGGATTAATAATGACCAAACACAGTGTTGTTTCAGCCGGCTAATCCATAATTATCCGCGCGATGTGTCATCGTGCGCCCATTTTGTCTGCAGGTAATGAGCAATCAGTATTTGCGGTCACGCTTGATACTAAATTTTATTTACCAAGCTTGTAAATGCCTAAAAGCGTTAATTATGCGTTAAACCACGGCATCACACGGTTCGCTTCATCTTTTCCAATAAGTAGGGGAGGGCGGGGTTAAACGTGCCGATTTTAAGAAAAATTGAGATATTACGTAGAGTGTGAGTGTTAGACTAATGCTCTGCAGGTTATCTGTTACTAAATTTAACGTAGTTTCTATATTTATATTCTGTTTTAGGGTATATCTAGCACAAAATATTTTATAAACCATTTTATACAAAAAGTCAGAGGGGCACAATTTACCCCGTCAGGGGGCGTGTTGTGCCGATGGTGAGGCAAGTTGTGCCGTGTATATTTACAGCAAGTATAATCGATTTAGATGGATTTTAAATCAACAATATGCCTTTATTTTCCAAATAAAGTGTATTTATTTATCAAACGTTAACAATTTGTAACTAACATTAGCTTAAACATGAATTTTACAGTTGTACTTTATAATGAGGTCAAATCAACTAGGGCAGTTGTATTTCGTAAACAAAAAAGTAAATTATTTCTTCTTTATATTAAGCAATCGTTATAATGTATTATTTTAATTTATTTGTAGGTAATTTTGAATTAATTTCTTTAGTCAAAGTAACCGGAAATGCTGTTTAAGCAAATATATGAGCGACATTTCTCACCAAGGATGCATTTAGAATGCGCCCAATTCCTGCCATACACTACTTTGGCTCCACTGCTCTGCTGATTCCGAGCTAGCATAAGAGTCACATCAAAATAATGCAAAAATAATCTTCTTCATCTTCATTTTCTTTTTAGAAAACTCTTCTTTCTGCAGAATTTTTCGTGCCATTTCCTCCTTTAGTCTAAAATTGTTTTCATTTACCTTTTGCCTGCCTGATGTCTACTTTTTCCGATTTTCTTTTCATGAGCTTGTTCTTCAGCTATCGCGTTCTATTCCCGAGTAGGTATCAGTAAGAACAGCGTTATTTCTGATCCTTAGCTTATTTCCTGTTACCACTCGAGGTGGAGCTTTGGGCAGCGGTGTAATGCTTTTTTGGCGAGAAAATGGGATCTTTAGATGTTCCTGGTCGAGGATCATCATAGCAAGCTGTAATGCGAGTATCTGACTCTGTGCCTCTTCAAAGGTTGTTATTGCGAGCGATAATTTGGAAAGTTTGCTCTGCAAATTCTTGAACTATACTCATATTCATACTCATTTATTCGTAATAAAATTATTATTAAATGTCATCTTAGTCAATCAAACAAAATAATATAACAACGTTACTGAATACTTACTATTCCATAAGTATAAATTATAGTTGCGCCTCATACGGGGTTGATTGTGCCGCGGCACAATTAGCCCCCAATTTCAGGCACTTTTTACCCCGTTAGCAACATAGTCACCTTCCAATAAATTAAAAAAAAAGTATTGAATGCAGTGTTATATTACATTGACCTTACAATTCTGCAGTAAATTGTGCACACTTTAACAAAAAAAATCGAAACGATAGCTTAAAAACATAAATATTAGACCAAAAAGTATGAACACAAAAATATTTACTTCCTTGACATCGGAAGGGCACGTGGCTGTAAACTACTCAAACCGTGGCGCTGATGCAACTAAGATGGCTGCAGGTTGTCCGCGTTGGTAAAGCATTTCTAGACGTAATAACAGAATCTACCTATGTCTTTTCTTCGCTGAGCAAATCCCATCGGCACTACCTACCCGCGGCACTTTGAACCCCGCCTTCCCCTACCTACTGTCAGGGTGACAGTTTTCTTTGTCTTATTTGCAACTATTCCGTGTGGTGTTGGATTTAGAATAACACCTCTCCATTTCTTCCGTGGATGTCGTAGGAGGCGACTAAGGAAATGAAGAAAAAAGGTGTATATTAGGCGACAAGCTAGCAACCTGTCACTATTATACGTGCAAAATTAAAACCTAAAAAAATGCTGTAAGTGGCATCGAAACGCGAAATAGTCACGGTTTTGTCTATATAGCGTTGCATGTGCTCTGCCTACCCGATTTGGTAATACGGGCGGGATTTATGTAGGTATGTATGTACCTATATCTGGAACTCTAGTCAGGTGAGCCGTTCCACTGTCGAAATGTACCTACGTTTATAAATTTCAATCTTTGTGAAAATATCTTAGCTATTTCCATTGAAACTGCATCTTCACAGTCGCAGTTCAAACGTTCTTGAATCGTTTTCAATCTTTCAGACCACGAATGCGGGCTGCTTGGAAAAAAAATGATTCGATTGGTCCTATCTGATAAGCTCAAACTCGCAGTTTGCTTAGAAAATGGAGTTACCGACTGTTTTTTTATACGACTTATACATGTCGCAGGCGGATTGTATAATCCGCCGTTTTACATTACGCCTAGGCGTTTTGCAAAACAGCGCCGTTTTGTAAAGCGGCGGCTCAACGTTCAGCCGGATTGTATAATTGCGAAACGTTCTTCAAAAAGGCGGCCCACGTTTAGCCGCATTATACTACTACCAATATTGTAGGGTGACCATGAAATGTTGAAAATGAAAATATTGAAATCAAGGTGTTTTAATTAGTAGTTGACTTATTTCAAAAAAATAATTTCCGAGCTTTTATAAAAAAAATTAATAACCTCGAAGGCCAAGGCGGGAGCTCGCTGCGCTACGCTCCCGCCTTGGCCTTCTAACCTAACCTGTCCGAGTCGTATCCGCTCCGAGGGGGTCATCCTCGCTCGCTACGCTCGCTCGGCCAAAGCGGCGGCTAATATCTCGCCGTATTACATTATGCCTAGCCGTATTGAATAACGTTTAGCGCCGAATTCATTCCGGCGGTTTTTCATTCAGCCGCATTCAATCCGGCTAAACGTTGAGCCGCCGCATTACAAAACGGCGCTGTTTTGCAAAACGGCTAGGCGTAATGTAAAACGGCGGATTATACAATCCGCCTTCGACATACACACAAAGCACGGTGAAAAGGGATACCAGACAAAATAAATAATGACCATGGATAATGGACAAATAGCCATTTAATCGGATACCGGTAAACATCGCCAGACAATGTGCATTTTTTCACAAATGTGAGCTGTACTATCGCTCTATAAGCGGGTTCTAAGTTTCATAGTTAACGTAGAAAAGTGATGAGATCCGATGAGTTTAGCTGATAGAACGCCATATAGTAAAAGTTTACATTTCAGAGGAAAACCTGCCACTACCGTAAGAGATTTACAGTCGTTATAATTAGATGGTTTTATTTACGAGGTATCTACCTACTACTCAAACTCAAACCATTTATTCAAGGCAATCTTTAATTCATTTGTTTTAGACATATGTGCATTATTATTATGAACCTAACTGACTTTGCTTGTTAAGTATTTTTTGCATTGCGTTATACCGAATCCTAGAATGTTCAGCTATTGCGTTTGTTTTACTATTTTTTCGGACTTTGACATCTCTAGGTAACATACCGCGTTCATTCTGACAATGTTGTCGAACCGTACTAATTTGCATCTTTCAACAATCACTCTGTAGTCAGTTCAACGGCCCCCTGAACAGTCAATTTGTCTTTCGTATCGTATCATTTGCTCGTCTGCGTATTCCAATGAAACGAATGCCGCTCGCGGGCGTTGCTAATAGTAAAATTGCTGGGATCAACTACGAATAAACGCTGCTTCGGGTTTAATGAAATTGTTAGCGTCCGTAATTAAAGCAAATCCGCCGAGTATCAATAAAATGACCGTTAATGCGCACTCCCAGTCTTAACTCACGGCCGTAAACGGAATTGGCGCTAGTCAAATGTTCCGCCGCGTCCCGCGATGCCCGTTTAAAATACATTCGGGTATCATAAATCTAGTTGGCGAAACTCGTGTTTTGGTACAGGTGTTTTATTAGCTGATATTGTAGAAAAATTAAACGCGGTCCTCGAAGAATTGGACAATGATGAAACATTAAATGTGAAACATTAGGAGGGGGGTAATGTTGGATAACTTAATACGACACGATAAGTACTAAATATTATAGAACGTAGGAGAGGTGGGAAAAGCCAGGAATAGATAGGTAATAGATAGAGATCAAATTAAGAAAAATATAGACGTCGATATCGGGAAGTTAGTGAGCATTGAAAAAAGTTGCATACATACATACATATTCTCACGCCTGTATTCCCAAGAGGGGTAGGCAGAGCACATGAATTCAAAAATTCAGTGCCACGTTTAGCAATTTCAGGGTATCCAGATGGTTAAACGTGATATTGCAGTGACAGGTTGCTAGCCCATCGCCCACAATACACTAACCCTTTCCCAGAGTCGACTCTTACGACACCCACGGGAAGAAAGGGGGAGATGCTATTCTAACCCGGCACCACACCACACCTTTTTTCGTGTGAAAAAAGTTGACTTTATAAATCTACACCGACAGGAGTAGAACCTTAAAATAAGAAGAAGGCAAATATTAAATGTAATATAAATTTCTCATAATGCTTTTATAAAGCATGCACTTGCTAGTCATAAATGGTTAAAGTTTTAAGTTACTGTGTAGAGAAGAAATATCCAAGAAGCACCGAGGGATAATTTAGCCATCATACTATGTATTTACTTGAGGCGTTGATGCTCCATAGAGACGAGCGCTCGTGAACACGAAGCTCGCAGCGCGGTAAATCTTAATCTTGAACAAATAAACAAGTGGAAATCTCGTTAAATGCACACGAGCACGGCTAAAATATGCAATAAATCCCCAAATGAAATTCCGCATTTGCTTGTTCAAATGCTCCTGGCGCGATAACGCGTTCCGCAAATAAAATGATACATGTTACATGGATCTGTTAATTGTAATGCGAAATTTACTTTATTGCTCGTTATTGGATTTGTAAACGATTCTTTGTTTGGTTACTGCATCGCTTCCGACCAACATAAACAGAAGGGACGGGACGTTCAGAAACTATTTTGTTAAAAACATAGACTACGGAAGCATTGTTTGAATAGCTTTGTAATACGACGCCGCGTGCAACATCGCCTGCTGTTTATTTTCTCCAACGAGCTAGAATATAAACAATTCCTCGCGAGGCTTATCGGGATTAAGCAGGCTTATCCATTTAAACAGAAAATAAGAAGCGTTCGCCGGAATAATGTTTTTTACGTGACACAGAACCATTACGAAACTTAAGTAAGATTGATAGCGGCGTCGAAGCGGGAAATCATCAAGTATTTTCAAAAAAATTATACCACGAAATGGTGGGTATCCTTCATAGATTTCCATCAGCGCGGAAACGTCCGTGCGAAATTCGGTATCGTGTACCAAATTGCCTCGAAGGAAGCGCTGAAAAAAAGGAAAATAAGGCGACATCCGCCGGGGCCGGTGGTCATTACGTTAATGCGAGACTAAACTTGATTGATGATAGCGCGGCGCAATCGTTGACCTCCCGTAACGCGGCTATCTGCCCTCTGGCGAGATACGGCAACCCCGCGCAAACAGGCCTGAGATATAAACCCTGTCGGCTGTTACCTCCGGCCGTCTCTATATCATATCGCGCCCGTGTAGCGTTGTGTGGCGCAAACTCAGGAACAATATTAATCAGATCCTAAGTAGAGTAAATGAAAGGGTTCCATTCGTTCAGTTTCTTTTCATCTAGAACTTGAAAAATTTCGGGCCAATTCGGAACCCATCATCAGGATTCACTATGAGCGAGTCTCACGATAGTTTTATGTTTCAAGTAGCTCCTGAGCACGGTTACGAAGCACAATTAGCAGCAATAAAGAGTTATGCATATATTATTACTTACTATGCCAAGGTACTGCAGTTTATTTACCAAGTAAATTCTTTACAGCAGGTTCTACTTTATTACTACAACTGGAATCTGAATATCTTGAGTAATTTCACGTGCTTGTGCGAGCCGCATGTAATCAAATCACAAATACCTTTGTTTGACGTAAGTGCGTTGCTAGGTGTATGCTTTTGTACCTAGCTTAGAACTAATTGGCGTATAATGCACATACCAAGTAATGGACCAACCATGTCTCGCTGCATGTCAACGCTATTCTACCACTATTCAGAGAGCAATACAATACTGAACGTGCTAATCCAGCATAAAGCAAATAGGCTGTTTTATTTATAATTTAAATACGTAATTCGGCTTGGACGCCGAAAAGTCATAAACTGCTGTCGTATATAGAACACATTTAACCCAAGCAGTACTTACTGTATAAAATATCCTATCCAACAAAAAATACGTTTTCGAAATAGGTTTTTTTTTTGCTGATTGTACTTTTTGTAAACTGTACTGGGCCACTACAATTTTACTACCAGAGTAATGTATTGTCATTCGACTTAAACAGGTAAAAATTTTACAATAATGCAGCGCATTCGGTAACTGACAAGAGGATTAAATTGAACTTGTGAGATTTAATCGCAAAAAAAATAACAAACATCGAGACAGGTGAACGTAAATGAAAGCTTAAAATGGTACCAAAATCTGTGCAGTATTTATTGGAGTGTAAAATAGTATAACAGACATTTCCCACCTCGGTTGACTTATTTACGAGTGAGGAACATTTGTGTAAAATCCTATACCTACCTACTTTACTGCCATTCATAATTCACCTGTTTATCTCTCTGGCATAACCAACAAGCGGTAATCACATTAAACTACAGCATGCTCTGATTGAGTCGTTTCATTCAAAAACTGTTATCACACCGTTCTAATTTTCCCACACGTCATGACATAACATTGCCCTAGTCACGAGTAATTAAGATTTAACATGTACCATAATCGCTGCTATCTTAATCTTGGTTACAAGCATAATGCGTCTGTGATGCTTTATTTAATTGCATTGACGTGCATTGTCTACTTAGAATTAGTTAAGTGGGTATCGTAACGTTGCATGCGCAGACGGCTATTGCGACTGGTCGCCCTTGTGCCACTCACCCGGTTATGTTTACATTTGTACGATAAAGGACCTCCACTTTTAGGGTTATGTAATTGTTTGCAAATACATCTTTGGTTATGAAAATAGCGCTGTTTTAAATCAATCCACCGATCCGAAATTAAAATCAAAAGCTTGTTTATGTACTCTGTAAGGGGCTCTTATGTATGTATGTAACTCTTTATTGTACAAATAATCATGACAAAATAACAGACAAAACAGAACATAAGTACAAAGGCTTATATATGTCTTTTGTTTGCCAGCACTTCGGATATACTATGATACCCAAAAAGAATGCGCCGCAAGAAATTTAATCATCACCTCGGCATGGCATGCTTTTCCGCTCTGCTTATTAACTTAATAACTAAAGTGTATGGTATATAGGTACATATTTAATTACAAGTCTGATTGATTTTTCTACACTTGATGGTGATGTCGGTTTTACAATTTTCACTTTCCGACAGTCACGGCTGTAGCAATATTCGGCGGTGTTCAGCTCTACGTTAATGAATAAATCATTGAATTACGTTATGAATTTAGAATGAAACGTCGTGTTTGTATATCAATATAATGTTAACCACTGATTGTTAATTTCAGTAAACATGGCACGCAATAATACAAAACAATCAAACTAATTCGTCAATGGCTTCTGTGCGCAAACAATCTAAAATTACTAGTCGATACTGTTGTTCAAGTCATTACACGAGTATCAGCCGTGTTTAAGAGCCGGGCTTACATCACAATTGGCAGCTCTAAGCATGTGGAATATATTACGTGACCAAATTCTTAAATTGGCCACCGCAATTTCTTCGAGCGTCTTTACTCGTAATTTCCTTCGAAAGTGAAAGGATGAAGGCGAGGGATTCTTAAGTGAAATGCTTTTATTCGGTCCATCGTATTTGAACTTGCAACAAAAAAAGTTCGTGATCGCTTTTAAATTACTTAGCTATTATTTTGTCGTTCGTGGTTTTCGGTTTTCATTTCCAAATTAGCTACGGATGATTTCTTGAGCTTATTGTCGAAACGCAGCCGTATTTTCGGCGTTTATTGTGGTTAGCTAATTAACAAAAAAATACCGGCAGCGGTAATGCGAAAATTGTAGCAAATTTTGGTATAATGATTTAGTATAATCTGCGCATAAGTTTTATAAATAATGCAGCCATAAGCAAGGCTTCATTTTCATATTTAGCGGTGAATGAGGTGCGTGAGAGGAGCTACGTTTAAAGTTCAATCGAAAACTAAGGCCTGTTCAATTTACTAAGCGGACACGCTTAAACGTCTTTTAAACTTACAATTCGTAATCAATTGATATACTATTGGCAGCAATGATAATTAGCAAATCCATCTTCGTCAATTGCGACATATTTGTTCTTTGTTTTTTAACTATTTTTTGCGATAGAGCGTATTAATTTAGATAATCGCAAATTAATAGTGCAAAAATGGTATACAGGGCAGTATTTACTGCGACAAACAGCAAAAATGTACAAATATTCCAAGTCAACGATGTACCAAATCATTAAAAAATCTGGAGAGCATCATACTCTCGAAGATTTACCGAAATCTAGACACGGAAGCGGCCGGAAAATCCTCAAGTCGACGAAAATGTAATGCGGCTGTTAAAATCGCTAAATTATCTATCCGTTCGTGAAATTGCCTAGAAAGTTGGCGTCAGCGTAGGTACAGTACAAAATATTAAAAAATATATATATACGAACCTACAAAAAGCATAAAATTCCGAAAAGAAGTGTAGAACAGCAAATTTAGATCGAAAAAACGGTGCGGGAAGTTGTACAACATCTTACTAAAAGATAAATCTCGTTGCATTTTAATGGACGACGAAACTTACGTAAAATATGATAGCAGTACATTACCGGGGCCCCAATACTACAATGCCGTCGTAGGAGAGTCTGTACCCGAGGAGGAAGAACTATTAAAATGGATAAATTCGGGAAGAAAGTCCTGGTTTGGCAGGCAATCTGTTCCTGTGGCCTCAAAAGTGTTTCTTATTTTGCAACAGGCACTATTGGCGGTGAAATATACAGAAAAGAATGCATCCAAAAACGGTTAATTGCCGTCTATCGGAAACACAGTATCCCACCCTTGTTTTGGCCTGATTTGGTAATTTCCCACTATGCTGGGCCGACAGTGGAGGTACTAAATTCAAAAAACATTGAATTCACTCAAAAAAACACAGTCCACCAAATCGTCCGGAGCTCAGTCCTATCGAGCGGTACTGGGCTATTGTTAAGATGAACTTAAGAAAGGATGGTCGTGAAACAAAATCATTGGAAGAATTAAAAAAAAAGTGGTTTACAGCTAGTCGAAAAGTGTCAAAAAGTGAAGTGCAGCACTTATGCGTAGTATCCGAATAAAAGTCTGTAATTTTTAGCGATGTAATTAAGTTTGTTTTTTTCATTAAATGGTATTTTGATTGTTTTCGTTTTAATAATATTTTTAGCCAAATTAAGACATAACAGCGAAAATAAAATCATAAAAATAATAATATTTTGTGTGTCCGCTTAGTAAATTGAACAGGCCTTAATTTTGCGCGCTTGTGGCTTAGGCTGAACCCTAAGCCCAGATAACGGCACACGCCATTAGTTGAATCCACTTCGGAGGAGCTTTATAAATTGACCGCTATTGAGTTTCTTCTGGATTTCATATGATTTCTTTTTAGTACTAATGTTCGTTTCAAACGTGTTTCAATATCAAGTTTAGTCAGAAAGCGTCAACGAATTATTGATGGGTTTCATTCCGTTAATCTGGCCAGTCCATCGCCGAATAATTGAATAAATAAAACATGTTGTGTATCGGTAGCGCTTTTAACGAAATATTACTTTGAAAATAATGTATTTGGTATGGTCACTCCGAGCGAGGGTTGATTTAGGGCGGGAAGAACTTCATACATATTTTAAATGAAGGGACCGACACATAACACTGATGCGTCGCTCGGACTTTCTTTTAGTCAAATGAGGCAGAATAAAATAATGGTAGGAAAAAAGGTTCACCGAAAAAGTTATGAAAGGGAGATCCAAAAGTTTGGCACCGGCCGCCCTTTTACATTTCATACATTTCACTCGGCTCTCTGGCCTTGTGTTATTATTTATGTTCATTTCCCCCCTGACCGCAACCTCTCCACTGCGGTACTCTTTTTAATTAATGCTACCCATGCCTCCTACCTTGCTAGTGTTACAGCAATTATTTTGCCAACCTCATTAGGAAGTTTAATGTTGGGAAGAAAAAATTAAACTTTCGCTGTATCTTCGCTCCTCCTTTGTTTTTGTTGAACATCCTACTAGAGTTTCGACTCCGGAATATTGTTTTCGGGTAGGCAGCTATATTAGAAGTCTGTCGAGACTACCTATCCGTTTAGATCTAACAGTCGACTGAATAGCTAAAGTAATATAATGGTCTGTTATTTAGGTGAACCATAAACGCGACATTTATAATTGCGGACACGATCGCTATCCTTTGTCTCTCTATATTTTTATAACACTATAAATTTGACCTATCACTTACATAACGGCTCAATAAAATTCGCCATGTGATACATGTGAGGCTCCTATTGAGATCGTTAGTGGAGCAGTTAGGTCGTTATTTTTCGTCGATCGTTCATCATATTTTATCGGTTCGTTTTTGTTCGTCGTGTGTTCCCGGCGCAGCGCCAGCGTTGACACGTGTCCACTGCGGCGTTTTGCTTCTGCCGCCGTCCCGGTGATGGATCGTATCACGACGCTGATTGGTCCAACCGCCAGCAAAATCTCCGAGAGGGATAACGTTTACATTCATAACCTGCAGCGCTCCAATACGGAAACATGGACGCTTTTATCCTGGTAGTGTTTTGTTACTTTTCTAGCGCTCTTCTAGGTGTAGGTACATATAGACCATTTCGTATCGTTAGGGTACGAAAACGTTCTCATTGTCCACATTGCCCTCCCAAACCAAAGGCTGTGTTTACATATTTCTAGACCTTTCCTTTTCTGCCAATGCTTGTTATTAGTAACGACGTGCCTATGCGAAAGAGCCTAGGCGCGGTTGCCTTTTGAACGTGTTACAATAAAAACCCGATACTTACTCAGTAAATGTTGCCGAATTTTCTAACCAAAAAATTTTTACCAGCCGCAAAATCAGACAATATAGTAATCTACAATACATTTCTCGCACATATTTCTTTAGTACTTTAGAATATGCTGGGGCTAAACTATGTGTATACGACCTAAATGTTTGCGGAGACCTTTATCAAGGCATCTAACGAGGACCCTTTGAATAATTGTGTAAACATTTAGATGGGCGTTCGTCTGAATTTGTACAAGTTGTAATTCGTTCTGTCAGGACCTTTCATACCGTGACCTTAATATCGTCTGACTTCATTACATTTGGAGCCCAACGCGATTATTATTCGAGTTGTTGATAAATTTCTAGTGAAATTACAACAAAAAGTAACGTTTCTTCGTATTTGGAGCGTACTGGTGATAAAGGATCTTAATTTCGCCACCTAACGTTAATCAATTTTAGGAGTAGGTCTTAAGGTATTCAAATCACGACGTGGAATATTTAGCATTTTTTTTTTAACGGATAATATAGGTAGGTACGCCTAAACTCTAGCGTTACCAACATAGACAGTACCTACTGTGTATTGAATGTGTCAATGCCGGGAAGATGAGATTTTCATATCGTCGCTGTCACGTTTTCAATTAGTGTCTTCGAGGAGCGCCAGCTTATATCTTTTCTGAGAAGCGAGACGGAGCCATTCATTCGAACGAGTACTGATAATCGATGGCATTTGTCCACTCCGTGAACCTAGCAGTGAAAGGGAAGCTGTGAATGTCCCTGTAGAACATCATAGACGGCTTTGAAGCTGACTGAATGCTTTCATGATTCTTTTGTAGCTTATTGGACCTAAGTTTCCGTTCTTAAAAGCATTCGGATTTTTGTCACAGGCGTTGAACTTTGGTCATAAACTAATTTCTTCTTTCTTTTTCTTAAATTTAAGAGAGCTACGCTTTTGTCGGTGGAATAAACGCTACTTTACACGGTCTTTGGCCGGCTGTTTGTCTGAATTTCTTACGAAACCTTCTTTGAAAAAGACAAAAACGAAACTTCACAAAAGCCTTTTATTTCCTTAATTTTGATAAAACTATGTTTTTGCACAGAATTGTTAAGAAAAATACTCACTTAAAAATTATAGTTTTGTGACGATATTTTTAAACATTTGACACGGGAAGCCGTGACGGTTAACTATAGCAGTCAGACCTGTGGCCTCTCCATACAGAGGTTCGAATCCCAGGCTCGTATCCCGTCTCGTGGAATCCCTGTATACGTACATGTTAAAGCGGACAGCAATAAAATAAACTTCATCTGCTCTAGGTAAATGCGAAGGCGACTGTACCAAAACAATCCACTGAACTAATACTAGCCCGAGGCTACGTTTCATGCCCTAGATCTTGAACAATCTGTGCGTCTATTAGTTAGCTCTGAATAATATTTACTCTGTGGATTCGTGAGTGGAATTTAGCATTCTGGGAATGGTAGGTACCGAGCAATACAATGATAAGAGTTCTTTTTGTACAAATATTTTCATAAGCCACATAAAAGAAAATCTTTTTCTCCCAAAAATATCAATAAGGCTAGCATTGTTAGGAAATTTATGAATTAATCAATAACTCGCTACTATTTAGATTTTTAAGAATCCATTGTCCACTCTAAATTCAATCGCTATTTCGTCCTACATGAATCAAATCAGTAATTTAAATTAGGGTAGGTAAACTAAATATTTTGTAAAATTGTATAAAATTGTTTCTTCGCATGAGTTTTTCACTTTCTCTAGCTCTATGCTTACAAATTTTGCCTTGACTTCCTTGTAGAAAAATCTAAAAGTAGGTACCTCTACTCCCAGTTTAAGATGTAGCCTTTGAAACTCGCAAACCAGAAACCAGTCTATTGTCCGTCTCGCGCCGTTTGTTTGCAACAAAAATGCACGTGAATTTCCGCTTGCTATTAATAACGTAGCGTTCATACTTGTAGCTGCCTTTGAACTGTTCGGAGCCGCTCAGCTAAATGAGCTGTTTAATAATGAACGCGGAACCAATTACACCGGTGGCGGTGTCTAAGGAGTGGTTAAATGGGTCGTATTGAGGATGGTGAGACGAGGGTTGACGGCTGTCCACCTGGAGGCACCGCCACGGTCTCGCGCGCACCCCTACTGATTTATTCCGAATTTAATCTTGTGCTCGGTTAAATCATGAGTGTGTTTGCATAGGTATTCGGTTTGTTTACTGGCAATTGTTTCTTTTAACGTCTGTGTGAGTCTTTGACCCATGAAAAATTAACTGGTTCTGAATGTGATTGTTGTTTGACGCATTGATTGAAAGAAAAATGTCTGGTTTCGTTTTGTTTAAATTTACGGTTACGTTATTTATGTAAGGGTCGATTTGAACAGACGGTGATAAAATTTGGTCTTAGAAAGCCAATATTACCTGCTTTTTCTATTTGAAAAAAAAAAAAAAAAACTTGCGAGTGGCTTATTTCAAGATAAAATTTGATATTCGTTTGGTTGAATGCACCCTTAAAGATATGAATTGGTTCTGAATGTGGTTTTGATACTTGAATGCATTGATTGAAACAAACATGTCTGGTTTTCATCTTGTTTTAGATTGGTTTAGTTTTTCATTTAATCTGCTGTTTTTTTACGATTCTAGTTCTCGTTACTAAATGATTATACTAATAGTCTAGTTTACATAGGCAGATACTTACTAAATAGCAGTTTATCCGAGGTCTGAATAGCTTAATACTTTTCTATGTGATCATATTTAGTGTATTCAACTGATTTGATTTTGCAAGTCCATCTTTAGCTCAAAATTGTGTAACTGTGTTAAAAACTGCATCTATCATGTTTATGCAATTGATTGACCAAGATACGAGCTTGCACAAATTAGCATTCAGTTAATGGTGACATCTTAACCGCATTAGTGATATTGATAGCATAAAACGAAACTAATAGACAAATGTATGTATCCTTCTATTTTGGCGGGTAGTAGGAAGTATCTTACTCTCTGACAAGTACGTCAGATAACCTGTACACATAATTGGGTAGTTGACGAGAAAAACTATTTTATCCATCAGATAGGTTACCACCTTCGATCAACAATACAACTAGATATCGGGTGAGCGCAAAAAATACGTCTCTATGAATTAAAGCCCACTTCAAAAGTGAGCTATTATTTTATTTAGTTCGGTTGAAACACAGCCAACGTCAACACGTGTCACAAATGTCAAAATGCCGCAATGTGCATTTAAATGCTGCAAAAATAATGCCCGAAAAAACAATTTATCGACTGGAGTGTCTTACTTTCGGTAAGTACATGTACAATAAGTTATATTTTTAGCTTTAAACTAACAGATAATATTAAATTTTGATTAAAATTGCCGATATTAAATGTTTGGCCAATATTGGAACAAAATTGGCTGTAACTGAACAGTAGATGCATGGAGTAGATTTGTACTTTGTAAAATTTATTTGTTACCAGAATTTTAAAATTAAATAAAAGTGGTGCCGGGTTAGAATAGCACCTCCCCCTTTCTTCCCGTGGGTGTCGTAAGAGTCGACTATGAGAAAGGGTTAGTGTATTGTGGGCGATGGGCTAGCAACCTGTCACAGCAATATTACGTTTGGCCATCTGGTTGCCCTGAATTTGCTAGGCGTGGCACTGGATTTTTGAATCCATGTGCTCTGCCTACCCCTCTTGGGAATACAGGCGTGAGAATATGTATGTATATGTATGTATTTATTTATGAAATCCAGCAATAGACACCTTGGCTAAAAATATAAACTTTAGGTACATAAGTACCGTTATGTGTAAAAAGGTATTAACTTTATATCTCTAGCTACCTTCAGTGTCCATCATCAGACAGAGCCTAAACACGATGAGGTTATCTTGTTGCGCTCAGCAGTTCCAAAAGCCTCCTTCCGTCTTTTTCCGTCTTTATCATCAGACCTGCTAGCTGGTATCATAAACATTAGTTGCTCATTAGAGTCATTTCAATGAGACTAAACACGATAAGGTTATCTTGTTGCATTCAGCAGTTCCTATAGCCACCTTCCATCTTCATCATCAGACCAGCTCGCTGATGGTACCATAATTATTGCATTGTTATCGATCTTACACAAATATGCCAATCAGCTCAATCGGTAATCGGGAAGTGCATCAAATTTGACTTGCAAGATTTTATTACAGACAAACACCGGGACGGTGAAATTAAATAGAACTAGATAGACTTAATTTTGCAGTTGAAAGAATGTTTTTCCTATATATCGATACTAGCTGTGCCCGCGACTCCGTCCGCGTGGAATAGTGACAAATTTTCCCCGTTTTCCCCGCATTTTTCAATGCCGTCAGATATGTCACTGTCAGTTCTGTAACTACAAATTTAATATAAGTTGATAATTGCAAAAAATATATTTGGTTTATTACGTAACTACATATTGAGTGGAAATTAAAGATTTTCAGATTACATCTACTGTGATAAGTATCTTATTTCTTGAAGTTTGTCCGTTGGTAGTAAAGAACGCTAAAACGAACTACTAGACAAGAAACCGACGTAATAAAACGTATTAATATACCTCATTTAATTAGTTTGTTTTACAATCGAAAAATAAATAATATAATTCATAAGCGCGACTCCACTATTCCTCATTATTCTATGTTCTACAATTGTCGAGTCTTGCGTCAATTCCAAAACGCTGAGATGGCAATGAAATTTGAATGCTACGGCTTAGCTACGGCTTAGAATTTAAGTTGTTATTTGTTTGAATTAATTTTGACATAGCTCTTCTGGACTGGTTTGGTTTTGACGCATACTGTCAATGATGTGTGCAATAGAGAAATTGCATTTTGATTTCGTCAGATAAAGAGTCTTTGTACCGTGTGATAAGATTCAATTTACTAAAATTATATGCCGTTCTTAAGAATTATGATAAGAGTCTTTGTACTGTGTGATAAGGTTCAATTTACTAAAATTATATGACGTTCATAAAAAATATTTTGTCTCATTTGGCTACGTAACGTAGAAATAGGACGCATGTGCCGCTTTCTCGCTTTGTTTTTGTAGGCGATGTTCTATCTAGTTGTATTGTTGATCGAAGGTTACCACAAAATGTTGTACACGTATTTTTTGTTTTATTTGACAAACAAGAAATGACGGGAATAGGGTGCTCTAAAGTTTCGAGCGACGTCACTATATGGTACAATTTTTACCACGGCGTGACGTCAGAAGCCCCCACTCCAGAAGTTTGATGATCTATACATTTGTCGATGTTAGACTATTTGATAAACTAAAAAACACGTGGCTCATATTTTTCCATAATCCAGCTAACTAATTGAAATTATATTTTTTTAACCCAATACACCGTGCCCAAGCCGTGGTAGCCCAGCGGTTCGACCTGTGGCCTCTCAAGCAGAGGGTCGCGGGTTCAAACCCCGGGCTCGCACCTCTGAATTTTTCGGAATTTATGTGCGATATCGAATTTGATATTTATCACCAGCTATTCGGTGAAGGAAAAACATCGTGAGTAAACCTACACACAGCGACGAAGTAATTCGACGGTGTGTGTGAAGCTCCCAATCCGCACTGGGCCCGCGTGGGAACTATAGCCCAAGCCCTCTCATGCTGAGAGGAGGCCTGTGCCTTGCAGTGGGACGTATATAGGCTGATGGTGATGATGATGATGAACCCAATACACATGCCTATTGTCTCAGGAGGCTACATCAAGGCCTCTTGGTTGGCAACACATCTGCAATCTGTCCGGCATTGCGGATGTCTGTGGGCGATGGTGACTGTTCACCATCAGGTGACCCACTTTCTTGTGTGCAGGGTTGGAAAAAAAACGCGTTTTTTTTAAAAAGAACAAAACATCGTGTTTTTTTTCCACGAAAAAAAAACATGTTTTAATCTCTTTTTTGAGAATGTTTTAATTGATATATTTTAAACATGTTTTAATCATGTTTTGAACATAGTTTAAAACACTTCTTGCTATATCAAATATAATTAAGTACGTACTCTAAAGAGAAAAGATACGTAACTCTAACTTGTAACTGAACAAACAAGATGACGCAATACGTACATACGACTTTGTTCTAAAATGGGGTAGGCAGAGCACACGAAACGTGACATAGACAAAACCATGATTATGACTATTCCACGCTTCGCAGCCACTTCTAGCATAATTTTAGGTTTGACAACAGATGCAAGAGGTAGTATAATAGTGACAGGTTGCTAGCCTGTCACCTAAAGCATAGAAGGATAGAGAAGATTACGCAATAGTACATATATTATTATAGGTACTTGACAGAGCGAGTTTTGCCATCCTACAGAGCCGGCACAACCTCAAAAATTAAATGTATTGAATAATTGGTAAAAAATAATAACAAATGAAGTAAGTAAGTAGGTATTGTTTTTTTATGGTTGATTTAAACTTGATTAAAACAAAATGTTTTAAAACATGTTTTATATAGGTATGTTTATTTTTCAGTGTTTTAAACTATGATTTAAACACTTGTTTTAAACAATTGTTTAAAACATTGCCAACACTGCTTGTGTGTCGTCCTTATGGTGTAATAAATATATGTAACTCATGTAGTTAGCTACTATGACAATTTATTGTTTAATAAGTTTGTAATTGCTTCGCTTATCGAACTGGAAACTGGCGCAAGTTGTTTGTGCCTCTATTCGCACGATTGTCTTTGGTTTTCCTACACGTATAATAACAGTAAAATGTTGTTTTCAGGTAAGTGGAGTGTCACAAACGCAGCCAGAGCTTATTTCTTCGGTATTGATGGTATAGCCTCTTCTTGGGTAAGCTTTTGTTCAATGGAATGTTATCTTCATTCTTGTAGTTTCTAGGTACATTTAATTCAATACCGTCAATGCTTAATCAATTTTATCACATTATTGTCACGGGTGCTTTATTTAAGAGCCACGTGACGTGTACTGCTATAAATACTTAGCAAGTAACTAGTGCTACCTAGGTATAATTTTTGGTACAGTCAAGTGTAATAAAATGAATCTAATCAAAGTTGCGAAAGTAAGTACCATCGAACCAATTGATCTCTGATCCGCCATAGTATCTATTTAAAGTTAATGTCATAGTGGCATTGTGCAATAACGTTCTGCAGTGGGTCAGGAATCAATTGGTTCGACTGTACCATAGGCTCTTACGGCGACGCAATAAGATCGTGGGGCAAACTTTTGAATTCGTATCAATACATATTTTCGCACTTGGTTTGTACTTTGGTTGGCTTGATTGTACTTAGTTTGTGAGTCTAAAATAAGTAAAAAATCCTAAACGTCGACAGCAATCCCAAAAAAATTGCTCGTAACAAAAACGTCATATTGTAAGCTAAGCCAACGCAAAATTCGTAAATAACAACCATTTGTCACTGTTGTCATCATAAACAACAATAATGAGATTTTTACTTCGTTAACTCTATGCAAAATGCGTGCCTGACTCAAATTATTTTTTTAGTCTAGAAAAAACATAATGCAGTGATTTGTCTAAATTGCCTTCAGCAAAAAGTATAAATCCAACTGATGTAGCTATACGTCTACGCTACAAGCAAAATGGCGTACTGTAAGTCTCTTTTTCTTTGTTTCGTAGTAATGAAAATGAATACACACAGTATAAAGTAACCAGGCAGGCTCGATAGTATCTTTTAGCTTTTTCATTTATTTAAGCAAAAATGCTAAACATTGACAATGTTCTTACATACGTACGACACGCCTGTATTGAAACGTGAAAGAGCTATTTGTCTATGTAGCATATGCTCTGCCTACCCCATTTGGCCACATAGACATGATTGTATGTCTGTACGGATTTATGCAGAAATAATTCAAATAACAGAAAACAATAAATAAGTTAACATAAAATCTGTTACTTGATATTTAATGTCTCAACAGAGATGACAGGTACCTACTATTCACCTATTGATGCTCGAATTTGTACAATCGTTTAGCTTAATACTGATTTTAATGCTGAATATAGGATAACAATAATATATTTACTTTGGATAGTAGAGTGCTAAAATTGACTTTCTGTTGTATTTTACACAAACAAAGTAAAATTACATAATGTTACGGAATATTATCACATACGTTCAACCATGACTTCAGCATTTATTTCATCGAAAGATAAGCAAAGTGATGTGTCTGGATTTAGTCTAAGTTTACGCGAAATCCGTGACCAAGCATACGATCGAGGGAGCCATATGACTGTCCTGATCGATGTATGACATAAATGAGTCGGGGCACGCGAGAGCTATCACTTTATTGTATGTGGTTAAATGTATATATGAAATACGATATTATTTTATCACTGTGTTCCTCTTGGGATGATAAAATATCTGAAGAAACATTTTGCTTCAGAAGATTTTGGGGTCAAAGCTGGCAAAGATTAGAGTTACCTACCTCTACGCACATAAATTAAATAATTCAACCCGCTCAAATTACGTATAACCAATTTAGTAAACTCATTAAAACATGTTACATTCGTGGAATATGATTAACTCCGCGTTAATTTAATAATTCACTCAGTCTCTCGCAAAATTACAGCCGACAACTGCTCCCGAAGGTTCTATCTGGATTCTGAACGTATCACTGAACTCCATCCGATCCTTGATCACTGAAGGGCAAAAACAGTCTCGTAGAATAGCGCAAATTATCTGATAGCAAAAAGCAAGAGCAGGATTAAGCGCTGTCTGGCGACGGTCGGTGGATCAGTTTATTTTCTTTTCTGACGAGTTTAACTCGCCTCTACACTATAGCTGATAACTAGAATGGTTTCGGGACGGGGCATTCATTATTCTTGAAAAAAAAAGGCACTCTTTAAAAACATCAGCCTTCGAGATCGAATGGGTTTAACTTCAGCCAATTTTGTAATGCTTAGTCCTAAAAGTACATTACAAAGTTCAGCATAAAACTCTTTGCAAGTTACTAGATAACAGACCTACTAAAGCAAACGTATCTGAGGAAAAATATACGTCCTAAAGAAAGGGACATTACTTTGGGGTCCGTTATCACTCTCGTCGCTAAATTTTAGTCGGTGGAGTGTATACGAAGACAAAGCATTCGCGTCGGTCTCTCATTACAGTAATGCGAAGCTAAAACTTGACTGATTACCGCCGAGGCACGCCGAATTTTTCCACGCCACCCTGTAGACATTAGGAGCATTACAAGTATTAGTGGGATTTGCTTATCCGCGTAATCGGAATTCACGTTTAAATGAGCGTGAGACGTTTTTGCTCCTCACTTTAGTTTTTTTGTGACGTGCGAATTGATGAGAAGTGAACTTTTTGCCGATTACTGGAGGCTAAATAATGATTTGTGGTTTTTGGTTCACCTCGGTTGTTTGCTATGGGGGAAACTGGAAAACAGCGTTTGCAGTTTTTTTCCTGTGATAATAGAAGAATGTCGTTTAGCTTTATTACAACATTTAAATGCTCTATTCCGGAAACAAGAGTTATTATTTCCAATTATTTAAACACGCAAAAAAGTAATTGCTGCCTGCCTGCTAATTCGACTGCATTAATTGTATGGGTCGTTTGAGGTCTATGCTGAAGTCACGTCAGGCAGTAATTACAATGACTGCCGCCTGTCCTCTGGCTTTGCAAACAGTAAGCGGGGACCACAGTGTTTGATATTTTGTTCTGAAAACAGTAGGTATAAGTTACACCCAGTAGCTCTTGCTGTTGTACATAAGTACTATACTTATTATTTCGTCTCATTTACCACTCTGTATTAGCCTCGGTGGAAACGAGTTACCCTGCAGGCGGTTATCTTCCGCCAAAAGTATAAATATCGGCGCACTTAGAGTAGGTGTGCGTGAAATTATGATAGTGTTGAACTATGAAAATGGTTGCTTAGTCCCTAGCTGAGAACTGCACAAAAATATCTACCTATTGTTTCCTTTGCTTTGATCGATAAGATTGGAAGGAAAATAAACGTCAATTTCGGATACTTTTGGAAAAACTATCAAGTCCCAATTGAACGAAACAAGAATATAATTTAGTCTGGGAATATATCACTTTTACCCGCATTTTCCGTACGAAAATTTTATTTTAATCATGAATAAAGAGTGACTTATTCCAAGGCTAAATTTTATTTAGTTTGGTTTAATCGACCCCAAGTACAAAATATTAAGTAGATGTACAATTCATCGTGTTCAGATAATAGCTTTCTACGTTTTACTTTATCTGCATTTCACCGACCTCGTTTACCGCCATTATTTAAGTGATAATGGATTTGAGGTCGATCCGGTCCCATAAATTTGCCAATGCAGTAGTACCTACGTGCAGTTTTTTACTCGAAGTGGGAAACTGCGAACAATATATCAGTTTTATTGCGGAGCACGACTTCTAGACAAGCGTGGGTTGTAATTATTTGTGATGTACGGGTAGACCTATTAAATAACAAGTTAGCAAAAGAAGTGGCTAAGTTTGAGTCGGAATCGTGCACGAAGGGTCCATACTAGAGTGAAAAAATACTTCAACCAATTTTTCCTGTCATGTAAGTTCACAGTAAAGCGCTGTACTTCCGTTGAACTCGTTGAAAACAAGTTACTTGGATGAAGACTCATTAGAATTTTTAACTTAATTTTATTTCTACATGTTTGTCTTTATAAAGGCACCAAAAAATTCCAACTGTCTCGCAATCACTGTTCGTGAAACACAATCTCTTGACAGACAGTCGGGCACACTGAGAGACAGGCAGACATATTAATAGAGTCCTGTTTATGATTTTTGAGTACGAAAACTTGTTAATCCAAATAAAGAAACAAGAAATAGAAGTTGGTTTATTTCAATCAAATGAAGTAACTATAATATTTCCGTAAAGTATACTGTTTTAACACTGTCAGTCATGCCCGCGGTCGTGTCGTTCATTGTTTATTGTATTCCACCGTGTCATTATACCTGGGTCGATAGTAACCGTGGTTTTAATCAATTCTGATCACGAATTGGTTATTTCAACACTAAATGCCGACAATGCGGGAAACTTGACGTAGGTTTCTACGCTGGTGAAATAGTTGCAGGCAAATTTAGTGATATCAATGTCAATCACAAAGCTAAATATTGGTAGTTTATTACTTTAAAAGACGATTTATTACCTCCTGTTAAGACTTCCACAAATAGCTATTAAATTTATGATTTTTAATACTAAACCACTCTAAATTACTCATCAGTCGCAAAATGAAACCTACGAGATTAATTGATATGATTAACATGAATTGTAAAAGCCACGAACAATGTGTCAAATCATGTCACTCGCTGTTTATTTTCGGATAAATAACAAAACATGGTAGTCTCGTATCTTGTTTTTCATAGTTGTACATGAAATTCATATGCATCATTTTATTATTTTAGTATATCGGGTTACTTTGGCCCTAAGGGGGTTACTTTGGCCCATAACGGAAAAAAGATTAAACTACCCGCCACGCTGAACTTTAGGAGCTCTCAATGTAGTTCGCACTACTCAGGGATAGAAGACAGTATGGAACGGCCGGTAAAACAGTTTCACATTAACAAAGCTGATTGGTCAATCCATCATTGTGGTGGCGAATTTATAATGTGCAAACTTTTTCACGAAACAAAAAAAAAACAGGTGAATTGCGTATCTAAATGTTTATCAATCGTAACAGATATATATCTGGGATCCTAATTTGATATAAATCATACAGTTTAAACAGTTTTTGTGAGAAATAAATGATCATTAAAATCACAGTATTCTTTGCCTATCGTTTTCGGGTTACTTTGGCCCATGATTTATTAGCGTTTATCTAGGAAAAATTGTATTGATAGGCGAAGAAGCAACGCTAGTAAGTTGGATGAAGAGGAGAAAATTCTGGAAATGCCCTGCAATAAAATGTGAACAGTATTTCCGTTGAGAACTTAGTTAATAAGAAAATTATTGTTCTTAAGTTTGTCAAAAAAGTCTTATTTGCAGTACCTGAAATTGATAATGATTATTTTAGTTTATTCCTTGTCGATTTAATTAATGGGAACAATTAAGTCTGATACCTATCTAATCTACCCGATGTACTCTAATTTAAAAAGAGTAACGATATGAAATTTTAATTATAGAATAGTAAGGTCTGAATTGACGCAGCAAACCGTAACGTAACCTCATGCACTCTCCATAAATTCGGCTGCCCGTATTTATTGCCGACCGTCCATTTGCCACTCCTGAGACAACAGAGCCGCCGCACATACATATTCATACAACTAGGTAGGGATTGATTACATTCATATCTGTCATAGTGATGTGCAATTCATGAGGCTGTCCCATTCGATTAACTGTAACACGAGTAGTTTGATCCCAATCATCTGTGATGCGACTCTTCCAATCATATCGGAGATGGATCTGCGATCCTCGGGATTAGTTTCGGCCTATTGAACAGAGATTGAAGTATCTTTGAAGACAAGTTAGATGTGAAATAGATCTCCGATAAAATAGGCTTTGTTAGGGGCATTAATTAGCTATCTCTCAGAAGTGAGCCCGCGTGATAATAGTTGGGTATTGATTTGTTCTTCGCCATTGAATGTGGTAATTTACTCACGGCTATAGAAAATTTTGCTAATGTTCAAATGGAACGTTTGTTTAGCTTTTTTCTAAGTTATTACTTCATGTCCGTTGTCTTACTGCTGAGCAAGATCTTCATCTCCACTGGTCCCGGTTTCTTACACTTAGCAGCTAGTACACAAAAAATCCACGTCCCCACATGCCCACCTAAATTTTTTATGGATCTCTAATTTTAGCACACAATGCTTATTGTACTTTTTACTATGCATGTTATACCTTATCGGTTTAGGTAGTTAAAACAATGTAAACAATCTTGACGTGTCTTTTTATTTAAACGTACACTTTATAAATCAAAATCTTTATATTTTACAATTTAGGTATGAAAAAATCATTTACTTTCATAATTGAATTGTATAGTGTAACGATTTTCATTTTTAAACTGTGTATTTCAACAAAAAGACATGTCAAGATTGTTTATATTGTTTTAACTACCTAAACCGATAAGGTATAGGTATTATTTGTAGATCACCTCGTAAATAACTTGTCTCATTAGATAATCTATTACAGCGTTTTTTAGCCACTCGATAAATGCGGCATCAGCAAGAGGTATGCGCTCAAGCTATTCTTACCACAGACGCATGGTTCGCCGAGCGGACTGTTCCGCTCGAATTGATTCCGTCCGGTGCGAAGAGCCATCGGGATCCTATCCGCCATTGACTAAGTGAAATGGCAGAGACAATCAAGGCAGATGCTGATCTCACTCTTCCTCGCATTGTATTCAACATGCGTGGGACTGAGATGTAGCACCTGGCCATAGCTTCACTTCCATATCGCTATGAAGATGCTGGTTAGAGAACATGGCATAGCATTCCTGCTTCATACTCGGTATTCGCTTCGGAAATCGCAATCAGTGTTTCACACGAATTCTAGCGCCGGCGTTTGCAACAATTTCTATATCGCATATTCCTCTGCGAACGCCACAATAGGGAATACTAGTTGCTAATCGATTTGCGTATAGCGCTGCAGGTACGCACTGAGGTCTGATAACTATAGACTACTCTTGAGATTGTTTGTTAGACAGCTCAGCTAGTCCATAGGAAAGTGTAGCCCAAGAGGTGTTAAGGATTTCAATTTAGTTTTCTTAAGTACCTCTAAACACGTTATTTTGATTCAAGTCACAGAAAGCGCAAGTGACTGATCATTCCTATTAGCCACTTTGAGCACACTCAATTTGACACGGAACAAAAACCTTGCATAATGCTTATTCCACCAGAACGAATCGAAAGCGAAACTCAAATTAATCACGTCCTATATCAATGGTTAACTAAGCGTTTCACTCCGTCTAAGCAAATCAAGGCCCGCCAATCCGTAATTGAACGCACGACTCCAACTCCGCGGCGACGTCGAAACCAATTACAAGACACTTGTAATGTTAATTAGTCACATCTGTATAATACTATCTGCTGGTAAATTAATATAGTGCTATGTATCCGGGAACAGAGTAACTCGTAAGCAATCAACGGCAAGTAATTACATGTTCATTAGTGCGAGAGGGACGGCACGCCACATCGCGTGACTACGAGTACGTCACGTGCACACTTGTTACCGAATAATTGTATATTTAGCAATGCTCGATATGATGTATGAGGGTGCGAAAAGCTCTGCTCATTCTCACATGAGGAAGTGGAACTGATCCGACACCTTCCTGATTGCGCTGCGTATTTTTTCCTCTGATCGACAAAAACAATTTTATAAGGCACGTTATACGATTGATTCACGAATTAAATAGCTATTAAAAGTAATAGCTAATGACGTTGTTACTAAATTGCTATTGTTATGTTCTTTAATAAAAAAACAGGAAACTCGGTAACGTCCCCGATACGCTTACAATTAAAGTATTCAATTGAATACAGCCCTTGATTGACTTGAGTAAGTTTTCGTTCCATTTTTTCTACAGTCAATTCTTGATAACTTTGTCTTTGAGGCTCAGTGCTAAAAAAAACACGCAAAGATAAAGGGCTGCCAGTTGTGAAAGCTAGCGTAATCTCATAACGCAAATGGACGCAGACGAAATAAAGCGGCAAACATTAATTCCCACGTCAAATTGGGCGAAGTTTCAAAACCCGCGTCAGACTTCAAAGGTTGACGCGTCAAATCAAATAGGTATCTTAATCAATATCCTGCGTCTCGGTAATAAGGGGCGACAGTTGACATGTCAAATGTAATAGAAAGGCCGTCCCAAAATATACTTTGTCTCGCAAAGGGTCGCGTGGAGCCCCGTGTGACCGAGACGGAATACATAATCGTTTGTTGATTTAGGACCGTTTTTCTAATCGACTTTACATTCATTCCAGGGTAGAAGTTAAATGATGAAGTTATCCCCTCGTACGTTATATGTGATAAACGAGGTTAGGCTCGGTAAGTCAATGTAACAATTAATGTATTTTGACTTAACGTAATTATGTCAATGGAATGAACAATCAGCGCAATGTTTTAACGGTTAAGTTACAATACGCCTATAAAGACGCCACCAATTAATTAGCGGTTTAATTAACGAACGATCGAATGTAAATATCCCAATTACTATTGTTATTTCCTTGTACATTTGTTGACGTCTTATGAAAAATTAACATCACTTAACCTCGCACGTCGTAGTGTCATATAAAACAGAATTAATACATCCCTACGCATTCGAATGCAACTTTTAATTTTGACAATATTTCGTGTCGATCTCCCAATAGGTATTGTTATTATATTACACTGTTTTGTTTTGGTGCTAATATAATTCCCATTCATCCATATCATATTACCCGAGTCGCGTTAGTAGACAGTCGGATAATGAAGCGGACGGAGCGGCCCGTTTTCATGTCTATTTCACTTCACCTGATAAACATTACAAGAATATTCTATTATTCTTTTGTAGGTACAACAGATTTCTTTTGTTGTTGTCAAGAGACACCGAGGCACAGTGTATTAAAATGGCTTAGTTGCGGTCATCAATAATTGATTTCCTATTAGGACCAGATTATGACGTGTTTTGTTGTAATAAAGCTTGATAAGAGACTCCTGCTGCAATATTTTACTTACTTTTGTAATTATATTAATTTTTCTGAGAGGTCAACGACCTTCATAAAATATGTTTTGATATAAATCTCCAAAAGTGTATCAAAGTACCACTTCAAATTAACTACATAATGATTGTCACTTTTAAAATAACATACTTTTAAAGTTTCAGCCCTCTAACAGCACAGGGAAGGTAACAGCAAATAAATTAAAAAAAATCAAAAAAATGTGAATAAGTAATTAACTACTAAAGGGTCGCATTTCTTTTTAAGCGTAAAATTAATTAAATAAACGTACCTTTGAACAGTAAAAATTTTATCAAATTATCTCGCGGGACCTTGGAGATTTTGCGTTTCTAAGTTTTTTTCAGATTTCTATGGAAATAGGGTTACCACTAAAAAATATGTAAAATCGATTTAATTGGTGGCTCGATTTGTAAAGAATATTTAAATACATTTAAATTTGATATTTATCGGGAGTTATATGATAATTTCGTCCTTTCTTTGTTTTCTTTATGTCGGTTTTATTGTTCAGTGCATTGTAATTACTTGGCGTAACTTTCAAGAGGCGAAGTACTTTGTTTGGCATAGGGAAGTGTTTCTGTTTTTTAATGAATCGTGAACTAGTGGAAGACAGATATGGGTCGGATGATTTTAATGTCCTGTGGAACAAGTCTAAAATAGTTTTTTGACGATTTAGTTTTCTGGTGTGGTGCTTTCGATCATAACGCCAGTACTTATTTCTGGACTCTCCAGCTTGCTCGGACAACATATTAACTGGCAGCGTATATAGGCTTCTATAATCTTTCGACTATGGATCAATATCTTTAGCACGCAATGTGACAAGGTTGGCTGTAAGAGATCCCTTAAGGGAAAAGTCAGCCTTTGTACTTTGTACTCATTTGTATGAGTTTTTGTATTTCGTGTTCTTTGTTTTTGTACAATTAAGTGTTTACTTTCTTACTTACTTACAAGTAGAACCAGTTATAATGTATGTACGTATTTTTCAACAACTAATCTACAAATTCGTCAAAATTTTCAACATCAATATGTAACCCACTTGATGCAGCTATTAATATTGAAAGTCTTCTACCAGCCACATTTCTATACCCAAGATTTCAGTAGATGTTTCACGGTGTTTGTTTGATAATGCTGTTTGTGCGATATTTCCGTCATTAGTTGTCCCTATATTTGGACGAACAACACCAACTAACAGTGACGTTTTACTTAGTTCTAATTTCCGCCTGTGTTGTATTTTTACCTTCTTCCACTATTTTTGCTTCTGGGGTGTTTTTGGTTACTTGCCACTTCATGAGCGCAATATTGTTTTTAGGGTTCCGTACCCAAAGGGTGAAAAAATGACCTTATTACTGTTTGTATTTGTATATGTTTGTATTGTCACTACAACAACAAATACTAAAAACAAAATAATAATAATTGTTAAGGAAGGGGGACTCCCCATACAAAAGACGTGATTTTTTGCAGTTTTTGGTACGGAACCACAGACTTATATCGAAATAGATGACTTAAGTGTATGTACTTTGCGTGCCAAAAGGGAGATCAATGCTTTTCCTTTGACGCAATTAAATTTAGTTTTGCACTAGGTACTTATATTAGGTTTAACTTCCTAGAGACAAGACAACTTGAATAAGGCGGCGCGGCGTCACCTTTGAATCGGTTTCGTTCGGATTGTCAGATCTTATCACTAAAGCGCTTATGTGACGTTACAGTAGGTAAAAAAAAGTGGTGCGCTTGTTTTTCTTACAGATGTAGAAACTCGCGGTAGCTATAATTCTGTGTACGGAACCCTTCGTGGTAGAGTCCGACTCGCACTTGGCCGGTTTTTTTTTTTCGAAATGACTGGTGTTGTCGACTAAGCTATTGAGCTCAGTCTCACTTGCGTATTTCTGAAAAAAATATATCCTCTTGCAGACCTCCAGACTCCATGTGACAACCCTAACCTATACTTGAAAAAATTGATATCTCCGTATTCCTGGGTTGGTTGTGCCTGATTTTTTTTTGGTAATAGTTATAGTCTTGGTTAACATTTGTGTGCTGAAATAAAATGCGACCGTCTAGAGAATATCCCAAAAAAAATATTTTTCATGTCATAGAAATTAATTAATTGACGACTATATGAGAGTATATCTTTATGTTTATATGAATGTATTGGTGCTTTAAGATCATGTCTACCATACCAGAGACCATCCATGGATTAATCTGCTTCGACAAAGAATAGAGCGCGTTTCTATGGTTTCTCAGGAAATTTCTCGATTTTTTTAATATCTCTGAAACTATAGTACTTACAGCTATGGGAGTTAAAATACGTGCTTTTATTGGTAATCGAGTATCTAAAAATTACATAAAGTAGGGATGACCGCAACTAAGCCATTTTAATACACTGTGCGAGGCAGTAATCTGATGACATTTATATTGACTATTAATCACCGTGTTGATTGTGGTTCACAGTGGGTACGTCCTTCTGAATTGATTTTTAATCTTCTTTATGATATGATTACCTATTTTTCTTGTCTTAAACATCTTTCATTTTGATAAGTTATGATTTAAAAAAATAGATCCTTTATTAAAAGAGCATACTACACTATCGATACGTGATTAAGTAGGTACTTCGTAGCTCTTCGCAACAATAATACCTAATGTGATTGTAATCATGACGGCGGTTAAACGCTCGTCGAGTTACGGTCATAATTTTTATTGGCAGTAAATCAAATTGGCATGTATTCGGCCCTGGCAATAATTAATATCACCTATCGCGGTTTACCCATCCGATTGACTGGCCGTTGCCAGCCCGCCGCTGAATTATGTAAGTGCTTCGTTGTATGAATTCATGCAGTTGGCGACTTAAAAAGTAAACAGTAACTAATACAAACACTCATTAATTCATAAATTTATTAATTAGGTACTTAAGTAAGCACCTATTATTTGTGCGATACCTATTTCCTAGGCCTAAGTAACTGAACAAATATTGTAACTTAAGCTATAGTGATATTTATTCATAAAACCGAAAAAGTGCACACGTTTACACAAATAATAAGCAAATTCGTGCCCGTAACCTAGGGAAACTATAATGAAGGAACGCAGGTGTAACGTGAAAAATGACTTACACACAAAAACGTTATTTACTTATGAATAGTGGAACGCGCCCTAGAGGGCTCTACCCTTTTTGTATTGTCGCCATTTTCTTTTTATTACCCGATTATGGCGCAGCAAATATGTAGGGGTTATGAGGTAGATGTGTGTTCGCGTTATTTTATTTCTTGACGTTTCCACTGAACAGATTGATGCAATATCCTCGTGAATAAATGTCTTGCTGGTGTTTACACACCGTGCGACTGTTTATCGTTTATTCTGTTCAAGATGGGTTTCGTAGCGACTGCATGCAATTGCCTGGAAATGTTATGCTACATTTTTTATTAACTGTACGCATTAAATTAGTCCTTAGCTTCTCAGGTCATTTGTTGACTTTGACATTAGAGTGAGTTTCAAAAAAATTGTACATAGTTAAGGGCTTTAATAAAAACAAAAGTTAATTGATTCTTTTGTGTAACGACAATTACCCATACATTTTGTATAGGTAATTTTCGTTACACAAAAGACGCGATCGTGATTTTGTTTTTATTAACCCTTAATTTATGTACAATTTTTTTGAAACTCACTCATTAACGTTGTCGTACTCGTAGTAGTGTCATTGACAATTAGATTTTGTATTCACATGCCATTAATCAGTACGAATAAGAATAAATTATTCCCAGCTTTGCTCTCTGGGTTCGTTAGTGCGGAGTCGCGCACTAATTTAATTTCGTATAATTAGTACACAGCAGCTAGGACACATTTTTCTTAGTTTTCTTTTTTTATTTCTACGCGATAATTCCCACTACATATACATGTATATTAAATCTAAGGTTAGCGACTAGTTTAAGACAAACTTCCCCCATTAAAACTTAGCGCCTGAAAGGAACTAACATTCTTCTCATGGAGATACAACGACCCCGACCTGAGGTTTAACTTTACACCTTTACGGGGAATATAAGCGCTTATCTCGTAGAAATTACCGTACTAAAGTAAGCTGCAACATTCACTACGTACTAAGTATTGCCATAAAACTAGATACGGTGAAGAAGAGTGTCGGGGTCACGCGAACGAACTAGTCGTTAGTGTTCCACAAACAGTGCATTTATCCCATGCACTCCTGCCCTACGAAGCCGGACGGACTAAAGGTCGCACAAATTGCATTTCGTTGAAACAAGGTTATATCGGCTAATAATGTAGATCAAAGCTCGTGTTTGCTACTTAGGACACCGCTCCCGAATAATAAATGCCCGCGTTATTTTGGTAGGGGAGCGGAGACACGGGCTCAGGCCGCGGGGACGGATTCCGCCATTCTTTGCATTTTTGCGGCGCCTTTGCCTTCGCACACGGAAATACTCGCGAAATTTCTGTCTCAGCCGCGCTAAAAAGGTACGCTTTGTGTTGTGCCAGCCAGCTGACTGTTCCGCTGCACGCTACAGGTGGTTCGTTTTAATATTTTAAATCGCTAAAAGCCTGCTTTTATGTGAGATAGTGCAGGAATGCATTGGCTTTACTACTAGCTGCAGGGAGCTGTGCGAAAAACATGATAAAACATGAGGTAGATATTTTTTCACGAACTAATTAACATAATATAACAAATGTTTTTCTGGATTCCTTTATTGGCACAAGATACCAAAGTTGAAAGCGTTAAAACAAAGTATTTACTGTCGCTGACGTAATGTGTCGATGCTGAAAAGGAAAACACTTAAAAGTTTAATCTGTAATGTCAACAGTGCCTTTCATAACACGTTTAGCACTTCTTGTTTCTACAGTTATTTGTTTTCGGAGATTGCGGAAAATAACATGTTTTTAATGTCTGTCATATACGCTGACGCGCTTGTTTGATCGTTTTAGAATGGCAACTCTTCTGTTCGCTGATTCATTGGTATTAGATCAAATATTCTTTCCTTCTCCTATCTTTTACATAAATTATTTCTGTGTCAAGTTGTCTGCGTAGAACTTGCGTAAGTAGTGTTTATTTTGATTTATCCATAGGTATATTTATTACGTGGATGTTGTAAGAGGCGGCTGCGGAAATAGGTTTGGGCGACAGCCTAGCGAGCTATCACTACGAGTATAATTTTTGACTAATAAAAACGTCGTAACTAAATGAGTCATTATTTACAAACCTCTGTAAATGCTTCGTGAGTAAACATCAGTCACGATAATTAAACAGAAAACGGTGACAAGTGTTCAATAAACAAGTAAACTGTGGATTACGAATTTACCTACTTAATTAACTTCCTTATTTTTAATAATAATAGTTTCTCACGTGCCGATGCCGAGGTGTTAATTTTGTATTTTTATTACGCATATCCATGCATTTTTGTCCAGTCTAAACGGAGTGTCAGCATATAAATCGTTCCATTACTCTAACCAAGTCGTTAAAACGGCTTCCAGTCTACGGGTCTTGTTTTTGGCACAATCCGCGGAAATTTATGCGACCGGGGGACATCAAATGCACTCATAAACACAGTGCAAGCGGCGACTTGATTCATGGCCACTCTTGTTTTGAATACACAGTTTATTGTTCAACGTCCCAACTTTGTGCCCGATAATATATCAGAGACACGGATTTTGCGAAGTGGAAAGAAATATCGATGTTTGATGTCTGTTGCGTAAGTCTAGGAAGTTTTCGGGAAATATTTTATGTGATACATGGTCCCTTTGCGTCGGCCGTATGGCAACGCCAGTGGTCTCGTGCCGGTCAAGTAGCTGCAAAAAACTTCAGCCTCGCTTAAGCGTAGAGTTTTGACAAACTCGGATTGTACCATCGGGAACAGGGATTGTTGAGCCACTTACCTAAGTTTGTAACTTGGTCGTGTAATAGTAATCTAGTCCGTCACATCAGTCATTGATTACACATCTAAATTGCGAACAGTGGCAAGTGGCTCAACAATCCCGGTTCGTGACTGTACAACGTAATGTCAGTCCCTGAAAATTTGCCTACAGCATGATACCCTTTGTCATAATCTGTCGCCAATACAATTTGTATATGTCAATGAGCATTAGCCCGGTTGTGCTGCGTATATAGCCGGCACCTGATGCAAAGTTGATCCCCTCTCGAAATAAAAACAGCAGCGTCGAACCGCTAAGCCCTTGCGCAAACAGCTCGCAAATCGCTGGAATTGGCCTGGGTCCGCGTAGCGCTTGTTCAAGCTATCCGACTGGACGGACAGCGAAGAGACAATTTGATTCAATATGGCAGCGGGTATAACCCTGGAAGTTTGAAAAGGCCGCCAAATGACTGAAGCGGCCGCTAAATTGAGGATGCAGCGGTGATCCGCTCAATGGGTTTGTTTACTTACGCTTTACGGCGTGAAGTTCTTTCAATGAATTGTCAAAAGTAGATGCAATAATTGTGTTGTTTTGGTTTTGAATGTGGTAATTTCACGATGTCTGCAAATTATTACAAAACAATTTGGGATGACGTTGCATTATAGTAGTTATTAAAACAGTTACTACAATTACGCTTACGATAAATGTAAAAATAATATCACAGAATAGTGAACAGACTGCTAATAAAATTGCACAATGTGTTCTTTGTTAAATAACGTGTTACAAAACACAAACATGAACAAACAGAAATTTCATAACACGAACGTTAAAATCACGTTCGCAGCATTCCAAAGAGCACAATCGCTTGAACGAGAGGAAGAATCTGCGCTAAACAGTTTAGTTCGGGACGTGATCGAATGTAATCGCCGATGTACCACGCCTGTCCTGTTACGTGACTGCTTTTGTGGAGGGTGTCAATTGTAGTTATGAATAATGATGACTAATGACTTCTGATCGATATGAAAATGAGGCAGAAAATTCGTAAGTTGGTGTTATCAAAAAACAGTTGTTACAAGAAAATATACGATGTAACACCACGCCTGTGTTCCTTAATAGGGCAGGCAGAGCACACGAAACGTGTCATAGATAAAACCCAGCGAGTATACACTTATAGCTTAATTTCGGATTTAAAGATAGTTGGAAGAGCTTTAAAAGTGACAAGTTGCTAGTCTAAAATAGCCTAATGCATGCCTAAATCTATTATTTCCTTAGTGGCCTCTTACGATATCCACGGAAGAAATTGGCGTTACTATAAACCGAAAAGACACAGGAAAGAAAAGTTTGTTGTGACGGAATTTTATATTTATGTCGTTTAATGAACTCGTTGTATGACTCAATATACCTAGGTATAAATATTGCGGCGACTAGCGAACCCACGCTTCAGGACAAACAGCTAACAAGGAAAATAAAGACACTAATAACTAACTCAATTTATACTGTAGACGCCGCTCTGGCCGCCTAATAAATTAATCGGACGTCGGATCAACGTCAATGCAACATTAGGGTCGCTGACGGACTCCGCGCGATAAGGCACTACTGCAATTAATGAAAAGCTGATTCCGGCCTATGTCTCCCCGATAACGAGCTCAGAGGGAAATTCTGCCGTTATTGGATCACCCAAGATGCTATCGCCGGCGACCTTTCTTTCACTTTTATGACTCTTATTAATTAAAACTCACTTATCAAAATCGAGCTTGTCAAATCTCCACTCCCTTTGAAGTAAGCGTTTTTAGTAACGCGTTATCAACTAAAAATTTTAATTGCATTTTCTTCCGAGGCAATTTTAATTTTCGCTCGATCCATCTCGTTTTAATCTTAACTTTGCGAGAAAGTTTCGCTTCGGACAAACGGGAACTGTTGCTTACAACGCCACGGCTCATGTTTTGCCGAAAGCTGAATAAAGTCACGAAAGATGTTTTTGTAAAACGCTTTCCTGTGTAAAAAGGAACGCAGGTATTTCAATGTTCATGCCAAAGGAGTGGGGAAAGAAAGTCTGTCCCCGCGGTCCTCGAACTCGTACAAGTTGTTCTTTGACAAGCCAAGTTCCGTCCTTTTGTGAGACGCCCAGTAATTAATGTTGGCCGACAGCCGCCGTGCGTTACTTTTGTTCAGACTTTTCTTATCGCTCCGTTTATTGGTGTTGCTATTATTCGAAACTTTGGACTACAGAGATTAGTTGGCCCGTGATGTAAACATAGCCAGCTAGAGTTTTTCATGTGTAGACCCCGTTATCTTGTCGCAAATATTTTGTTTTTCAGTAGAGTATGAATATTTTTTTTATCGACTAATGTAGATGTCGATACTTTTTGACACCGATAATTTCCAAGAGGTGTCACTAGGTAGTATTTATTACTTTTGTATTAAGATATAATAATAAACGAAGAAATAAAAGCCTAGGGTGAACACTAATTAGGATTACTCATATTTTTTCCACAATAGAGACGATAAACTTTACGCAACTGTACATTGCCAGTGTAATGTAAATAAGGGTTGTATCGTGATGTCAAACAAAACGTTTTCATTAAATTTCAGTATATTTTATACTAAATTGTAAATTGAGACAATTCAAGTGCATTATTAAACATCGATATAAAGAAGGTCGATAAAAAAATATTCATACTCTACATGCTGAAAAACAAAATCTTCGCGACAAGATAACGGGGTCTATTCATGTGTTACGGCAACACTGTTGTCAGTGGTGTAGTAGATGGAAATCCCAAATGATCGTCAATCATTGTAATAGTAAACATGCATATTCATTTTCAGATAGGTGCTTGATGAAAAATCGTACGCATAAGTCAGCAAACACCGTATGCCGGTATCATTAACCCAGCGCATTTGGTTCAATTGGACCGTTTTTCTCGCTACAAGCGTCGGATGTGCAAATGGTGTGTAAATCATTGCCCCCGCGCCAATGCTCGGTTCGTCGCATCTCGCTCTATTCCAACTTAAACGACGCTGCATTCGGAAATTGCAATACTCATATGTCACCGACCTTTGCAGTGCAGCGACTCTATTGATGCCGAATGCATCGCTCTCCACATCTCGGCCATCTTGGTGTGACACCCTCGCCTCCGCTGCCAGTGCGATCTGCGGACCAGCGCCAACCGAACCCTTTCATAATCGAGGGATCAAGTATGATTGGTCGGTTTGTATTGTTCGCGTTAAGCACGGAACATCAGTCAGACGATCGTTTAATATTTCAAGCGTTACAAACGTCGATTGCGGTGTGTTGCACCCTTCTCTATCAAATGTTAACGAGTATTCTAGATCCGGATTCACCTTTAATTGGATAGTGATTCACTTGATTTCTCATGCAGTTTGTGGGAACTGCTTTTATTTGTACCTCCAGAATCCCTTCAAAAATCGAATAATAAACAACTGCGCCTCAAACCAGTCAAAGATATTATAATGGAATTATATGTTGAATTTCTCAATTTTATAGTTTTTAAAACGTTTTAATGTTAGTGCCGCCCGTTGCGGCGCTTCAGAACTTGCCACTAATTAACTATCAAAATAACTCCTTCATGATAAAGTGTTTTATTTCGCAATCAAGTTAATGAATGTTGCTTAGTTAAAATAACATAATTCGCATTTATGGTGCTGGCGTGTTTGTTAGGGAGTTAAACGTATTAATTCCTCCGCACGGCGGAGTTTATTTGCGTTTCCAGTCGGTGAAAGACTATCACATAACATTTTCACCGAGTTGCGTACTACAGAAATTGCGGTACGAAATTCATTAAACTCTAACACAAATTTGGACTGTATAACTGGAACCGCAATTAAAAGTTTGCTCAGAGAATATACGCCAACATTTTGATTTAAAGTTTGAGGTTTCCCTTGCCGTCCGCAACAGTTTTTACACAAAAAGAACAACTTTTAACGCCTGTGTCTCCACTGGTCTTAGTACTTGTACACCTTCCATTGTGAAATTACTTCTAAATTTCAACGGACCTTTATGTTGCATTTTGTAAGCATCTTATTTTTTATTATTTTGTGTTCTACATTAACATGCACGTGTGGCAAATAATCAGAATTTTTTTAATTATTACAAGTCAAGATAAAGCTTATTTTTGAAGTACGAGTAAGTCGTCAGTGTAACTTCCCACATAGCTCCGTTTCTGCAAGTTGAAGATATACATTTCGTTGCAAAATTACAGGAGAAAACTTCTGTAACCAGTACGGGGCTGAAACTTCGTGGTTCTTTTTAATTAATACCGGAAATGTGGAGATGGCCGCCCGCGCAAGCCTTGCAAGCTTCTAAGCTCGCCTTTTAATAAGCTGTATACGTTCACGCTTATAATTTGTTTTTATTATCCGCTCTGCTTATTATAGCATGACACGGAATCTTTTTTGCTTCTGTACTAAGTAAGCTCTAATACCTATAATAATCACAACATTTTTATTAGACCTAGACACGTTCGTTCCTTTGTTTTGGAGAATTAATACCATCACCGTCTGAATCAGAATTTTATTTGATCAGTATTTTGTAGTGGACCTGAATACTGAAGTACAACAGACGGATTAAATTACAGAATTTACACCGCACGAGTTTAATCAACTGCAATTCCATTCGAGGGTTTCTAGGTAAAACCCGTTAAGTAGCAAAATATTTGACACTATCTATCTATCTATCATTATCATTAAGTAGGACGTCCACTGCCAGACATCCACTTCTTTCATTGATGCCCCATCGCATAAAACATCATGATGCATGCCAGTAAAGCAATATTAGTTAAAAGAAAAATCATTCCGATTAAATTCCTTCACTAAACGTAGCAAACCTTTATGTCCTTAACATGTTTGTGTTGTTTCCGCATACATTGTAATCATAAATAACTCCGCTTACAAAAAAAACATGACAATGTTCTGAATCCCCAACATGATTACTCGTGACAGTCCAAATTGTTTAGTGTCACTTATGAGACGGTCCCGCAAGTTTTATTACGTTTCCCCCACAAAATGGCCCAGTATAAAGTCACGATATGATCGTACACTCATTGGTTTGCCGTGGATTTTTATTGCCATACAGAAAATTTAGTGACATTTTTATTGCATCCATCGTTCTATGTATACTGCTTTATAATGTGCGCGTGGTTAATTCGAATAAAGGTTGTGTCATAATAGATAAATAAATAAATATCACTGGTCAATTTTTACACCAATCACCTAGTCCCAAAGTAGACAATTTAATACCTGTGTTATGGGTACTAGACAACGGATAAACTTACTTACATATATAGATAAACATCCAAGACTCGAAAGCAAACATTCGTATTCATCATACAAACACCTGCCCCGACCGGGGATTGAACCCGGGAGTTTAAGCTTCACAGTCAGGTTCTCTAACCGCTGGGCTATATAATAGTAAAGATGATTACGTCTTTTAAATGCAACATACTACGAAGTTCGTAGTACGAATGTAAGCATTTTGTATATAGGCATGAACCTATAGATACCTACTATAATTTATTGTTATCATAAACTTTAACCTCTTCGCCGCTACTTCAAAAGACAAACGAAATGATTTTTAGTTGTAATGCCTAAAACTGAACCTAAACACAATTGAACGACGATTGCTTTTGCGTTGTAGTAATTGACGTATATGTTAGTCATTGGCGTTGAACCTGCGACCATACACAAAATGTAGTTGGCGTCGAAAAAAGGTTAATATGTGTAAGAACTAGTAAGATAAGCAGTACTACTTCCAAAAGAAAAACTAAAATTTCAAATTCACTTGACACTTTTATTTTACATAGTTCTTAATTGTAATAATATTCCTTTGTCCCGGAGCTAAGGAAGATTGAGGGTGGTACGTGCGGTATTTTGTGTTGTTTTTCCCTCTCCAGCAAATGAGAAATACTTTCCTCTTTGTGACATACGACGCCCACTGTCCGCCTGCCGCGCTTGCTAAGCACCGACAGAAAAAAACGTGTTACACGGCGAAATCTCCCGCCCATACTTCGGTACCTACCTTTATATATCACTTTCACCTTCTTGTGTTGACAAGAAATTCCAATATAAAGTTTGAGTCTTATCTGTTAATGATCATGACGTTTTTTTACTTTTTTTTAATGCCCTTCGTCTTAAAGGGGTTCTTGTAAGGACCAAGGGGGCAGAATAAGTCGCACAGTTGTGTTTTCATGCTTAACATAAACAACCCATTGTATTCCCAAATGGAAGAAGCAGAGCGCAAGAGACCTCACATGGTCCAAATCATGACAATTTCACGCATCGTAGCCACCTTCTAGCGTAATTTTAGGTTTAGACATAGATGTATGAGTACCAGAAGTAAGAGTACCTATCATAATACTAAGTTGTTAGCCTGTCGCCTAAAGCATACTTAAACTTATTACCTTAGTCACCTCTTACGACATTCAAAGAAGAAAAAGAGAGGTGTTATTCTAAACTCGACACTGGAAACAATTGTAATGTCACTTTATGACTTTATGTACCGATCGTCTTTAGGTGGTACGGTACGTGCGGGATTGGTCTGGTTTCCCACCGCCATGCCATTATGACACCGCAATGTACGTACTTGGGGCGTTTGCGACCTCAGAGCAGCGTAACTTCAAAGCAATGGACACATTCATAACGAGATAGTCCCAGTTCTAAACTTAACTCGTATAATGTAAGCCCTGTTGGACCAACATAGCCGCTGGCGGGACGATTAACCCAATATTAGCTTGTTGAATTCATGTCTTTCACAATCTAGTTCGGGAAGTTTGGCCAGCAAATAACGTATTCGGTGGCACTTTGTTGAACTAAGCGGTCGAGTGGTGGTATGTGAATGCTTGTTAGTGTCATGCGTCTCGTATAGCCGCTAGGATTTGGGAAGGTGTTAAAAGCAAAGTAGTTTAATAACTGCTAGATTAATTGCTATTGTTGATTCACTATCAACTTGCGTCACATTAGAAATAATGAAAAATTGTTTTCTGGATAGACAATCCATATACAGCATAAAATTGACAATATTCAATTATAAGTAAAATGAGAAAATAAGATTTTCTGTTTGTTGTCTATGTGTGTGGTGTAGGGTAGTGTTTGTTTACCAATTACCAGCTCATATTGCTTGAAACTATCAAAAGACGATTATCACGGGTGCCGTGCCGCGAATATAGACAAACGACAACCGTTCCGGATGGTTTATGGTCGCAGATAACATTAATGTTAGGATATGACCTATGACCGCCCTTGGTACGACCCTCGCCGGCAGCGAGAGCGCGTTGCCCCCAAAACAGACCCTAACACGCCATCTCAAGGTCCTCGCATATGTTTAATATATTTACCACATCTAAGACGCAATGGTTGTTCTATTGATCCCTAATTTATCACGTTAACTAGGTCGCTTATCGATTCACATTATTACCTATCCAGATTCATGCCGCCCGATTATCGTCACGCATTTATTTGTGGTTCCCTTGTTTTTCCTCTTTATATGTTTGTCGAGAAATAATGGAATAAATGTCTTTTACGCCAAATAAATAAAACGGGCTGATGTAGTGTCGTTAGATAGGCGTAAGCTTACTCAGTAAGCTGTTCATCACGCCGGGTATCCAGCAGTGTTTTTACGACAGAGGTGATACCAAAATTGTGTTAAGTAACTATAAGTGAGACTATATTTTGCTGTATTGTGGTATATCATTAGCATACGCGCGTTGCTAACAGCATTTAGTTTCACGGTATCATTATACTATCGCCTCTACCTAGCAACGGGCACTCTTGAACTGACACATGCCGGCATCCCAACAGCGGAGCGTGAATTAAACATACCCATGTCTAATTCGCATCGGGCTGAAATGAAATGTGGCCCAGACACGTTTGCGAATGATTTACGTAGCCGGCTCTGAGCGGCGATGGTAAATATTTGGCGTATGCTGCCGTCGCTGCCCGCGGCCACGCCACCAGGCGGCTGTCACGCCCGCGGTGCTCCGAAACCTCCGCTCAACGGTTATTGTTCGTGTCACTTTTGTAAATAGAGGTGATTTAACTTGTTCAATGCGGAGGTGAAATTTCTATGAGGCTTTGTTGTTGCGTGATTAAATTATTGGTTTTGGTGCTTGAGAAATGAACTAACTCTATTAGAGTTTCGAGACAGTTTCGACATGAGCAAAATGCGCTTACTATTTTATTTTAAGCACATACTTAAGAAGCATTTGCTAATAATGATTTGATTTCATTTCAAAGCATTAGAAATATTTGAATGCATTCTAGAACAATTTGAATCTGTGCCTGATAAATGATAATGAACTAAATTTGAGCGGACGTGATGGTAAAGGCAATACAGAGGCGTGTCATTGGACGTGTGATGCCGTAACGCGGGGCCCGCGCGCCCGCACATAAAGCCTCGGCCACCGGCCACGCCACCACTCCAACGACCAAAATTGAATTATACGAAGCCCCGGATTTTATATCTATTAGGGAAACGTTCAACGGTCCCCAGGGCGAGGATTTAGATACCGATAACTTTCTCATTTCCTTCGGGCAGCGGCACGCGTTACTCAGACGCATATAAAACTCACTCCCTCGCGACAAAAAAGGCCGCTCCTCGTTCAAAGTGCGACTCTGAATGAAGCCATCAATCTTTACCTGACGTGCCGGTTCCGTGTTTATTGGCCCATATTTTTGAAGCACTTAAAAACCTCGTTCCGTAAAACCAATATTAATATGCCGGAGTGATATCCTGAATGTATTCCGCTGTATGCTTTGCTGTCGATTCCCTGTGGGTTTTGAATTGTACTGGAGTGTCGCGTTTGGAAAACGTGAATGCTACGAATAATAAATGCGATGTTGATCTGTCTAGATGCTAGGTCTCGGAGGAGCGGGACGATTACTGAAGCATGCGACTCCGTACCTAACTGCTCGTTATATCCACCAATGGAGATGTTTGCCGCGAAGAGCGACACAGGAGGAGTTGATTAAAATAATCTGGCGCTCAACTGAGGCAACTGCCTCGCCTCACCGATATTCAGTTCAAACAGTGAAACATTACGATGAACATTTTTCAACTTCCACTAAGATACAAATAGGGGATGCGTTGCGAATTTCAAACTAAAGCTTTAGCCGGTGAACACGGCGCGGGTCGGGAGTAGTGCTCGCTCTACACTCCAAAACTAGATGAATGGGCACCGAGCATCAACTTAACGTCGGCAACATGTTTTTAGAAACATTGTTTTAAAGACTAACTTATCTAGATTGTTTTTACATAGGTAATGATGTAACAATATAATGTTCATTAATTAAAAATGTATTAATGATTCTTCGGTAACGAAAATTAAACTTTCCTGATCATTTTGCTGAGTTAGTTCCAACCAGCAGCAGAGAATAGTAACATAAAGAACCGACGCTCTAAAATAGTATGCAGAAGACATTATTATGAATGTTATTATTCCCGCTAAGCGCGACATTGTCGCAGCGCGAGCCGGCGGCGGTTCTGGACGTCTAATCCGGGCGAGCTCGGAACGTGTTTGTGTAAAGTTTTCCATTACATTAGGGAGCTGGCTGCAGCTCCTCGGAACTAGAACAAATGGGCAGCACCACCGGCGCGGATATCGTAACTGCGACTGTTATTGTAACGGATGTAACTTTGGATAAATGTCAACTGTTCTCGAATTTACTGCGCTGCCAACTACTCGCCTTTATTAGCCTGCGATGCATACATTAGCCGTACCGATAGTCGACGGGCGTGCATCGCTTCACAAGGATTAAACGTAGTAATTCTGAAATTTTGTACGGATAAATAAAGCAGTTTCGCAGATGAAACGCTGGCCCGCGCAACTTGATTTGAAATTTCATTCCAAGTTTAACGGTGGAAAGAATTGGCTCCACAGTAGTGTAGTCCGACCGAGTGTAAGAGGAGTAACAACTTTTCCGCTGTCCAATTTGCAAATAAATTCTTCTCCATTTCCGTAACCGTGCATGCGGTAGAGAAATAAGCTTTACATTGAACTCCTCATTTCGTTTGTGTTAAACTGGGTTTTAAGCGACTCTCGTTGCGCGGCCTTTTCGCCATGATTTTTATGATCTCAAGAGCCTTTGCCCGGTCGGCTGTTCAAAGGAATATTTCCCTCGAAGGGCACGGGCAGATTGTTTTCAACACGTTTTAAAACGTTCTTTCGTCGGCGCCGTCCGTGCCATGATCCCTTAAACTCGTTATTGTGGTTTCTGCGTCCTCTTTTGTTTTCGGAACCATTTTAATTTAATATCTGGGTTAAAGTAATAAATTGGATCCATTACTTTGTTATCTTAAAAAACAGGTTTTTTAATTCCGTGATTTTTACTTATTTATGAGAGGTGTTCGGCAGTTTTAATTATTTTTTCATGCAAATTCCTAAATAATACTAGGTGTAATTAAAATACCAGTGGTTTTAAATTGCTGTCATGCTCGATATGAAGAGCTCATCCCATGTTTAGATCAAGAGCGTTATAATCTACTGGTATTAGGTTGTACTATTAATAGGAGTGCTGACCGGTACAGCGTTCTGATCTGATTAACCTATATCTGCTGCATTCAGTGTGAGCCACTCCGCGCTAAGTGCATGCGAACCGCTGCAATTGTCCATGCAAGGACGTTTAAATGTATTTGCGTGGTGCGTCTGGGTGTGGTACTTAAGTGGTGTTTTTAATTATTCACTAGAGGCAGACTCGGTTTTATTGGCGGGATTTTGTTGGATAGTAGGTAGATAATCTACACAGTGCTGGCTTTCAGTGTTTTTTTTTGTATAGGTACATGTTCTAAGGTAAACATGTGTAGGTACATCGAAAACAGAATTAAACATGATTAAAATGGTTTTGTCCCCTGGCTTTGCAGACCTTTCTTAAAAAAAGGTTTCCAACTTTTTAGTTTTTACTTAGGCTGGTCTATGGGCGACAGTTATGTAGGTACATATTTTCCATAATTCGAGGCCGAGCGAAGTGTCTTGCTTTTGAATTTATGTAAAGCCAACGAACAGACAAATAAGAAAATGGTCCTACAAGGATCCCTTTTATTCCTTTTGAGGTACGGAACCATAAAAATGAAATATATACGGCTTAATATTACTTAATGCCGAAAGGACCAGCCTATCTTACCTACCAACTGAATAATTTGAGCCGTCCTTACACTAACCGCTTTCCATCAAGTGGGAGCGAATCGTGCCGCGCCTGCTAAAAGGATATCGCCAAAACGCCGCGGCATCATTGCAAAATGTATAACGCCGATTGGGGAATGAAAAGCTGTGAAACGTTACCGGTTATGGTGAAACTTGTGCGGGCACGCTGACGTTTGTATTGGTTTTTTTTATGGACAGCGATAATCTGGGTTTTGGACGCTATTTTAGACAATGGCTCCCAATACTTTAAGGTAGGGATAGGTTGCCTTGATAATGAACACATTTTTATGTGAATGTGGCGCAAATCTAGACATACTTAATAGAATAATTTATTTAATCATAATTATTGTAGTAGATTCAGTGTTGTTGCTTAAAATTAACACATAGTACAATTTATTTATTGTCAAACACGATTTGTGTCGTTTCGTTTCACACGTTGTCGCACTGACGAATATCTTCTTAATGATAGCAATAGTAAAAATAATAATAATAGATTTATTTGTTAAGACAACATGAACCCATTTATTGCTAGTATTTCTACTTAAACCTAATATTACAGTTAATACTAATACCACACAACTACACTAGGTTTTGTACCTCTATTATTTTATACAAATATTGATCGTGTTATTTGACGATACTTATTACTGGTACTTACCTACTTATATTGATGTTAGTTTTTCCGAAGCGCTTGTACCGGGTGTCCCGTGGCAGATTTTGGATTTCAAAGTTAATTTTAAAGATGTTTTTAATTGTAAATATAAATGTATTTGTAATGAAAAGAAAGATGAATAATGCGGATTTTGTTTTTTAAAGCGTACTTTATCGAAATGTGTTCCATCGCAGCGCAATCACTCGGGGAATTTTTCCCGTGCATTCTGATTGACGCGCTGCAGTACTGACGGAAAAATAGCGTCAACTTTTCGAGTCATATTATCGTTTAATTCTAAAAGATTCGTCAGGTCATTATCGTATAAATTTATCTTTAAGTTTCCCCCATAGATAAAAAAACCAAAGACGTAATATCTGGTGATCTGGATGGCCATGCCAATGTCTTTAAACCGGCTATTCGATTTTCCGAGGAAGATTTTCTCTAAGAAGGGTCATCACATGTTCCCAAAGAACTCCTGCCGCTCTCTGACCGACTAAGTTTTAAATTCCTGTACCAATTGGATCTTAAAAGGATGGAATTTAATGTCCAAGCTTGAAAAACGGTGCATCATGGTTTTTGGCAGCCGCAAACTTGACGCTTTCTTACACTCGGAATGGCGGGAAAATTCCTCGGAAAACGTCCAATGTTTTGATCAGTCCTTCACATTTGGCTGGGACCTGGAGGTAGCCTCTTTTACTGTTGGACGTGTTGCTTGGAACTTCTGGACCCACGTCCTAATCAAAATTCCACTCGGTCCGTCACTTAATAGACCAATATTGTAGTGAGAACAAAATGACCGGTGAGCTACAGCGCAGAAATTTGCGCTTTAAAATACGCCTTAACTGCGAAACCGCGGTGCACGCCAGTCCACTACTGCACCATGGGTAAACAATCCGCACAAATGCCAAGTCAAACGGTAACACTTTCCCGCTCCCACGCGCAACCGTTGGAAAAATATTCAAATTTCAAATCCAAAATCTGCCACGGGACACCCTGTAGATGTAGATTCAAAAAGGAAAACATCAAAGTTTTTACATTTTGAATCTTATTAAAAGGTAGGAATTTACCACGACTTAGGTATTCCGTATCTCGCTCTTTCCAACTGACCTACCCTTAACCCAACTATCTTCTGTTTTTTTTTTCAAGAGTATAGATACAGAATTTAGTAGATTAGTCGAGCCCTCTGACCGATGACAATAGTCACAAATTGGATACAACCATGTACTGATTTGACGCTTTGACGCTGTAATTGCCGTGAATATCCGTTCGTATGGCATGATCAAGGGTGCACGATGTCGCATGCCTGGACGACATACGTCGCTGGAGTGCCGCATTGTATCGGTTGAAGCCTCTAGATCGGCTCCGCGATGGGATTTGGCATATGTACTACATGCAAGGACAAATTCGAGCCGGTGTAAAGCTTCCGTGCTACGCAGGTTCCGTTTAAATTGAAAATAGTACTTAATCCAGATAGGTGTACCGTGTAGATTGTCTTATTTTTAACATCACTATCATTAACATCGTGACCTTACTCTGCGGGGAAGGGAGACGATAGGGCGCTATATGCTTCTACTATGGCATTCTTCTCTCGCTTCGTCCAAATTTATCGTCCTCTTCATAAACACTCTTCAATTGAGGTATTTCCAATTTGCTAACATTGCCTAACTGATTGGTTCTTCGAAGGCGCAGACTCTTATCTAAAGTACCTATGTTGATACTTGGCCAAAATTTTTATTTAATTTAATTACTAAACAAAAGTGATAGTTGCAATCACATTACGGCGCTCTATGGACATTTCTAACTCGTTCGCTACGCAATGTGACGGAACTCTAAACTCAAACAAGTTTTCTTAGGAGAGCCCCAGGACGATTAGTTTTAGATCTACAATGAACAATGTCAGCACATTTCTAACTAGTGCCTAGTTTCTCAACCAGACTATAAGCAACATACTTAATATTTATTGCCTCGCCCGAGTAAGCACGACACAGCTATATGTCATAGTTGAAGTACCGGTTAGATAGGGTTACGCTAGGGTCCTCGAAGCCCTGTTTTATCCGCTCGCCTAGTCGAGGGCTCTCGGCTACGTACGATAGATAAGAGCCAATACAAGGACCGCTGTACAGCCTCCGATCCCTTAGCATATAGTTTTGAATGGATTAGAATATTCGATTGCTTTATTACACCAGCTCTAAGATTTAGTATGGAAGATTTTACAACTCAACGCTGTGGTTGTCGCCGAGTTTAAGTTTGTCACGTTGGATAGTAACACCGCAGAAAGTGCTGTACCAAAACTCATGGCCTCACTAAATTTTAATGGAAAAGGACCTTTAATATACGAAACAGTTTTACAACTGGTGTGAGCTGAGTTAAATATGCCTCGTAGCGTCGTAGCACTAACGGCGTAGCACTTCGCAAACTTGGCGTAGACCGGACCTACGATGCTATAAATTAAATTTTCAAGATTCCGTAATTTAAATAACGCAATTCCTAAAAGGGTGGAACATGGTATCATTACTTTTTTTATTATACAGCCATTATTAACTGTGTGTACTTTAAATTAACGACGGTAAAAAATTAGTAAAACATCATACTTTGGCTTATGTTCTACACGTACAGCGGCTCAAGTCTTAGCAACATGCCCCCAAAAGCGGTTGTACCTTGTTAGTTCTGCTGAAGTCTATCTCGAGCTTTGTGTTTGAATTTGCCTACTTTTTATGCCCGTGCCTCCGCATAATAAGCCTTCTTAAAAATTCCTTTTGTTTCCCTCGGAAAAGAATGTTGTAGCGCGTAGTCAGTTATTTTAATTTTGTTAATAGCGAGAAAACTGGGACGCGGTATTTACAGCGAGTAAAGTTACATGTAGTTGCACAAAAGCGTTCCGTAGTTTTGTGATTATTTGTCATTTGTTTTCGTTTAGAGTTTCACCAGCGCCGGCTACTCGAAGTGTTGTTGTAAAATATAGACGCGTATTATCTCGTTTATTACTAGCTTTTATTTAACCTGCCTCGTTACGGCATCTGTATAAATTTAAGTGAAGCCTATCTTACAAGCTAAATTTGATAATGTTCTTCTAGCAATCAGATTGTCTTAAAACATATGAAAGAGATAAAAATACCTTTGCACAAAGTGAAGAACGACAATCGGAACTCTCGAATTGTATGTTACTAAATTCCTGAATACTGAAAATTAAGGCGATCATTTTCTTATGGTCCTATAGTAGCCGCACTAGGGCTTATCGCTAAACAAACCAGCTCCTTCAGCATTGTGATCATTCAACGATCTTAATAGGAAACAAGCTCGGGCACAGCGGCGACATTCGAAAGGAACTCGTAACTGGTCCTTTATTTTCCTAATTACTTTTAGAACAAACAGGTTGGCAACAATGTGGATCTAGACAATGCCGCTTTGTACTCGTAATATCCGGTTTGGTCGGCTACAGTCCCGTCCCGCGCGAGTTTGGGTTTCACGTTACAAGTTTAGTATTGACTGCACTTTTATTTGGGTGGTTGGTTATGTTAATGACTGGCTGGATACATTTTAACAAGTAAAATACAGAAAAATAGCTGAGCATCATGGCCTTAGCGACTTGCTTTCTGAAAGATTGGCTTTCACTTGTTTTGGACTTCATCAATTGACTTCACTAATTTGTTAGCACCTTATATTTAGGATCTCGTGGGATTGACTTGTTTTTTGGCTCTTGATTGTTTTCCTTGTATCTTTTCGATCATCAAAGGCCTTTGCAGGGTATGGGGTTACTAATTTATATTAGGAATTTGCTTGGGAGCTCTGATGTAGATCTTGGTAGTGGTATGTGGTCCCCAATTTTTAATCCATGACAGAAATTAAAATCTTCATCGATGATTTGGGGGTGGCTCTACTATGTCAAATGCCGTACGACTTAGTCGGCGTAAAATTGATTGCTATACTTCCTGTAGTTTTTGCACGAAAGAGTAGTAAACATCCACAAATACATGTAGACTTTGGCATTTATAATATTAGTTCTTTATAACCATAAACATGTATGATAGCGTTTCTATAAGTTTTAGACCAACCTGGAGGTGCAAGTATTTAATGGTTTAACTATAAACTATCGATTAATATAGTGCAGTGGTTAATAGTGGTCTCCAGCCAGTTCAAAGTGCACAGGCTCGCAATCCAGTCTATACCTGCTTAGTTGATCAACATCGGATTTCAAAGTTCGCCCTCGGAACTTGCGGAATCCCGGGACAAGTAGTTTAAACAACATGGCGATCCGGGGACTTGCCGTTATTTGCCATAGAACTTGAAACTTTCACGCGAAAAGCCCGAATAAAGTGATATTTCACTGACCTTTTTTAAAAGTAAAATATAGTTTGAACTACCGTCAGCGTTGTTTCAATAAATTTCGTTTTTGAGTTGTGGTGACACCCTGCCGCGGAATTTTTACTGCACTTATAAAGATTTTTTTTGATAGATGAACTCTGTCGCAGAAAAATATAAACTTGTTTGCGTATACATGTAAGATTTTACTCAACTAAACTAACAAGCCTACTTCCTGTTGAGCCTAATAACAGAGATGCATGCAGTGTATGGTTGCTGAATAATGCTACTGCATTTGACATATGTTTCACGCTATCCATCAACTCTCATGTCGATATCAGGATGTCTAGCAAATGTGGAGAAAAGCACTTGAATCACGCTGAGGATAAAGTTTGCGACTTAACCGTTTAAATAGGTCATGTTTAATATGGTCAGAAGTAAATCATTTTGTAGAACATTAGTAGGTAAAACAACTGCAGGTAAAAAAAAAACAAAGGAGGATTTAGTTTAGTAAAGCTTTGTTAATTCCTTTGTGTAACATAATTTACTTGCAATTTTTCTAGTTAAAAATATGAATACGTACCTACAGAACATGCGTGTATCAACTCGCTTCTTTAGTAAAACATGTTTGTCGCAAGCCAGAATCCCTGTAATGTATGTGCCGCCGTGTATAACATTATTATGCATTGCATTTAAGTGCGGAATCACGCCAGGCGGTAAGCGCCTTAGTTCTACGTGTATGTTTCCACTAAAAAACAACTTTGCGAGCGACACTGTTTCGCTACCAACTACTTGGTCCTTACAAAATGATATCCTATGATACCTGCTGATGCATCGTACATGTGCTGGCGAGTACCTACATATGTGAAACGCATTATAATTAATCCTATTATTAGTAGTCTGTGTTTGGCCACGTCACCGCGTATTTGCTGTAAGCCTGTTTGACTTGCCCCGTTACGTACCTACTATACCCGTAAGCGATGTATCAAAACCCAAATATCTTGACCCATTTGTCGAAGCTTTGTCGCCTAATTATTGTTGGAGCGTAGCAACCGAGCGAGGCCCCGTTAGAGTGGTTGTTCCAGTGTACTTGCCAGTCGAAAAGCATGTTTTATTCATGCCACGATGCTCGAATGCTGCGAATAACCGCCTAATTGTAGGTGTTAGGTGGCGAGATTTAGGCGCCTGAGGCGATCCATCGGCGCTGCTTATTGCGGATGTGCCACTTTACTTGTTATCCTAATAATATTCCGAGTGCCGCCAATGCGGAGGCTGCTGGATCAAACGGGGTTATTGGTGAATGATAAATTGATTGATCACACCGAAAGTAAAACGAAATCAAATGAAGGGAGCTCAGCAGCTGCGCTCTCGCGCCAGCCTCGCTGCCGCATCTTAATTATGTTCAACACAGCGCTAAGAGATTGCATTGCTCGTTACAAGCACGTTACACCGGCGTAGACGGCAGTGCAGCGCGTGTATTTACGTAAAGTACATTCTGGAACGTAAATATGTTTCCTTATGTTTACGATTATTAATGAGGACCCGCAGCCTTCAGTGCGATTGCGAGCAGGACTGCTATGCTTCATCGCAGCCATAAATTAAGCAGTATTCACAGGTACAATTACATATATACCTGACAACTCTGTATGCCTCGTTTCGGTTTTTCTACATTTTTAATAGTTTTGAAAATAGATGTGCGATTCCAATTTGTCGAAGAGAAAATTGAATAAACATTATGCCGAGCTATACGATCGCATATTGTTCAATCTCGGTAAAACGATACTTTTAACGTTATTTTTAATGGACATTGGACATCCCTCAAGGGGCCACATATTGCAAAAATAGGTATGTGTGGGGAGGAAACGTTTTGCAATTGTGACGTCACAATTCAAATCATCCAGTTAAAATAATCGGTTTCAGTGCAATTACGTTCAACCAGAAAACAGTCCGTAGGGAAATTGGTTCATCCTGCAATAAAGTTTAAAAGGAAAATATATGTAAACGCTTCGAGCAAGGTGATTAAATCTTGACTCAATTGATTTCGGAGAATTCTGTCCCAATTAATTTTTGATGTAATTGTAGTGTTTCGAGTGGACATTGAGAACATCTTAGTACCTTTCGGAGCTAATTTGGCTCTTGACAGTAATGCTTGGAAATCACGTACATTTCAGTCCTAGAGAAAATATTCGGAGATATCTTTCGTTTTCAAATTTAAGTATTGCTCATACGTTGGATTGGATCTGTATATCCAAGTATTGACTCCATATTGTAAACCTTTGCACGGCTCACACTGGCTCTTCTCAAATACACTACAACATTCTGCACTACTTACACGTACACTGAGTGTTATTCTCTCTCACTATATTCAAGTGTAGAAGTTATGAATACTCATGTATAAATTATACATGTAAGTACTTAGTACACTAAACATGTAGGTACAATGTAGTGTACTTTATTCGACCAAGACAATTTACACACTTGAATAAGACTGATCATATCGAATTCTTCAAACATCGCGCCCACCGCGCCTGATAATTAATACCTTGATTGTAATTTACGTACGTTTTAAATATGTATCCCTCGTTATTAGGTCGTAAATATTTCGGTTCCCTTGTCCCGATGCCGCTTAATGGAATTATCCCAGTGATAGCTCCGAATTAATTCCGACGTAGAACCTTTTAAATTCTGTCGTCCCTGCGGGCCGGCCGCGTGCGTGCCGCATTCTAAACACAAATATTGTTCTTGTATTTTTAGGCGCTTGTGTAACCTTAATGCTATCAGAGTGGGTAAATAAAACGCTTATAAATTTAATTTTCTCCGTAGAGGAAATGAATTGAATGGCCTTTTTTACTTCGAAATACGTCTGAAGGCGTAATTGTGTCATAGGGACCAATTTTAAGAAAACGTTCTGCGTGACACCTAAATAAGCAACTTTTCGATTCTGGACGTGAATTCGGGATGCCGTGCGCGTCGCTGTATTAATTAAACGTTGTTCCGTTAAATCGATCGCGGCTCGGACTAGTGAGGCAAAACGGAATTTTATGGTCAAGTAAACTTTATGTTAGTACCGTAACGTTTTGGTTACAATACAGCTTAATGTTTTTATGATGTACGAACACAAGTTTAGCCTAGTGCAGCCTTAATTTAAAACATGAAAGTTTTATGAAATACGTGAACAAAGAAATTAAAGCACGAATGATATCTCGTGCGACGCGCGACGACGGCATAACCGTAAAGAGCTGCTGTTGGCCGGAAATCTGCACTGCGGTGCTTTTCGCAATATTTCCACGTGTTTTACGGCGGTATTACTTCGTATGGTATAATGCAAACCCGCTGCTCGCCGGCGAGCGGCGACGACATCCTGATATGAAGTACCGTCGTAAAAATATTTTCCTATTACAGATTGGCACCCGTTTTACAGTGCTATATAATTAACCTCTACCAAAGGCTGACCTTGAGCCTTGCTGTGACCGCTAAGTGCTATATTCGGAGCTTTCGCACGTCACAAAAAAAACCCTGAAAGAAGTCCGGCCGGCGACACAAAGAAATTTGCTCAAAGGTTTCGCTTTCACCCGACGCGGACGTTGGATAAATTTCCAAATAAAATTTCATAAATATTTTTGATATATTCACGGTCAGGCTTTTCATACTTTGCCCGCGTGGCTTATCTGGATTATCTCGGGATTTCCCCGGGATTCTTTTAACTTGTTCGCATTTGTGCGTCCGCTTATTGCGTTTATCTGGCGCGTGATTTGCCGCGCCGCCCGCGCCTGCAAATATGTTTATCGTGGCCTAAATTTTCTTTTATATTTATGGAGCCCGCTCGAACGTTAAAAATAAAGCTAAATAAAGCGCGGTACGCCCGTGGTGGGAATTACACTTTATTAAATTTTAATATCTCTCTCGCCTTTTGTGTTCGAGAGCGGTACAAGTAACAATTAGGGAGCATTTTAATTAAGCCGTAGGTATCGGGTTGAGGTTGGTTGGTAATGTTTCCATTTATTTTCAGGTGATCAAAAGTGGGATGACAAGCGGCGGAGTTGAAAGGACTGCGTTGTGAGTTTGTTGCCCGTGGATTGCGGTTCGTGTTTTGCGGTGCGCTGATGCGGTTGTGCGCGTGTTGAGAAGCCGTGTGTCATGGTGGCGGGATGGCGCGCGCTGGCGCTGCTGGCGGCGCTGGGGCTCTGCGGGGCGCTGCGCGAGCCGCTCTACCACAACCAGTTCGCGGTGCACGTGCCCGCGGGCGAGCACCACGTCCACTCCATCGCCAAGCGGCATGGCTTCGTCAACCATGGACAGGTGAGCCCAAACCCTGCTAACAGCGCTTTGAACTTTATCGCCAATAATTGGTTTATAGTTGGTAGATACACGCTTGTATTCCCAAATGACGTAGGCAGAACACACCACACGTCACATAGACAAAACTATGACTTTGACTATTTCACGCTTCTTAGTCACTTCCAGCATAATTTTAGGTTTAAACATTAATGACAGAGAAACAATAGTGACAAGTTGCTAGCTTGTTGCCTAAAGCATACCTCAACTTATATTCTTAGTCGCCTCTTGCGACATCCATAGAATAAATGGAGAAATAGAAGTCACGCGATCAATAAAAAAAAGTTGTTACAGAGTTTTTTAAGACGTAGTTCGTTGTGAAAGGTTCAATGTGGCGTAATAATCAAATCTCTTCAGTGCAGGTACACGTTTATAGATTCAATTCTGCCAAGTTATAAAGTGTTCTGTGAAATAATCGTACTGAAGCCGTTCGTTCAGAAGTTTTCTTTATACGCCTTTTGCTCATGGATGAACTAAGCTAGACAAAATCTGTTCGATAAAATTTGGGCTCTGGTAGAATATTTCCAATAAGTAAGGACCGTATCGTTAATTATGGAAACAAGTAAAATACTCGTAATTTGTGGGAACATTTTATATTATAGGAAAACAACTAAACTCATATACATATGAGTGTGCAAACACAATAATTAGAGTAACTTATTTTTATTTACTGGTCCCCTTGGCCAGTTTCCCGATCTTGCTTTTAATGTTTTTCATTAACCGTTGGACAGCTAAAGTGTTGAAGGTTTTATACGTACGAATCCTGTCTTTTTTTAATTCCTCGACTTTATCTGTTGGCTTAGTATGTTTTCTTAATCTTGCCTTCATCAGAGGTCAAAATCTCTCTATGGGACTTATCTGAGGACAATTAGGGGTATTGCACGTTTTTGGTTCAAAGTCGACGTTATTCCCTCTATATCAGTCTAGCACATGGCGAGCATAGTGGCAGGCAGCTAAATCGATGTAAAATAATGTGCGACCTCTGTGCTTGCGAATAAGTGGCAATATCCGCTTCTGAAGACATTTCTTTCCTGTAAATATCAGCATTCAAGTTACCCTTAACGAAGAACGGAGTCGTTTTCATCCCACTTTGACAAACAGCTTGCCAAAACATTACCTCTTGGCCAAATTTTTTTGCAAAAAATTGATTTTTCCTCTTGAGAGACCTTTGCATCTTTCGTTACGGTATAAAATTGCGGCCCAGGCAGGGTTTATAGTCAAGTTTGACATAAGTTTCGTCGCCCACAATAATACATTGTTTGTTTTTAGTTAAAATTTTATCGTTCAGTTTTCTAGCCCGAGTGTTAGCGGTAGATTCCTAGGTTTTAGTGCGTTTTGGCTGTTTTTGTTTCTTATAGGTTACCAGCATGTTGCTTTCATTGGCACGTTGAACCATTGCTAAAGAAGTGTGGCATTTTTTCGCACAATCTCGAGTGGAAATACCTTAATTTCTCGCAAACTGCCCGCATGTCTTCTTGTCCAAATTATGATGCAAAGGACCACGTTTTCTACCTCGACCAGGTAAATCTTTGAAAGTATGGTTCATGCCTAACCGTTTGATAGTGCTATAAACTGTTTTCAGACTAACACCTTCCATTTCTGCAATTTTTCTCATCGTCATACCCGATCCTTCGCTATATTTGGTCACAATAGAAAATCGTTGTTTCGCGGATAGACCCTTCATCTTGGAAATTTTCAACAGTTCTCAATATTTTTTGTACTGAATCCAATATTAGACTCAATACTTGACAGATTGACATTTATATGTTATATTTATATTATTATATAACTTTTTTTGAGTACTACAAACCTGTTTCCATAATTAACGATACGGTCCTTAATTCAAAACTGCAAGTCCTTTTTCGCTTCAACTTTTACGACCGCCATAAAATAATTCTCGCCCGCTGTTCGCTGTGCATAATATCACCGTACTCTAATATCCTAGAGTTTCCTAAGCGTTCCATCGTTAAGCCTAGATAGTGTTTCAAGCGGATTTCTCATTAAGCTCCTACGTTATAAGCAGCAAACACTTAACGCAGCATATTTGAAGTCGGCTGGATCAGCGGTTTGCGCCGTGAGATGCTGAGTCATTGCTGGCTGCATGTGTGTATAGGGACGTCTATGAACTAACCTGACTTATGCGAGGTCTACGTAGACTAACATTATAGCATTATGCCTAGTCAAATTTTGATTCTAATTTATTGTCCACACTTCTCGAGGACTAGTATAATAGTTATAGTTAAAACTGTGAAAAATATTTGAATGCGACGTTGTAAAATGATAGACACAACTGACATTAGTAAATTTAATCGGTATTTATTTGCTGGCCGTGTCGTAAGAGGCAACTAAGAAAATAGGCTATGGTAGGTATAACAAAAAACTAAAAAATAATCTAGAAGAGGCCACTACACATGATACAGTATTAGTTTTCTCTATGTAGAGTATCGTGTGCTCTGACTTCCCATTTGGGAATACAGGCTTGATGATGATTTCCATCTATTTGTTATGTTACTACGTGTTTTATACCCAAAAATAATTTATAAGTATGTATTTCTATTCGTTTATTTTACACCTTAAATTAGAAAAATCTTATGCTTAGACCAATATTCACACCACAACGTCTGTCAAACGTCAAGGAACTAATACTACCTACTATTTCCTAGGGTCCAGTGATCACTTCTGTGACTACACCAATGGGATCACCAGTAGTAGGCTTAGTACAGCACCACGCGTCACTTTCTGACGTCTCTAGTTAGACAGTGTGAGGCATACTCGCGCCCTGTCGTGCTAAGCCGACAGTGTGTTCTTCTAAAGACTCTTCTCTATAACAGCCTCACAGCATCACGTTACAGCGTCGCAACTAGCTTTAGAAAATATAGTTTGGAGACTGCGTAGCCGGGAGTTCCTCGCGTGACTGTCTGTCAGCCCCGGGCCGTCCAATTAAGTTTTCTCGGTGATTAATGGCCCGAATACCTAACTATCTCCGCAGAGCTTTACTTCATGAACTAGCCGACTTGGCCCGCGCACCGGGACGTGTTTATTTGGTTCATGTTTAATTATCGCTTTAGTAGGCGACGGGGGCGTTATTGTCTGATGTAATAATACGTTAGGGTCTCTTCTGATATGTGTGTAAAGTGAAAACTTCCTTTTTTGTTGTCGGTTGAAAAGGAGTTGATGTCAATATACATTATTAGTAGCCCAAGCCCTCTCATACTGAGAGGAGGTCTGTGCCCTGCAGTGGGAAGTATATGGGCTGGATGATGATGATACATTATTAATAATGATGTGCTCAAGGAGCATTGCGATTCTATCGTTTAGTTATTGTTTTCAGCTTACTGTGTGGTTGTGGTGTATGGTTTGAAATAACTCGTCTCGATTTCTGCCGATGTCGTAAGAGGCGATAAGACCATGAACATATGCTAGAAAGTGGCCATGATACGTGAAATAGTCACGGTTTTTATCTGTGCAGCCTTCCGTGTGCTCGGCTTACCACATATGCCTATTAACAACTCTTGACTATAAAATAACGCTCTTATACTTTTCGCCGTCCCACAGTGTTCAATATGACTCAAAAAATTTCCCTATGCTGTTTATCGCAGAAATCGATTAAGCAATACATTTTGAATGCAAGACGA
>BHDV01049329.1:223103-235610 GCA_005406045.1 Adoxophyes honmai | reverse complement strand
TATTAGAAATGGGACTGCGGGTGTTCTCGTCTTGCATTCAAAATGTATTGCTTAATCGATTTCTGCGATAAACAGCATAGGGAAAATTTTTGAGTCATATTGAACACTGTGCGTCCGAAACATCTTAACAATGCCTCGTTTTCGCTTTTAAACTAATAATTTTATGCATAATTTTATTTTGAGTTAACTATCAGCTGATGTTTTTGTTATGCTTTTTACATTATCCACGTTAGTTATTGCTTAAGCTTTATGCTCGTATCGAGAAATAACCTTATCTTCGTACACCACAAATGAAGCTTATCTTTGCCGTGTGATTTATACTCGCTGTGACGATTTTATTTACTACCGAGAAATTATTACTGTCACTCTTGACTTATCAGCTACTGAGAAATTATATCTCGCTTCATAACAGGAAATCGAGGTTGTTATAATAATGACGTCAGTTTTTTAGTTCATAGAATACTTTAAGTGCTTGTGAACAAATAATGAAGTCGCTGCCGTCTTTATTAGGGTTTCGAAAGCAAATGGTAAAAAAACGGAACCTTATGAAATCTTCATGTTTGTCTATTTGTTAGTCTGTCCATCCGTTATGTCATAACCACTTTAAACAGAAACTGAGGTGTACTCTGTGAACCGCGTTAAGGTTTTGACACATACATTTCTTAGAATTTCTTACGTGAGAGACACTTCCAAAATGGTACAGCAAAAAGCAATTTACCTTTCACCAATCAACTCAAAACTAGAAAACATTAAATTAGTATTAATAATAATAACATGATAATAATAAGAAACGGAAGCCTGCTATTATGAAACCCTTCTTGGGTGAGCCCGACTCGTACTTATCTGTTTTTTTTACTGATAGCTTAAATAATGTCGTTTAGCTAAAATATAAAAATATTTGTAGGTCATGCTCCCCTCGAAACTACTTGAAGCTTAGTGTAATATGAAGGAAGTGAAGCATTTATGTCTGGAACGTTATCTGTCGAATTATATCTTGGAGCGGAGTGCACCGACAGTCTTACCAGAAATATCCACTTACGTGTTGAAAGACATAAGAGATGCTTTAGTTTGGTTTTTGCTGTGGTTGTATGGAGATATTTTGAGATAAATAGTATAGTATTGTATTAATTTGCCTGTCCTTGCCTAATATTAGGTAGGTAACTACGGCTAATTTAAATATTTTGTATACATAGTTATGTATTGTGTATTGGATTCGACACGCAATATTGACTAAGCGCCAACGTTCGTACCATCGAATCAATTGATTTCTGACCCACCTTAGAACCTAGTAACAGGTAATAGCGACATTGCATTGCTCAACATAGGAAATCTTTATTATGTTTATTATGACAACTGACTATACGACTATCGCTCATGAATGACTAGTGATGTCTATTTCAGACGTGAGTTATTGTTAATCTACGATTGTGGTTTTCTAATACGATTGATGTAAAGCACAACACGTAATAGTAGTAAGTAGAAAGAATAATAGAGTGAAAATAATGGCTTACAGTTCAACTACCTTTGCGACAGCTCTGTTATTTCTTTTCATTTCTCACAAAGTACGTTCAGCTTCAGTTAAAAATGATTCGAAGCAAAGTTTTCTCCTAACGACCTCTTTATTGACAAAATTCTTCATGAAATTCAATTCTTGGTTGGATTATATTGAAGCGGGCAACGTATTTATTCCAGGCTCCGAAACAGGGCATGGTGTATCGAAAGCCTCAAAGGATGTCTACAAAATTAATGACGAAGCCGCTAATTAAATCCCCGCACAAGCATTACATAATTAGGTGTCCTAAATTTGCCATTTCAAAGCCGAGGTTTCAGCTTAAAATAAATATTTGATGGTGCCTCCCCAGTTTTAATGAGGAGCTCGGAAAAGAGACAGAGCTTAATTTTCATATGATATCATACGAGATATTAACACAAATATAATTACCTCTATCCAAGTTAGATTTAAGTGTTGTCATATAAAACTACGTACCTAGTTGTTCGACGCGTGATCAATACAAACATGAATTCCAGAGCATATTTGCCATCTCCGAAACAACGGCATGAGCATGCGTTCGTGATTTTAGGGCTCGAGAGAGACAGCTGAACGATTATTGAATTTATCCACGGCCTCTATTTTCCAGAACGGTATTCCGAAATGTCACATCTCGTCACCTTTAGCACTCGTGAGCGCGCAAACAACGACGACATTCCCTAATGTTTGAAGAGACAAATTGATCGAGTTCTTGAGTTCCACTAAAGGCCAGGTTCGCACCGCGGCGGTTGAGTGTGATGTGAATAAATCTTCAGACGCGTGAGTAGGTAAGCAAACTAGTATCTCCGTGGTTGGTTACACAAACAGCCGCTGGGGCGCCATTGTCGGGAGAGGTTGGCCAAACACTTGCTTCCTTCGTGAACACTGTATTTGACGTGCTTCTAAATCGCTCATCGAGGACACTCATCGTTTGTGGTTGTAGCGAAAGAGCGTTTGAGTGCACGCGCACTCTGAACCACAGCTTCATTGGGGAAGCACTTGGTGGTCGAGGATAGTGGGAACAAAACATTCAGTTCGTGTGTGGGAGGATTACTCGGCTAACCTTAATTGCTACAAAGTTGTGATGTTGTTGGATTACGAGTGATTTGTTTTGATGCCTGTTATCAGCGCGTACGAGAAGTCTAGCCGCTCAAAAATAAATTCCGAGAATGACATACTGACTTTTCTTAGTTTAATCGCTAACCTGTCGTGTCTAGACTTCCCCAAGATCAAATAAAAGTCGCCAGGGATCAGTTTCTTTCGAATAATGTGATGCATTAGTACCTACGTATGATTTTCCCCAGTCTCGTACCTTTATAACCTTGACACAAATCTTATTAAACTTCCAATGGTGTTTGATGACCTTTGATGTTAGATATACACACCTCAGATGTCGTTTCTCACAATTATGTAAAAAAGGAGGGCTTGCCGTGTTAAAATGTCAATTTATGTCATGTCTTTTACCGCGGCCATAGTTGCTCTTGTAAAGGTGGAGTCACGCGAGGTTTTTGCCCGAGCATTTACGTGGCGCAAGTCAGAGGTGACGACAAATGTCACGAGAACCTATCACTGGCAAGAACTAAAAGGTCAGTACTCAGCTGACAGCTTATTGCCAGTATTTTAGAAAATAATACAGCTATTTAATGGTTCGCCGCGCATTAACAAAGTTGATATTAAAAAAAAAAGCTTATTCTGTAACTTGCAACTGATTAGTTTCATCCATAACGTGTTACTTTTAATGTCCAATCCAACATGACTAAAATTGTAGAACAGGCCTTAAAAATCCCTTTTAAGATTGAAACTTTTTAGCTAGCCATCTTCTTATACGGAGACGCAGATGAAATAGGAGAATATAAACAGCAATTCTAATTTGCAACATGTTAACGCTGCTTAAGAAAAATTGTTCTCAACACAATATTCTATTTCATATTTTGTGTAACGCGCCGGTAACAAGTTTAGGCAATCTAGGCCGGCATACATCTAACCGTCACGCGTCGCGTTACGTTTCCCGGCACGTTCGGCAGTCGATGGCTCTCCGAGGCCCATATTTCCCATTCGTTTCGGTAAGTATTCAATAGTGTTCGCAAGTGTTCGCGCGAATTGAGAGGGTGCGTACCGCGGCTCCGACGGTCGTTTACTTAACCATTTTATGTCTTCAGTTTGAATAAAAGTCGCAGTTTACTTTGGGAATTATTTTGCGTGTCGAGTTTGCTTAGTACCCTCGTCGCCGGGCTATTGTAATGCTTGCCGTGCATAAAAGTTTCGTTTCTTTTGTCGTCATCAATGTACCGGAATTAAGTTCATTACTGATGTGGTATCATTATAACATTTTCCGTTAGTTTAAAGCTCGTTAACCAGTAAGCCTAAAATGGTCAAAGCCTATTAAAAATATACTCTAAATGATAAATAATGGAATCAAGCGTTGCGACACTAGGATTCATATTAATAACCATATTCGTCTTCTAAACACGTCACTCAAACTTAATCATGTCCACCACCAAACTGACGCGCTTTTCGAACCCATTCTGAGTTCATTGTCAGTACTAAGTTGTTAGACCACTTTTACCCCGTGTTAACGTTACACAAAAGTTCGTCAAAGTTACACAGATGACATTTTCATACAAAGACGATGGAAAAGTAAAATTCATAGCATTATCAATTACCTAACTAATACATGATCCATATTGGCTTTATAGATAAAATACGTGTATCATTCATCAATGGACCTGTTAGTATGAACGCAATGTTGATACGGATTACTGAAGACATGTCGCTCAGTTCGCTAATACGTGTACGGCAATGATCACCCTAAGATGCTGGATCTGGTCGCATGAGATTTTGTGTCGCTACTTGGAAAACTCGTATTGATATTTGCGCATTCCCCATAAGATTATGCTGAAAGTTTTGATCAAACGAGATTCTATCATACGGGCGGTTTTCAATACCATTCGTAGGATAAAGGCACGCATGCCACCGATTTGGCACGCGCTCAATGGGGGCTTTCAAAATTCCGCTCAGTGCCTTTTTTATTTCATTTGGATGCACCAAGCACTAGTTACGGGCCTCTAAAGTCGTTACCGATCTATGCAGCCGTATTTTGTTAGAATTTTTTGGTCGAAATGTAAATTTTATTGAACGATTTCAATGCAAAACTTTCCCGAAGCATTTGTGCTTAATATTATCTATGGTGACTGGAGAATGTTTTTTTATGGTTTGTTGGTTTTTAATCACACTAAATGATACGTGTATTCACACTTAAAAAATTGCCCTCATAGTTTTAACGGTAGGTATTATTAAAATAATTATGGGCACCATAGAAACTTTTCGATTAGTGACGGCTGTTTTGTCGATAATAACAGAGGTGGCCGCCGCTAAACCCTCCGGGGTGGTTTCCATGAAAAATGACGCTCTCTACACTGTTTAAGTGGTACTAACATTTCGTAGCGGCATTGCTTATGTTTAATGATGTCTTGACACATTTAATTTTTGTACTTGGCATATTAATACTTCTATTGAACCTGTCTCTACGTACACAATGCGAGGAACGCAGATAACTCATACTCAGTCTTGTGTTTAAAAGACGCGCTTGAAGCACATGAGTTATAATCAATATTAAAATCAGAACCCAATCAGATTAATACGTTAAGGTTTCCCAAGAACGGCAACAGAGAGGTACAACTTGAGAAGGCGGCGACGGCGCCGCGTGACAGCGTCGTTTGCGAGTGGCGTTCTAAAGGCGGCTCTTTTCACAGACATAATGTAATATTCCTCTCAGAGCAGACGACAGGTGCGCTCGCCAGAAATCTCGCTATGAAAAATGCGCCAGCCCCTTCAGAATTACATACCTAATGCTGGAATGTGTCACTGCGTAGCAATAGACGCGACGACACGAATACAGTTTTCAGATTCTTTGTGTTTGTAATAAGCAGCGAGTATGCCAGATGCTCGCACGGATAGCCCTGAAATTTCATATAACGGAGGCGTGCCCGCCATACTTTACGCGCATGTGTTTATTATGTCTTCTTCTATCTCCGTAAATATGATTTTCATTGTATGTAATAAAGTCATAATAAAGGCGGTCCCAAGGCGGGCCGGGACGGAAACTTCGACCTTTCCTGCTGCCCGCGGGAGCGCAAGAGTACCCGAATAAGGTAATGTTCGTGCATATTGCTTATGATATATTGCTGTCTCTGCGAATGGAAAAATATGATGAAAAACCACTTTTGTCAAAGCCTGTTGAGTCAGCAGGAACGGTTCGGCTTAACGAGGATGTTCTTTTTAACCCCTACCATAAAGAATATACTTTGTTAGGTACACCGAATACAAAGTCGACCAATCTTTTTAATTTAACCCATTATATTTCATATCAATTTGATTCATCACGTAAAGCAAGGCTTTATCAAAAGACTGCATGTTATTAGAGTTTACTAGAATTAGTGCCAAGAAATAGTGTCAGCGTTTTTGTCTTCTGCGCTGTGGTTTGAGTGACTGATCAAACCAACGACATATCTAATCATTACCAATACCTAAGTTTTATTTGAACCCCTTTAATATTAATGTAATCAATGATCCGCTTCATCAAAGGACGCTAAGGCTGCCCACCTAACATAATTATATTTTTCGACCTTCCCAAACCCCTCGAACCCTTTTCGCTCTCGCAATATTCTCAAAATTTTATCGCGTGTTTGAACAAAACTTTAATGCTATTAGGTTTGACGGTAGCCCAATTAATCGGATTATCTGCTATAGACCGTGCACAATTTTGTGCTCAATTCATTCATGCTATTATACGTCAAAACAATCTGAGGGCTTTGTGAGCGATCGACTGCGGCAAATCAATCGGTTACGGTGAATAGACGAAACTTGCCTCTAATTGAATTAGCCCCCTTTGGCTTGGCTCCGGCCCGGCCAATATCTGTGAGGAAAAAAAACATTTATTTTATCACCCCCGCCGATTCGCCTGATCGTTTTAGCTACCTGCACACAATTGAGGAGGTTTAATGGCGCAACAGGCTCGTAAGACAGTTCCTGTGCTTTACTAGCGGCGCCTTCGGAACGCATAAAACGTTTAAAAAGGCATTTGGATTGGTTTATGCGTAAAAAAAATACACTCGACTCTTACGCTGATATTTTTGTTCATTTTAATTGCAACTGTTGCTCTTTTCCATAAAACTCTATGCAACCTGGTGCTACTTACTCAAAATTACGTCTATAATAATTTCATGTAACGTAACTTTGGAATAACTTTTCCTTACCAATCATAAATTAATGTGGACGGGCTATATTAACGTCTCACTATCTCATTTACATCACCCGTAATTCACTCAACGAAGTCCCTTATCACATTATTCATGTGTGTAACCATGCGAAAGTATCGAATATTATTTATTCAAAGCGATATGTGGCACGTGGAATCGTGTGAACATCCAGCTGCGATATCGAATGGGTACGGGAGTTGTTAAAACGAAAACACGCAAGCTTGCTTCAGGTAACTGTCTAAAACCACTTTACCGGGAACCCCGCTGTGGTATTATCTTGACGCCTATCTTGCCTTTAGAAGCACTAAAAGGCGAGACAAGGCATACCATTCTATAGTGGTACTTTCAAATCTAACTAATGGCATGAAAATGATTGACAACAAGGCTCTGGAAGGTTTTATTATTCATGCACGTGTTCGTTGTTTGAAGGCGAGCTTCAACTGTCTCGAAGAGCCGATTGATATCAAAGCACATAAACCGAAACTAATTTAATTATTCACAGGGCATGTAGTAACACCGAGCCTCTTCAAAGGGCGTAGACGGATTTAATCTTTTATTTTATGTTGGAAAAAGAAAAAGCTCTAGACGCAAATGTAAACAATTTACAGAAAGTTTAAAACAATTTTAGTTTTCTTTGTTCGCTCGTGTTTAGGCGCCTATTCAAGCGAACTGACACGATTTGGCTTACAAGACAGGCATATATTTTTATTTTTACTTAACATACCTATTTCAAATTATTTTTTAAGATTTTCAGCAATTTTTCATCTATCTATTTGTAAACTATACCTACGTAAGAAGATACCCATCACTGACGCTTTAAGGATTTAATTAAAATTATTCTGGGAAGCCTTTGTCTACTTTCGAGTGGAAATGGGTCATCTTTCAAAACTTTTCTCTTCATAGCCTGCTCAATTTCATCTTTTGTTCCATTATAGAACATTTGGTCGCCAGATAAAAGCTACCACAATATATAGATTACAAGATGTACTTAATTATTCACACATTGAGTGTGGCAAAGAATGTACTAGACGCGGTGTGAAGAATGTATTTTAAATATATAATTTCATGATTTTCATGATATAAATTTAGTGTGGACGCAGACCGTAACCGTAAATATAATTATATAGCAGAAAAGCGTCCGTAATAAATAGTAATAATAAATGTTCTGATGGAAACATATAGTTTGATTTAATTCATACTGATTAATCACATCACAGTATGTTTAGTTCTTCATGCTATGATGTTAAATTTGTAAAATTACGAAGGTGATAGATACTTTTCAAGTAACGTAAGTTGTGTGTCTGTTTTTATTTACAAACCGGTGAGGTAGGAAAGCTAGAAGTTTGCAAAAATCACTAACGTGAAAACAGTCGGGATTGGTCCAGATTGAGATTGTTGGGGCGGATATAGAATCCTCAATCCTCATGCTCACAAGAGAGAACTGAAGCACGAGTGCACCCAAATTGCGGCGCATCGACGTATCGCTTTCATAATCAGAGTATCGGGCCTTCATTCCCAATCTGTTGTATTGTGCCGTGGCCTTTTTCGACTGCAGGAATAACGAACTTTTTGCTCGCGACTGCTGTTTACATTGCACACAATCGGGATTGGTGAAACGTACAACGTTGCGATGAATATTCAGTATCGCATTGATATGTTTAAGCGGAGGAATTTATTTCGGACTGTACTCGTAGCCGCTACAATAAGTCATGGGAAACTGACACGAGCCGTTGTTTACGCTGATTGCAAATTATTTCGGCTTTTTTCTATAGTAAAACATACCAAATCTCATATTCCCTTCATGTTGCAGCTTTCTGTACCACTTTTCCGCTGGCCGCAGTTTAATCTCACCTTCGACAAAGCTCGGACGAAATGACTCATTAGGGAGGGTGGGAAACGCGAACGAAATTTCGTACAATTTAATTTTGGCGCTGCTTTTCATACATTTTTTTGCAGCATCTGAGAAGCTTGTTTCACTTTTAGCCCCCTTTATAATGCGATATTCATTTATTTTATTTTCCGCCGGACGCGCGCGCGTTTGTAGCCTGCTGGAGGAAACAAAGCCATTTCCGCGAAGACGATCTGCCACAGAACAGACGGGCAGGGCGATAAATGTATCAATCTCTCTTCCTAACAGACAACGAGTCCTTATACTAAATGAAAAACCAACAAACTTTTATAAAACAGGACTCATACAAAAATGCGATGTAAATTTGTCAGTTACTCTATATAAATACTGACAGCGAAAATAAATCTTCAATGCTCTTTTTATGTCGTCATTTTAATGTATAGGTAAGGCGTTTGGTTTGCAAGCATGATGAACTGCAATTAGCTGTCGAAAACAATTATGTACCTACCTATGTATATTTTTACAATACTCAAATTGCCGTTTAGTAAACTTTCATTTTAAAACCAAGCTTTGATAAATATTCTATACGCACACTTTGGAACGTTTCCTGCTTTCAAAACTTCAATGGTGCCATTAAACACTAGGTTTAATGGTGCCATTTTATTAACTATTAATGCTGATTGTTGAGTTTAACTATTCGCTGATTGTTGATTTACACTGATTGGCGTCGCGACTATGGCAGGCAAGGACGTTGCTTTACCTGTATGCCCTTACCTACCTATACAGAAACCATATTACAAAGATGTACATTGTTTAGGGTCCCGTAGGCAAAATGGGCAAATCTAAACTAATTTTCTCCTATGTCGGTTTCTCTCTATTATCTATAGGCGTTTATAGATTATTTGTAATAGGCATTTAAGTATGATGTTTTTTTTTCAATCCGTCAGCCTTTTTTGTATGTTTTATCTTGGTAATAATTTTGCAATTAATCCTTCGTGCGTTAGTCCGACTTGGCCCACTGTTTTAGTCACTGTGAAATCTATAACTGTATTTGAACAAATCAGAAAATTAATATGAATATTATCATGTTAGCGGAAATCGTGAAGTACTTTTAACGAAGATTAAACATGACTTGATGTGCAGTTTCTGCGACGTATATGAGATCTAATTATAAAACATACTATAAAGTATGATTTAAACCATAAAACTACCCTGAGACTCAATCATATTGTACTAAAACGGATATGTAATATGATTGATTGTGTTCAATTAAGCTTAATGCTTTCTGAAAACTAACCACATTGATCACGGAATCCTTCTGTATGTGTGGATTTTTTGTTCTTCCTACAACAAACACAAAATTCGAAGTCCTGTCCGGATTTTTTTACGTTCGATGTACTTCCTATAAATTTTTGTGTTAGTTTGTGACACGAATCCAAACCAAACGCGAGAGTATAATTACTCGTAACACGCGGCCAACAGTGATAGGCCACTTTAAAATTTATAAACTTGTAAAGTCGCGTGACCTTGTCAGAACATGCTTTTTTTTTAACGTTGTTATAATTATAATACATAAAAAGTTTGTATATATTTTAACGGTCGCATACCGGTTCTTTAGACGAAATAGTTTGGAAGCGTCGGACTTCGTCTGACAATGAATTAAAAATATTTGCCTGGAAAATATCGACCTTTACAACTGATATTTAAGTACAGGCATTTCTTGTTTTTATCCTCTGGCTGGTATCATGATTAACAGAATACTTCTTTTTTCCCTTTTTGTGCTTTAATTTCTATGACGCAAATTCTATTTCCATTAGATAAAGCGACCATTCTATCTGATAAAATGGTAATCGTTATCGCAATTGGCTGACCGTGTCAATGAACTGATTGTACTTACACATCATGCTCGTATTCCTAAATGGGATAGGTAGAGCACACGTTACGTAACGTCGGCAAAGTAATTACTGTTTCACGTTTAATGGTCACTTTTAGGATAATTTTAGTTTAAAAGATAGATAAAATGAGTATACTAGACTAGTGTCAGGTGGCTAGAAAGAAAGAAATAGAAAGGAGTTGTTCTAAGGCCGATACCACGTGGGACGAATACACTAGGTACAGTTGACCAAGAAATTGGTCTACCCCCTCAAGATCGATATTCATTTGAATCTCACGAAACAACAAGGTCGATTTCTCCTCGCTATAATATTATGACAGTGACAATGTCAACCTTGTGATAATTTTGATCTCACAGAAACTTTTGTCAAAAGTGGTAGACCAGAAAGAAAGGTCGACCGTACACTACATTTTTACACATACTACTCTTTTTTCATACATTTTGGGGCTTTATTCAGTTCGTGTGACCAGCGGAATTGTAAAATGAGGCCCACGAAATAATTGCTTTTAACTTTAAAATATCGGCTCATTAATCTGAACTAATAATTATCGAAAAATACGTCTATTTGTTAATTTTTACACGTTTCGTGTTTCAGTTTAAGCCGCCGGTCTGCCCGGCCCCGCGCGGGGACGCGGCGTCTCAGACGCGTCGATTTAGCATTCGGAGTGAATTTGACAGGCGCAATGTTTATTGCTTCCCATTCTCTGGCCTCTTTTGTACGAATCTTTGTGTGGAAATAATTTATCTAATTTGGAACAAAGCGAAATATTCGAAGGCATATCACTCGAAATAATTCGCTTACGTTCGCCCTTAAAATGCTTTAGACGTTTCTTAAGTAATGTTACGGTTCCCTTTGTTTGTTTTCGCATTTTTCTACAACGTTATTAGCCTTTGTGTTTACGTGAATAAACAACCTTAATTTGTATACCTTCAAGAAAGCGACAGAAAAAGTCAAGCAGAAACAAAAGAGATCTATAGACAATTGCATTAGGACGTTGACGGACAAATAAATGTAATAAAATGTATAGCAAACATTTTTACTTTTTATTTAAGTTCATACCGAGTAATAATGAATTTTGATAAAAGGACTTTAAATCGGGAATTGACTTGTTTAGTTCCGACTTTAACTCTTCTACCATATTGTATTAATATAAAAAAAAAAAAAAGTCACCGACGAGGATGGGATTCGAACCCACGCGTGCAGAGCACATTGGATTAGCAGTCCAACGCCTTAACCTCTCGGCCACCTCGTCATGTTCGCTGGCGGTGAAATTACTATTCACTTCGTTTCAACTTACGGGGCCATCCGAGTTCAAATTTGTGTGGTGTGTTAATGTTTACCTAAGTGTTAACGACAATTGCAAAGGCTTGTAACGTTTTTTACTTCTTTAATAAGATACTGCTTTGATAAGATAAATAAGCTACTTAAATAAGTGATAACTTTATTTCTAGTTTTATTAACAAATACATAGACCCTTTTCCTAGAATTTGCCTAACATACCATAATTGAGTAAAAAGCCCGTACGGCTGCCGTACCAAAGATTGGGGTCTAAAAATGACTGTCAATAAAGTGGCGTGTATGCCCCGTCTACGTCCACTTACCGCCTGCTCGGGCTTTCCATTCGGGGCCGCATCTCGGTCCCATAGCGCCGTTACGAATCGCCCCTTCCCAATAAACCATTTTATAACCTTCACTACGACAAATTTGTTGACATACGCCGTCAAATTGGGAGGCCGGGTCCGCTTTTGACTTTGTCAACTGTTGCGTTCCCTCTTACGCCAAGATTGTTCGGCGTCAAGTAATAATTTCTTAGAATCGAGTTTGCGCTGTGATTTGTTGATGTTTGGCTATTCTTTGATTGCTTGTTAGTTTTTTTTCGTTGTTACGATTCGATTTTGTTGAGGGTTGATCTTGATGAATATAAAGCGGAGAGTTTTTTCCAAGCAAGCCAGCCCCGGATCTAGGGGAGGGGGGGGG
>BHDV01049329.1:200292-223088 GCA_005406045.1 Adoxophyes honmai | reverse complement strand
ACCTGCCCCGGGCGGGAGTTTCAGGGAGCGCCAAAATGCCACCTATTATACATTAGTGTTAATCAAACGCTCACGAGAGGGGGCGCTATATCAAGTTCTTGCCCCGGGTCGAAAAAATCGTAGATCCGGGGTTGAAGCAAGCAATACGTTAAATTAATCAATTATTTAGATAAAATTTCAATAAAGATTTGTTTCGATTTTAGTCTTCAAATCGAATTCCATCTATTTACAATAGGAAAGCATAACGAACTTAAAATTAATGGATTGTATAAATAAGGTCAAGGCGCACCCTTACGCAGTGGGAAGAGAAAAGTGAGAGAAGCCCGGCCCTTGCGCCGCAAATTACTGACGGCCTGAAGCAGCTTGAGCTCATAGAATTAATTCAGCTTACACCGAAGCCATAACAATAACCGGGAATGATTATCATTCGCCGGGGCTGCAGCCGAATGAATATTCCACCCCTAATGGACCTGTACCCACTTTCTTTCATTAAAACTTACATAATGTGCTCCAGTCTGGCCGTGAATAATTACAACACTTCCTCGGAATACGAATGAGACAGCGCATTATGAATCGCAAATGTCATAATGTTGCAGCCCAATTTCTTTGTCTCGACAGCGCCAGCTCCCGGAGACGGTGCGATGGAAGTTTTAATTGTCATCGCATTGGTTTTCGCACCAATCTGTTTGAACTCCACGAATGAACTTAGTTCTCTAACTTCATAAATAATTTGGCAAATTGGCAATCTTGAATAATTGAAATTGTTTTCATTTCAATTCTGAAACGTTTGTGTTTATTGTTTGACATCGCAGACGGAGGACGTAATGTGTAATCTCTGCGCTAATGGAATGCTTACGACTTACGCTAGGTACTCGACGGGAATAATTTGTGCAAATTATCGATTCGGTTTGGCGGCACGTCTGTCAATGCGCCGTTTACATGGGCACGGATGGCGGCTGATTGGCCTCTCATTTGGGCCGATTGTGCCACACGAATACATAATTGTGTTCGCCGATTCCGTCGCTATTAAGATAATCTGCCGCACGCCGTGTCTGCCATATCATGTGGGCCCTTTCATTGATTGCCGACAGCCATGTCCTTACCATTATTACGATCATCAGCGTCAACCTACTGCCACCCCTCACTTTATTACTCTGTATTACTTCCGACTAGATCAGCCGACATCGCTTCGCACATTAGGGCGAGCTAGCTAGAGCTCTACTTAATCGTTTAAGCAATTCCAACTGACGTTTACATTTTTAGCGAGACATTTAAATGCTATTACTTTTTGCGTTCTACTTTGAAGCAATAAAACTTAGGGTCGGTCGGAAATGTTGGGCCCGCATGCGGGGACTTTAAACCCACGTAACTTTGCGGGCCGGTAAGTGCCGGCAACCATTAAAACTTATTTCGGCACGACACCGTCCAGTCGGTGCGGGCGCCGCCGAGGCGAAAGTAATCGCTTGCTGCACCCGCTGCCGCTCGAAAGCCTGCAAATCGCTATTAAAACTTTACTCACCATTCACCGGCATCGCCGAGACGAGATTGCTTACCAAGTAAACGCACGTGGTTTTTCATTCCGACCCCACAAAAGCCTACCGCGGGTCGAAAGCGGCTCGCGCTCCCACAGGTGCGGTTGCTAATAATGCAGATTGCGTTCAGAAGGTCATATCTAAATCACTGGATAGAGCGTAACGTCAGTACTTTATCTTAACTTAGCACCTGGCCGCCCCGGGCGTGAGTTATAACTTCGGTTCTCCTTTTGTTGTTTACGAATGAGTTTTTCACGTTCGCGGCGGCCGCGGACGCCAGTTCGACACACCTGCTCCTCCATTCTCCGGGCGCCGTTATATTTATTGTACTCATTTTATGTATATTGTGAGCGAATAGTACGCAGTTGGGAACTTATCGCACCTAATGTTGCGTGATTTTTCTCAGCGACGGGACTTGCGTAGGGATGATGTTTTTATTATAAAGACGTGTCAGTTGGTCTGGGAAATATTTACGGATGTGGAGGAAATGTGCGCCCGAGATATACGTCAGTCGTTTACGTTTGAATGCTTGTGTTATTTGTCGAGTACATTGACGGTGCTTTATTGGGGTTTACCGTTATAACTATGAACGTATTGTAGTTCCTTTTGTGGTTTTATCCGATTGCTTATTTCCATTATGGCGGACGCAATAAGTCGTAACGCTTTTGTGCTCCAACGTATTTATTGAAAATTTCAGCGATATAAGTATTGTTACGGTACGTGAATTGGTAACACAATTTCTTAATCTTACGCTAGTAGTTTTTCTTATGAGAACTGCTGTTTTGGGATAAGAAATTGCAACAAAATGTAAGATTTTCATCCCAATATACGTTAGTGAACGAATATCGTCTGGGTTAACTTGAAACATAACTCAGCGTATCACCGACATCAAAGCCTTTGATTGAAAGGCTCGTATTAGCTAGTTAATACGTAGAAACTATGTATCAACTATGTAGCTTGACGCTCATTGGATTTATTTATAACGATCAGTTAGCTGAAGTCGTTACGTACTTCTTTATTCGGAATTCCAAGAAGTATTGTCTACTAGCTTTTGCCCGCTATTTTGTTTGCGGAACATTCAGTCGCTCGCTATCTCGCAGGGAAACTATATATCTTTCCGGAAAAAGTAGCCCACGTCGTTCCTTGACACTCGGAACTATCTTCCTACCGAATTCCATCTCAGTTCACCTGTTGAATCGTAAAAAGATCAGATAGAGTTACTTTGATGTTTACAATATCAGTGGAGAAGTAGGATAGGAACTGTGCTACCGATGTCTCTGATGCCGTTGCGATGAGCGAAGCCTAGTGCTGGTGTTGTGTTCAAAGTTCATTTTTCACTCCGCCCCAGTGAATACGATTATTTTGCCGGACCGCCGGCAGCCAACAGTCGGGCGCAGATCGCAGGCAACGCAAACTATGCGCCGGTGTACTGGATCGGAAATGCTTCTGTAATCGCTTTAACTGACGTCATATTCTGAATGGCAGTTGTTTGTACGGCTGGCAGTGTCGTTAGGTCACGTCGGGTTACGAGCGTAGAGGCTGAGAGTGCCTATTATAAACTTACAGTTGCTAGTATTTTGTTTTGTTAGACATCTCGAAAGCACTGGTTGCAATAGCTGCTTGTTCTGTTCTAATTCATGAGATTTGCAATGACAAACTATTACATTTAGTTTAGTGGTAGACTGTTGTTTAGATGTAGGTAGATACTTTTGCTGCAAATGAGTGACGTAATACAACTCGCGGTGATCAAAAGTTTCTAACAAGCTGTATGTCTTCATATTTTAACCAATGAACCTTAAAAATTCAACTAAGCTTCAGTTTTAATATGAATCGTCAAAATCAGACACGCCTGTTATCCCAAATGGGGTAGGCAGAGGACTCAAAACGCTATTGTATAGTAAAAAAGCCGTTAATTTTTTTAAGCTATGTTGCCACTTTTATCAAAATTTTTAGGTTCATCAAAGTCGTAAGCTAAACATTACTTTGTGCTAAATGTGAAAAACGCCTTGTCTGTGTATATCTGCTTTCTTAATGGCGTAACCTTACTTGGTGTATTTTTTATTCGTTTTCACGCTGCATGCGCTCATGTCGTTAATTTTCGCGATTGAAGTGGACAGGCAGGTCTAAATGAACAAATTTGTGTTCCAAGCATGAATAAATTTGTTATTGGCGTTCGTTACTTTAATTTAACTGCACGTACTTATTTTGTGCATAGTTTGTTTGAGTGTAAAAAGCAGTCGTGTTAGTGTGCCTTAAAACTTGCTGAAATAAACATCTGTATATGCCACTACTTATAATAACAAAAAATGTACCGAGGAGGCATTGGTATATCTAACTTATTTTACTAAAACGGAAATTTCATGAATCAAAATGTATCACGTATCCGTATAATACAATTTATTAAAAGATATAAATAAAATGCACCATTTACACAGTAGTTTAATGTTTAAATTATTGTACCGGAGTCTTCGGTAGTTAAAGTAAATTGTTGTTGCCTGAACGTTGTGTTTTCGAAAATCGTTTAAAATTATTTGAGGTTGTTGATTACAACTGCTTTCAGCTTGTAGTAATCGGAACTGAATTTCACAATACCACAATTATTTGTTTTGATTCTAGTAATATAATCGTCTTGGATAATTTTCAAGATAGGGACGAATGGCGGAAGAAAGGGGAGGCCTATGGCCAGCAGTGGGCTATACTACTATATACCCATATTTTAATTCGCAAAAGGTTGCACAATTATTACAATATACCGCGTAGACCAATATCACTTTTAACCACCTGGTTACCCTGATATTGCTAAACGCGGCACTGGATTTTTGAATTCATGTGCTCTGCCTACCCCTCTTGGGAATACAGGCGTGAGAATATGTATGTATGTATGTATGTACCGCGTAGACCTTCGAGCTCCGCTTATATTTTAGCCACGTTCCAATGTCACATAGCTTAGGGTTCATTAAAACCAAATTCCATAATGCCTTATTAACTAATTTGACTAAATTTCAAATAGCCATGATCCCATAATGCCTAAATATCAAATTGACGCATTAATTAAAAAGAACGAAAGTCATAATGACTTTGACGGAAAACGTCCAATTCCCAAATCGACTTAATATTGAAATGTACATTTCCTTCAAACACCGAAATGGCAAAATGTCGCAGTCTCAAAATACCTAAATTTTTTACAAGCTTTATGAAGGTATAACCTTTAATTTAGGTATTTTGGGAATTGGTTGTTTTGCGATTAAGGTGTTTTGATATTTAGTTATTTTAAAATTAAGTCATATTAAAAATCCGGTGTATTGGGAAAAAAATATAGGTATTTTGGGATTTAGCCATTATGGCATCAAGTTATTTTGAGATCTAGGTATGTCGGTAATAGGGTATAACAAAATCAAGGTAATTTGAGACCTAAGCGTCACATAATGTTTATTTGTATAATGTGTATAAAACAACGATCAATTTACATTACCTCGATTAAAATCTTACTAATATTATAAACGTGAAAGTTTGTGAGTATGGATGGATGGATGTATGGATGGATGGATGGATGTTTGTTACTCCTTCACGCAAAAACTACTGAATGGATTTTCATGAAACTTTACAGTAATGTAGCTTATACATCGGAATAATAGCACATAGGCTACAATTTATAAAGATTTTGTTTGAATTTTCCAAAATATGACGATAAGTGTCGAGAAAGTAGGAAAAAATCTAATGTCGGCTGGCTATTCTGGCGGGCGCTTCCTAATAATAATTCCGAAATCTCTTCTGTGTTAGCCCGAATTTAACGCGTGCGAAGCCGCGGGCAGAAGCTAGTTATACATAAACATAGAAAACTTTTTAACCTTACATCTAATTCATCTTGTTCCAATGTAACCATAATACATACAAATCTTTCGTAATTTACTATGGTAAGACAAGAAAACGTATACACAGGTCCTCATGAATAGACTCCAGCAAATCGAGCAATTCCCCGTGACCGTCGCACGGCTCCAGAATGTTCGGGAATGTTCGCTAATGCCCTCCAACATTAAGCCCCGGGATTATCTGCAAAGCCCTAAAGTCCGCCTGTTCGACAGTACTGCGACCAGGTGTGGGGATTACCGGATAATCAGTAGAAGTGGACGATTCCCATCTTGTAGGCTCCCGACTTCTTTTTATCTTATTGCCGAGCAATGAGATAAAACACGCGGCCGGCTTTGGAACTACTATAACTTCATTAACGTCTGGAGTAATCTCTCGAAGGTCCAGCTGAATGAGGAGAATTTCGAGCTGCGCAACATCAAACGTAACAAGTTATCAAATTCCGAGATGTTATTGTCTTCGCTATAAATCCCAAGTCCTATTGATCTCCGGAGGGACTAGCCCGTGATCCTAAAATTAATTGAGTCCCAACAAAGCAGCATTGAAACAGAGGTGTATATGAATGAGTTCATGGTAGGTGCCGCTCAAGTCCCTTTGACTTTCGCCTCTATTCATAGCTGAATTGTTATTGGCGTCTTTGAATAAGTACTTACTGTGGAATACTATTTGTTGCAGGTAATAAGGATTCCAGAGAGGTAAATCTTGAAGGACAGCTACTTTTAGTCAATATCGTCTTTTGCTCATTTTAAATCGTCAAACAAAGTTACTTTTATGTTTCACCCTCATCTTTGAAAATAAATTTTAAGCTTTCCAACTCATCACAACAATTTAAAACACGATAAACTGCCATATTAAATTTCCAGCAATATAAGGCTATTATTTGGTAACCATTACATTCAGACGATTAACCTAAAATCATGTGTATAAGGTTTGTGATACTTGGACTAATTAAATAAGTAAGTCTCGTACTGTAGGCACCAACTTGGTACTCCGTTAAGCCAATGCGGGCTTGGAGTTATCCGCTCCAATCTGCTTGCAGCCAGAAGCATTTCCGAACGTACAGGACTCGCAAATAGCTCTTTTATTTCTGCCCCGCGTCCGATATCGTACCTGCGATCCGATTTCAGAACACCGTCACAGCCAGCTTTTACTATTTCTCGGATTTCCCAGCTGGATGTCGCAATTGCAGTCACTGGACGGGTTCTGATGTGGAGCCCGGAGTTTTTGCCATGGCTTCAGTTATTCATCCTCGGCCGAGCTAATGCAAAGGGCCCTTCATTCAAGGACCGCCTTTGATAGCGTCTCATGCCCTCTTGCCGGTAAAAAGTAAATGATGTTGTGCAGCCCATTTGAATGGCGCATTCGTGAAGCGCCGTAGCGAACTACGGTTTTTTGCAGTCTCCTATAGGTTTATTAGTCGAATCAGACGGTCAAATGATCGGCTATTGAGCGCTCGCTCAGATTTTATCTGCTTTCAACCTATATTTTTGATCTCTTAATTAATGTTGAAGTTTGTATGTAATGGGTTTCGTTAGGTTTTTACGGAAATTTTAGGAGAGAATAACTAAATTTCTGACAAGTTACACTGACGTTATTCAAATTTCTACATTTTGGAAAATGGAGCAGATTTGGCATCAGACAAACTTTTTAGTACATACGAAAATACCTTTCAAGTATCAAATCGTCAAAGAAACCTCTTCGATTAGAGATGTGTTCTCTCAAAATAAACATGCTCTCGATGTAATGTAACGTATCAAAAGGGTTCCGTTACTCAAGTGTACATTGAGCGATCAGAGCGATATCTGATATAAAACGCCACTGGAATACGGAGCGGTCCCGCCTGAAGCAACGCCCTGTAATCACACATTTGTATGCGATTTATTCTCTCTATTGGCTTAAATGAGCTATGCAATGGGTTTTCGATTCATACCAGAAGATGTCTTTATCGTACTGCCGATGCCATCTGGTCTTACGAAAATTGCTACAACGTAACTACGTCCCGTCAAGACTGTTGCTTTTTAGGGTTTCATATTTCAAAAAAAAAACAGACAGACAGACATGACGAATCTATAAGGGTTCCGTTTTTTGCCATTTGGCTACGGAACCCTAAAAAACCTTGTGGAAATTAAATGAAAAAAAGAAAAAAAAACTGGTAGGGTAGGTACTCAAATATCCGCATCGTTTCATTTCTAAAAATCAAATTTCTGACTGGCCTTTGAAATAATAGGAAATGTATTTCACTAATAATAATAATATCATACTCTGGTCGCGAACTGCGCTCGATTCGAACAACGATTGTGTTTGACCTAGGTAATCGAATCGACACATTAGTGCTATTGTTTACCATAATAATAAAGTTCAAAAGGTACCTCGGGCGCACGATTACGATTCGCACCTGACCAGTTTATAGTTCTTATCTGACCAGTCTATCGTTCTTTGGTTAGAAAAACTCTTCAAGCGCACACGTTTTTCACTAGTAGAAAAAATACATTAATTAGTTTTATTTTATTGCATAAAAAAATAAAGTCTGATCGGACGCAATACTTTTTTGTGAAACGTGTAGAAATGATATTATGTATGAAACTTTTTAAGACTAGGATTACAGTCGTAGTCATTAAAATCCATGAAATTTCGTGTAGGTAAATCATCTTTATATTTGTTTGAGGAAAATGCGGTTGGTATTCGTTCGCCTTGCTGTGTTTAGATTTTTAAGCAAGGAAGAAAAACGTTGAACAAACATTTTGGTATCACTTATCTAATTATTTATTATTTTATACTTAGTTGTATCTATCTCAGGTTACATAGAATTACGGCAAACACTAGATTTTTACAGTCCAATTCGTGCAAGACTTGAGGTATATTTAGCGTGGCGTTATTCGAAACCCCCTGAGGTAATCCTTCTGTTGTAACTTTTGTCTCGCATTGCAATCGTGTCGCGTTTCGTTGATGCAAACAGGAAAATTGCATACATATCTGATGTTTCTGCGCCGTTATATTTTTACGCCATACCTACCTCCGGCTCGCACCTTCCCGGAGTAAAGTGAATGCACACTGTGCATATGAATTCGGAGACTCGATGTGGTGTTTTTAAAATTTTCTCGCTTTACCCGTACTAAACCGGTTTATGGAGCACTATAAAATACGAGATTTTCAATTTGCATTTGCTTGTAATAAAGAATGTTATAAACACTGGAAAATCAAAGCATGTTTTGAGCAAATTATAGGACATAACATGCAAATTTTACTCCTTGAAATATATTTTATATGCGGTTTATAACGCATTCGTATTATACTATTCTTACTATTTTTGTGCTTGCTTGGTATTGTACAATCATATTTGTGCTGATTTTTATTATCAGTGTGCTAATAATTAACGTACATTTATTAATACCTAACTAATCAATATCATCGGCTGTGATTAGAAAGATCCGACGACGATTCAATGCCAAAATAAAAAAGGTATAAAAAGGTATAGGACATTAAACTAACTTCACGTCTTAAATCGAGTATAGCTCGACATGTTTTGGGCTAATCCGTAGCCCTTCATCTAGGAGCCGCGGGGGATCGTGCTGGCAAACACGCATACGTTCGCGCGAACGTGATTCATCTGTATTTTTCAAGTTAAAAAAAGGTATTTTAATGTTTACCAGATCGTATTATCTACTACATAGTATAGTACGATACCTAACGAATTAAAAAATTAAAAAATGCATCGGCCGGGAATCGAACCCGGGCCGCCCGCGTGGCAGGCGAGCATTCTACCACTGAACCACCGATGCTTATAAGTTTATTATTGAATTATGTGTGCTTTATCATTCAACATAGTATTAATCGCGATTGAATAAGTAAATACATTATTCAAACAAGATACTTTATTCATTTGTTTTATCGTTTTCGGTATAAAATTAATATCAGCAACATTCTGTTCAAATAATTTTGCGAACACCGCAAACACGTGTTAATTAACATTAAGCATACTGAATTCTGTTTACATGTGCTTATTATTCTAATGTAGTCCGCAACAACAATACCAATAGTAATAACGCTGTCTGTAGAGCTCACATTGAACAACAAATGAAACTTTTTCTTTGTTGGTCGCTCTCCGCTAGTTAGCAAGGGTATACCTACAGTCATACATTTTACTGAGTACCTAATAAGTTTCTTATATCAAGGAACAAGCGCTCAAGAATGCTAAATTTAACATCAAATGTAAATTTTGAACAAAATTCTATTTGGCAATTGCTACGAAATACGTACGTTAAGTACACTACGTTACAGTCTACCGTAATTCGTAATTTGAAGGCATTTCATGAGAATCATGAGTAAATTACTTAACAAGGCAATTGCTCCCTTAGTGAAGAGTAGCTAATTTTCGTCGTAAACACTAGTTGGGGAGATTACTGTAATTCGTATAAACAACTGATTATACTTTGCTCCAGGATTTCCTCTATAGCCTCTCCATTTCTTGCGTGGTAGTTGAAAGGGGAGACTGCGGAAAAGGGTTTAGGTATGCTTTAGGCTACAAGCTGGCAACCTGTAACTATCTTACCTCTTTCATGACTTTCATCCATGTTTAAAAGCCTAAAATTATGCTTAAAGTGGCTAGGATCGGGAAAGAGTCATAGTTTTGATTATGTAACGTTTTCTGTGCTCTGCTTATCCTGTTTGGGAATACAGGCGTGATGTATAATCGTAACTTTTAATATATTTAAGTGCAAGTGTCCAAAATTTTTGACCGTAGTTTTGGAAGCATCTGAATGAGCTCCTTCTCCGAAATATTCAGTTTGCCCTCTAAGCGCTGCACCATCCTTGGCAATATGCTAGGGTTAATAACAGGCAATATGGCCCGATGTTTGCCGGTAGAAGAAACAAGCGTGTTCGATATTAAAGCGGGGACGTCGCGGGAGATTAATACGTAGTCACTCGTGCTTTGCGGGCTTGCTACGTGCCGGCGTAAACTGCGGGCGCCGAGCGATATAGCTTGGAATGTTCTGGAACATACATACTCCAGCTATTTATTATACGGGTCACAATTAAACTACAGCTATGGTGCTACTTAGGTTTTGTATAGGTTAACATGACCACGATAAGGGGGACACCGCGAATTTTGAAACATGTATGTATGTACAGTCAAGGAAATTGATTACTGTGCCACTTTGTACCTTTTCACGAGAAATGTCACTGTGACATACCATACTTTCTACTAATCAAAGCAATATGAAACTCAAAGTTCAAAGTGGCACAGGTATCAATTTCCTTGACTGTATGTAAGTAACTCTTTATTGTACAAAATAAACGTGACAAATTAAACAGCACAGAACAGAACACAAGTACAAAGGCAAACATATTCCTTTAGGGGATCTCTTCCTGCTGACCTTCAAGCGATTGACAAAACATGTGAAATTAGAGTAGAAACACAAAGAAATTTCAGAGAGAAAGAAACAAAACCGTTAACCGAAAGCTTGGTGGGTTACTTGCGGGCCATGGGGCGCTTGGGTATCGTTGTTCTAGAACAGAAGCTCCTAACTTTTTTACTCATAAACCCTTTTTAAAATTGTATGTAGTTCGGTGGACCTTTATGCTGATGCAGCATGGACTTCTGTCGAGGCTCCCATGGACCTCTTTGGGAATCACTGTTTCTAGCGCTATTGCCACTAGGGACGTATAAATACTGAAATTGCACAGACCAGCGGAGATTTGCTTGCTTCTCGAAGCTGTTTGTTGTGACCGCTATAAACTCAGTATCGCTCCAGTTTGGCGTGACGTCTTTTGACATGTTTGAATGAAATTGGTTTCGTACATCTGTGTTCACATTTCGTGCTCTGTTTAGCTCTGAAGGAGCCACGTCAGTATGTTTGTGTGTTTGTAAATGAACTTGTATTTAACTCATATGATTGGTTACTTGATAGTATTTCATCTGACATTCAAATCGTAATGTCACTATTATACATTCAGACGCAATAAGGATTATAGGTAGGTATATATTTAGACATTTAAATATGTATATTGGTTTTTGTATCTGATATGTCATGATAATAAGACTGTTGACTACAATGATTTCCTATTCACTACGGAATTGTGATAAAACGTTTTTGCGTGACAATTGAAGTGTCTCCCACTGGAGTGACTAGATAATTCTAATACATCGGGTGTTTCAACGACTTCGGTGTATTTGACGGTATTAACTTTCTACGAGGCATTTGACCCATAAACTTCCCTAAACCCACAAACTTAATCAAACTTGCTACGTTTCGGTATCTGTTAATCCATTGTGAGATATTTCCAAACCTCGCTTAATCTACTTATTCCGAAATCCGCAAGGATATTATGTAAGGAAGTTGGAAAACGAAATTTCACTCTTTCCTTATTAAGTGGTCGCGGTAAACCGTCAGTAGAGATTTCCGGAGCGATAAACATACCATTCGAAATGATACTTGTGACGTCGACGCAACCAAACACGACATATATCACGACCGGTGTCACGACATCTTTATCTCATGGCCTTTTTACTGGCTCCTGTATCTTCCGCCGCGCGTCGGTGGCCCCGCGCTGACAAGGGTCCAAATCAGAGATATTAATTTGTAGGGTGCGCTGTAAATTAACCGTCGCGCGTTCGTGTAACCGAGTTATCCGAACCAGTCCACGGAGGTCCGGATAATTTGTTAGACAAGCGAGTAATAATTTCCGACTGTTGTCCCTTTACGGCGACGTGTGTCGGCGGCCTGGGTCGGATTAGGCGGGGCCTCGGCGCGCAAGTCGTTAAAGCATTCCCAGTTTGAATAACGTGGAGACTTCTTCGTATAATTATCTAAGGATCATCGTAGCCGGGGCCGGATGAAGCTGTAAATCTGGCGGAATCGAACTTAATATCTCCAAACTTTCTCTTCTAACTCTTGCTGCTTGAAATTTCGAAATACAATGGAAAAGTCACGGGCATGTGACGGATGACTCAGTCGATCGTGCTAGTTTTAATTGAGCAAATGTATGCATTATACAAACAACCAACGTTTATATCATCATTATGAAATGAAGCTCGATTTAATTGGCTTAATGAAATTCTGTTTACTGCTCCGTAATTGATCGCAACAGATGGCCCAGCAGAGGGTTTTAATCTGGCCAGAGTTTATATGGTCTTTATGTGTAGGTAATTCTGAACGTTTGGTTTTATCACAAGACTATAAATCTAATACTGAAACAGTACCATATGTATAGGTATCGTCAAAGCGAAGTTACATCAACTCTACGCTGCGCTCGCTGTCCACTTGTCGATGCCAGGTATTGAGTGATGCGGACACAATCTGTCTACTCAAATACCGGACGGTCTCGGATCTGACTTTATCAGGGAGACGCGAATTTAAAAACAACTTAAAATACTGCTTACAGGTACTTATAGAAGACATTTTTCTCTGAATGAGATTAATTCTACATACATACATACATAACCGTCACGCCTTATTCCCTGCGGGGTAGGCAGAGACAACAGAGCGCCATTCGCATCTATTCTGACATACTTCTCTCGCTTCACTCACATTCATCACTCTTGTCATACACGCTCGACGGTTTCGGGTACTCCTTATTTGGGCTTTGTTTAGTACATCGCCGATCTGGTCGATATACGTTTTTCGAGGGCGCCCTCGACCGCCTTGCCCTAACACACTTCCCTTGTAGATTAATTCTCTTAAACTTTAAACTAAAACAATGCCGACTTGTAACTGCTACAGTCAAAGTGTCTAAGTAAAAACTTGTGTAAGTATTACTTAAAAGTTTTCACTACAGTCGCTAACTAGATTACGTATTCTCATAAGTATATTGCGCTATCTTGATTTTTATTTATTTCAACTAACAATTTAATGCTATAGGTATTTATAAGTCGTTGACATAATTATAATACCCCCATAAGTAATTTGAAACGTATTGTCGCATTCTTTTGCAGTCACGCCGCTTTTAAAGCGGAATATAGGTAAGTAATAATTTGGAACGAACATCAAAGCTTTCCCAAGTTCCATAAAGGATCTCATTGTTTCCTAAGAAGACAATTTGAATTGTTTTCGCTGTTTTGACGGCAGCCCTCCAGTACATTTATAACCAACAGTGGATTTAGGCCGGCATTGAGTGGAAAACCAAGTCTAGATAATTCAATTCAAACGAAATGAAACGATAGAATTTTAAACCGAAATGGCGTCGCCGAAAAAATCGCACTTACAAGGATTTAAGCCCATTTGTACCACAGACTCAGACAGATTCGTGCAGTAGTAGAGCTAAAATAATCCAGCGGCGGTTCTGATTTTCCTAATTGTTTACTATTATCGCCATTTTGAAAAAGACGTACCTACATAGTTGTTACATTTTGAATTTAGAAAACTCAAAAGAGTACCTAAGGATTACGTGCATCATTACGCTATACCATATACGCTAGACACAGAACTATACATATTATAGAGAAGTAGATAGAGAGAAACACTGTTCGGCATGTATATGTATATTCTGCGTGAGAATATAATGCGAGTAGCCCCTCTGTCGTGGTTTTGCCTAAACTTCGACAATTAATTAAAAGTTGTAAGAAACACTCCGCAGTTGTGGAAGTTGTCTGGTCCTTGTGACCAGCGAGAGGTTTTGGCGTTCGGTACGCTCGGGTAACACTAATTATTGCTAATAAACAGCACTCGGGAGAACTTGGAGGGCTCAGGATTCCGAGGAGTCAATTTACTAAATATTATAATAGACATCGGATTATAGCTCGATGGCGTTTTATGGCTGATCCCAATATTCAATCTATCCACGGTTTTAATGGCCAATGTTGACAAACGGATGCACATTTGGATCCAGAAACCATACATCTTCAAAAGGAATATGTAACTTTTAATTTTATAACTTCAGACACATTTTCGAAATTAAAGTTGGTACAAATAAAGTGCTTCTAATATTCTGCTGAATGTACGAGTATTGCAGACAATAACTTTAATGTGACTTCATACATAACTTGCCACGTTTTTAGGCAGCTACATAAATTGCGGTCCGTGTGAAAAATACTGCTGCCGGCGAACGGGCCAGGGTTGCATCACGATGGATACATATAGGTACCTACATATTTATTCTATATGTTGGCAAAGAAATTCCTTTTAATTGCACATATACTGCGAACTCAACGAGTAGTATTGCGTTACCTATGCAAGTGGCGTTATTTTTAAATCATCTAATTTAAACCTAATTCATATTTACGTATGCAAGGGCTGAATCGTCTGTAGCTTTTCTGGGTAACGTACTACGCTTGAATTTGGTTTTCGCTATCTTTTTTTAATGATAGAAATTTGAGAATGCCGAACTGAAGCAAGGTAGTAAAACAGTAAGGCTTCTAGTTCAAGGTACCTTTATAATATACTTTAAGATAACTCGTAGTTGCACGTTTAGTCTGCGATAAAGCCATAAAGGTAGAGCAATAAACTTATGGAAAAAAGGGGTTATTTCGCATAACTATCAAATCAATGCACGTTTAGTTAAAGTCGGAAGTAAAGCTAGTAATCATACGACTATACGCTCTGTAATGTACAGATATTTTTTGTTAATTATTGTAGTCAACTTTCATGCATAGTTCTTAAATCGAGCTGCTTACAAATGCAAGTATGCACTCGTACTTGTAGCTACTGACGCAGTCACGCGGGGGCACTCATTTGTTTACTACCACAACAATATTATTTACGATCCCGTTTAAATACCTTTGGAGAAATTTATCTAACAAATAAATGTAATATCGTCTCTACAATACTACAATTTGTGATATTTATTTGCCGTATAAATTTAGTGATTCAAGCAGAACAACATCGGGAATCATAATTTAAGGAAACAATCTAGCTGTTGCAAAAAACATGCAATCACAATTACGGGACCTTAAAGTCAACACTTAATAGTTGCTCTTTCAACTAATTACTGGGGTTTTCTCTATGAAGGTAGACAAACAAAAAATCTAATGACTCTCAAAAGTGTCCGGATTTTCCTGTTGCGAATCTGCTTTGTAGTTTTTGTGTTACTTAATTAAAGTCTGATAATCGCAGGTATACAGCCAAAAAAAGTTCCTAGTTCATTGTGTAGGTATAATGGGCTTGTTTCGACAAAGCACGTTTCAGTTGCTAACTAATGTACTCAGCTATGTATAAATACAATGTATCTTACTTGTCTGTAATATATTTAATAAGGCAAAATGTCAGATGGAGTATTATATTAGCTTCACCGTGTAGTGTCGTGTTTAGAATAACACCTCACTTTTCCCTTTGATTTCGTTAGAGGCGACTAAGGACAATATATTTAAGTAATTAGGCACTATTTCACCTATTTTATCTAACTTGGAACATAAAATTATGCTAAAAGTGAACATGAGGCGTGAAATAGTCAGAGTGCAGGCATGATATAAGTATCTGCGTTTATCTGATATCATTGTAAAGCCTATGAAACGATGAAACAGACAGAATCGCGAGCACACATCAGTATCTAATATGCTAAAAACGTTCACAAAAATAAAAGCAAACGTCCGTGAATCGCTAACGGTCCTAAAACAACCATTTTGTTTCGAATGAAGTAATAAAAAAACTCATATTTATGCCAAAACACACCCGTGCTATTACATGTGAAAACAGACGCCCACAAAATAGCGAAACAGATTCGGTAAAGCTATTTAAAGGCGCAGCCCAAATAACTTAAGGGAAAACTATTCCGCTAGCAATATATTCCAGCGCCGGATTTCCACAGCTATATAACCATATCACAGGAGAACCTTCTTAACTGCTGTATAAATATAACCGTATAACATCCGAAGGGAGCTTCGCATAAATCCGACGCATAGTTTTATCCTTCAGTTGGCCCGATGCGTGCCCACGTCGCAGCGAACACAGGCCACAGCGAAGTCTGTGTCTCAAAAAAACGCTAGCTGTCAGTTACAAGAGAGATGCTCGTAGTTTTTTTGGTTAGTAGTGCTCAGGTTCGTATAAGTTAGTGGACGGAAGATTAAAATCCGTAAATCGTTAGTAATCGTTTTGTGTATTTTGTGTGTTATTTCTATTAATACAAAACAATCAAAATGAATACGGCAAAATATTTTTGCTGTCGATAGGACCGATAACGATACTCTGCCTTGTAACCTTATCGAATAAACTGAATTAATAATCATACCCCGGCCGGAGAGAGCAAAAATGCGTTGACAGCTTAATAGTGCGAGGACACACACTTTTGTCAATGTCGATAAAAACAACACGATGTACTGGACCATCGTCATGATATGCAAAAATATTAATTATTTATTGTTGTAAACAAAATTAAAACGAAGTGTTTGTATTTATTCAGTATTTTATGTTAGTTTCGTTACATACAATTAGCATTTTTTTTTAATTTTCTGATTTTAAACTCCTTCGCTTTGGCGATAAAATACATTTCATCCAATTAAAGGACCGTTCTAAATCTACTGTAGTAATCGGAGCTGTAATATGTGAAAAGTGTCTATTTACAACTGTCACTCACTCTTATCTATTAAGAACATTCCCGTGAATATAATAAATTGATTATAATTGTAATGAGTTGATTGTAATAGTATATAAGTTTAAAAATAATACTTGTGCTTAATTAAATGTCGACTATTTTATCGACATTCATATGTCGATAGAATTGTCGATATTTAATTAAGCACTAGGAGTAGAAGCATTTTTGCTCTCGCCGGCCGGGGTATGTTAATAATATTAACCTTCTTATGTAACCTTCTTAACCTTCTTATGGGTTTTTGATTATTTTAACTCATTCGTCTTTTAGTTAGTCTCTACTGTGAAGTAGTACTAGGACATCAGAATGGTAGCGGAATCTATCAGTTTCTGTGTTACTGTCTAGTGATAGTTATCATAGTAGTTTGTATGTGTAGTGATAGTTTCTACCGGTACTATTATATTACGATTAGTTTACAGTGACCGTATTTGCTAGCGATGGCATGTAAGATTTGTATGGAGAATTTTGCTTTACAAATGACCACCAGAGACGCTATTTAAATATCTCTATACAAATAATTTACGCCGTTGCTAGTGAATAAGTACGGTCAGTAGTCGCGTGGTGATGACGCAGGTTTATTGTTAAAAAAATGCATCGTTTATTTCTATCAATCTGTTTAAACATGCAGCGTTTATGCTAACTAATCAATCTGTATTGTAATCTATGCAGGTCACCTTGCTGCTCGAATACGGATTTATGCTGCCATATTTTGTATCATCAATAACGTCTATCCACGTCCCATTCCAATCCTGCACAATCGCTAATATCTCCCCCCTCCCATATACTTACACCTGCTTGATAGATATATCACGTAGCCAACCTTCAAAGTTATCTGCGTACGCACCCTGGTCCGTGTAATATGTTTTATTTGGAATCATTGACTGATTTTTACATCTGTATTGGCTTGACCTGGATTCCGTGACACGTGGTACGTGTGGCGTATTATCATGCGATACTACAATCCAATAATATATTCGATATTCGACGTAAATTATTTTGATAGCAAGTACTATTATTGTTTTGAGTAAAATTTGCTCGAACAGTGTAAAAATATGGATTTAGATCACGAAAATGTCTCATCACCGTAATAGTTATAATTATAAAACCGAGCTGTCGTTAGAAGTTTGTTGCCGAAGTTGTTACTTAATGAAAATTATGACTGTTACAACAGGAGCTGCTCATAGATTTTACTTTATACTAATATGCGTTTTACATCAGATATAAACTATAATATAAGAATATAACTATTTTTATAATCGTAATCAATGCATAATCTAACAGGGAATTGATCCGGGTCAACTTACTACTTAGCTTAAAACACAAAATTGATTAGCTTCCGCGGGACAGCGATTAGTCAACGCAGACGGAGTCTGGGGCAACAAACAGCGATTAACAATGTTAAATAATAATACCCTACCTACCTGAAACATGAGTATTGAAAGTTCTACGACCCATAAAAAAGCGCTACGTTTACTTTAATCATTGAAAACAAGAAACAACGCGCACGTTTGCAAAGAGTTGCATCTAATTTCATTAAAACTTGAACCGTTATGTGAAATGCGAAAAATCCAAGGCTGCTATTCGATTGAGTAGCGCGAGCACTATTCACGGTTCGTTTCGCTTACATGTATTTCTAAATTCACAGTTCCTGTGAAAATACATTGCCTAAAGGGAATAAATGTTGGCTCTTCAGTTAGTGTCAGTAAAATTTATTTCAAATGCTGTTTTGTTTGAATTTGATTATCAATAGGCCAGCAGGAACTGTCAAATATTTTGAATTCTGAAGCATGGAATGTTGCGATAGAGTAAACCTTCGCGCTATATCGTACTACAAACGCGTAATAATTGACCAGTTGCTGTTCTCACCTGATCATTATGGGCCGTACTCATTGTTGGATTAGCATTCTGTAGCAATACTCTTTCGTGTCACCTTGTCTTACTATCCTCCATTTGCCTAAACGAATCTACCCTTGACTACTGGAGGAAAAACTTCAAGTTTCAATTGCTAGGCCATTAGCTGGATTACAGATAGCCGTGTATTAGCTGTCTAAGTAGGACGCGGTTAGAGCGAGTCCTCATCCCCGGACGTTACAAACGTTGCAACCAATTCCTAGCACATGACGCTCACTCAATAACTCCTGAGAGAGTTTACCTGGAACGTAGGAGACGAGTGTTCATTACGATACGTTATAGGTACCATTTTCAATGACATTTATTTTATCGGATAGAAATCAAATAGGTTACAGTATTCCCATGTTTTATTAAATAAATTGTCACCTTAAGCTTTACTGGGTGTGATTCGGGATTTATAGACTGGTAGCTATTAATATACCTGAGATTTAATTATGAGGGGACAATCGAAATATACAGTTTCCCTCTGGATTAGATTTTTCATTCTCTACGCCGCCAATAGACTTGAAACTCATCCAAGAAACCTTAGTCATAATTTCCCCATCTTGTTCGAGCACATAAAATAGTTCTACCCTTGCGAGAACCAACTAAAACAGGGGTGTTTTTAGAATATCAGCTCCCCAAAAATGAACCGCCACGCCGAAGTTTGCGACGGCAAGTTTATAACGCCAATAAAGGTAATAGAGCCGGTAGTTCCTCTCACGCAAGAAATCCCAGTGCGAACACTACGCCGGGCGAGGTTAATGCTATTCATCGCGCTCCGTAAGTACAGATAAAGGCCGCCATGTATGGTAGCCAGGCCGAGCCGTGTCGTGTAAGTGCTCGTTTCAGCCGCGCGGAAAAAATACTCAATGCTCAAATGGGCGTCGATGGTCTGTATTCTAAAATGAGCAGAGTTGCCATTGATCACTATTTTACTTACGCTTGTTTGACGGGAAGAGTGGCAGAGACGGTTGATTATGAATTGAGAAACGTCTTATGGCTTGGACTTTTGTAATCCCTGCGTATTCAAGTTTTATTCAATACTAGCTGTGCGCGCGACTCCGGTGACTAATTTCCCCCGTTCTTTCCACATTTTCCCATATTTCTTCGCTCCTATTAGTCGCAGCGTGATTTTATATAGCCTAAAGCCTTCCTCGATAAAATATGGTCTATCCAACACAAAAATAATTTTTCAAATCGAACCAGTACTTCCTGAGATTAGCGCGTTCAAACAAACAAACAAACAAACTCTTCAGCTTTATAATATTAGTATAGATTAGTTCTATAGTTTCATGATTTTTAAACATGTGCGCTGCGGGTCAAGCCAGCGTGATTGGCGGTGTCCACCGGGATTTGGCCTGCCGCGAGCACTGAACTGATTAAGAATCTAAAATTAATAACTTATGTTAATCCGGAACTATAGAAGTAATACCAGATTTGATGTAACTTTGTATTATTCATATATTCATATTGTGGTGATTTTAGTCGTGAATTGTAAATACAGCTTTGCAAAAAGTTAAGTCGTTTATTATCCTTCCGATGAAAGTACACGTACACAATGGTTTGTCTCACCTGCCATTGCTAGACAACGGAGCCAAGCTTATCTTATAATATTACGCTTATCTTATATTATTTCGTTATTTACGGAAAGGTCAATCTAATTCCAGTGCTCCATTGTATCTATCAAATCATGTGCCCATTTAAAGATTACAAATCCACCAAAAATCGGAACCTTCGTAGTTCATCATCTCACAATTGGCGAGCCATAAGCCGTGGGCCGGCGAGGTGAGGCATTCGCGACAATCGGTCTCATCTTGTATAGCGCACTTTAATAAAGGGGAAGCGGGGGTGGGAGTGTTAGTTAATAGCACGGACGTTAAACGCAGCGCCCGAGCCTCGAGGGCCCCTCGTAAACCACGGGGCACGTGAGCAGCCAAATAATTTAATCCGACCGCAGTGTTCCGGCTACATTGGCGACCGCGATAAATTATGCTCTTTTTGTAGCGCCCATATCAAAATTGGTGCAATTCTGTTTCTGTCAAGCTCATATTTATTGGTGGTTCACGTGTTTAGTAAGCGACTCGACTAATCGGGTCGGAGCTTCGTTCACGCGCGGTTTTGTAATGTTCCATAGATTTAAGTTAGTAGAGGAAATGGTTCGGGTTTTTGCATTATTGTGGAATGCAATTGGGCAGAATTGAAGTTACATGCATGCTTATTTGAAGACGAAAGAATGTGCAAACGAAGAGGCATACGATTCAAAGCGTCACAGAAGACTTCTGATTTATTAAATAAATACGTCACCATAATGATATTGCCTACCAAACTAGCTCATTTCATTAGCTGAAACAAATGTATCCAAGAAACCTTATAAATTAATGAACTATTACTGCAGTATCTCCAATTCATCTCATTTCTTATACAGTTTGCTGTAAACTATGAGCGACAATAATCAATCGTTTGCAAACTGAACTCCCGATCGGATGTCCCGGGCTGCTACGAACTCGGAAAACTTAATTTCCGAGAATTCTGTACCCAGTTTCCTATTAATTCTGCCGATGCAGTTTACTGACACTTTGTGAAGACTCGGTATAACACCACTGTGCCTATTTAACGCCTCAACACACAATGGTTTTTGCATTTTCATCGAACGCTTTATTTTGCGGAACGCTTGCAGCGTTAATTGGCCCGGTTATATATTGGCATAGCATGAACTGTTGGCCTATTATAATCGTGTTTGCTTGCATTCGTTATTAAATACCATTTGTATTGTTTCAGATTGGTTCCCTCAAAGGCTACTATCTACTATCACATCATCAAGTCCACAAGCGCTCTACAGAACCCAGTCATGAGCATCATAGGAAATTGAACGACGAACCTCAGGTACGCACGGTGGAGTTTATACAAATACATTTAAAAGCACATCTATTCCTTTATACATCTGAGAAAGAATTACGATTTTTGCCGCAGCGGCTGACTGTTAAGTAATTGTGAACGGTTGTTTAGTTCAGTGTGGTGTCGGCATTAGAATAACATTTCTCTGTTTCTTCCGTGGGTGTCGTAAAAGGCTACTAAGGAAATAGATAAAGGAAAATAGTCATGGTGTTGTCTATATTTATTTGCGATTCGTGTGCTCTGCTTACCCCATTTGGGAATTAATACAAGCGTGATGTATGGATGTATTAAACATTTTATTTTTATTTTTTACACTCTGTTCATGCGTGTGTCATTTATACCAACCGGCAGTCTCAATAATTTATTATTAAACTCACAGCGCGTCACCTGAAGCGCCCCGTAGATAATCCCACTGGCTCCCGCGCTCCCTCAAAAATTGTCTATCAGAAATCACATTTAGAATCTGAATATTTTATGCCGTCTCATACGTACCCGTCCTAAACAACCGTTCCGCGAGTAAACAAAATTAGATTTCAAGTGTCGCATAAAAGTAAGGGTAAATTTTGCCCGAAACAGGAGTCCATACATCGTGGGCAAAAAATAAAGATAAAGTAAGGTCCGTACACACGGACCATACATCGCACGACGAAAAGATTAAGTGAGGTCGCGGATTAGAGGCACGATGGCCGCCGCTCCACGGGCCGGAGTGTGCACACGGAAAATTGGGTGTCATGGTGACGCTACCGACAAATAAAATATTTCCTTTCAAATCATGACTGTGTACGATTTCGCCCTTTGATGTAGTTACGAGTAAATTATTAAGCGTTTTAATAAATTTTGACGCCGAGATTTTTTTTAAATGTGCGTACCTTTCGTACGAGCATGACGGTTTCCGTGATGTGATATTTTGATAAAGATATCATTAGTAATTGTATATTGAAAGTATAGATTCAAATAAAAGAAGGCAAGTACTTCATAGAAATTTATTAACTACCAGCATTTCCAACTTAAGAGGGCGCACACATTTTTTACGTACGTAATATAAGATCAGGTGGGGGAAGAGAAATTCAGGGGCAGGGCAGGGGTAAG
>BHDV01049329.1:138091-183956 GCA_005406045.1 Adoxophyes honmai | reverse complement strand
AGTGCGATATGATGCCGTGTGACGCCAGCTGCCGCGCGTGCTCCGGCCCCGGACAGTTCAGCTGCACGGCTTGCTCCAGGCCGCTGCAGCTAAACAGGTCACTTTGAAACAAGAGCGACTTGCTCCTGTAATCTGATACTTAGTAGCTTCTCACGACATCCACCTAGTAAATGGAGAGGTGTTTGTAGATTAATTAGGTAATTGTTCTTGTTTCAGATTAAATAATCAATGCGTTACGTGTTGCGCGGAGAGAGGCACAGCAACCAACTCTACGGTCGACTGCTGTCATTGTCACCCTGAAACAGGTACACAATCCCTGATTACACATACACACATCACGCCTGCATTCCCAAACGGAGTAGGCAGGGTACAAAAAACGCTATATAGGCAAAACCATGGCTATTTCACGTTTTGTGGCCACTACTAGTTTTTTTTTTGTTTTAAGTTGGCAGGTGTAATAGTTACAGGTTGCCAGCCTGTCCCCAAGATGTACGTTAACCTATTTCCTTAGTCGCCTCATCCACGGATGGAGTAGTGTTATTTTATTCTAAACTCGAGACACTACATGGGATTACATTTACAAAAAAAAAAAACAAAGTGGGTAATTTGTGATTCCATTTCATTGACTGCGCATTTAAAACTCAACACATGCATTTTGATTCCAATTCACCTGATCCACTTAAAATATTCAAATTAACAATTCACGTTTGTTTAGTCGTTTACACGCAATTCAGTAATACCGAACACTTTCTGAAGAGCCTCTATTGTTTATGAACTCCTGATATCAGAGAGTAGTTTTAAAAATGGAACGATATTTTTCATTTAACAGTTTCAACACAGCGCAGATGGCTTGTTTCCATTTAATGAGTTTCTTGCTAGAAATAGAATACTCTCGACGGGAAATTGTTTCGACTGCTACTGATTTTACGACTAACTGTACCCTGTAATTTTAACATTTTTCAGCTTTCAGCGTTGTTATTTTGTTATCATTCAATTTCTTTGTATGTAAATTTTATGTACATGATTGCAAAACGTGACTATCTTTCTATGTGTTAACTTTCTTGGTTTGAATGATGAACTATTTTGGACGCAATTTGGTTTAACTACATAGTTTTAGGCAATAGCTTACACACTTATAATCACGCCTATGTTCCCAAACAGGGTGTACAGTGCATCCAAAACGTTGTACAGACAAAACCTATGACTATTTGACGTTTCTTAGCCACTTATTTAAAAGGTATAATTGTGACCTAAACCTATTATTCTATTCTTAGTAGCTTTTAACGATATCCACGGAAGAAATGGAAATGAAATGTTAATTTTATTTTCGTACATACCTAGATACATCACGTCTGTTTTCCGATCACACGATCACATGTCTGGGGTATGCAGAGCACACGAAACTCTCAAAATCATGACTAATTGACGTTCCGTGATCACTTCTGACATTTTTATTAGATTTAAAGTTGAAAGATATAAACTTAACAGATTGCTAGCCCATCGCCCACCTTAGTCCTTAGTCGTCTCTTACGACTTCTCCGGAAAAAATGGAGACGTGTCATTTTAGAACCGACACCACACGGTTTTATTAGGTTAACTGGCAGAGATCCCCTCGGGGATAATTTCGCCTTTGTCCATAAAACTGTTATCCTGTATTTTGTTTTATATATTTGTTTTATGTACAAAAAGAGTCATACAATACAATATAATTTTATTTTCGGTTTCCATTTTAATAGAATATATCGTGTAATCACGATCGCAATTAAATATGACGGCATATACTTACAAAATTACAAATTAATCAGTAATACGCTCCCTGCACGAACGACGGGCATCATTTAGCCAGTTCACGTATTATTAAGCTATCAATATTGATTACAGCCGTCCAGGGAAGTTGTAAATTATCATCATACATCATTTAAATTCAATAAATATTGTATTCGGCGAGAGCCCTTGCTATTCTGGGAACAGCATGCAAATTAAATTTAATAACACAAACGGGGCGGTTGTAGGAACTAATGGATGTTTCAATAATGTCCCCGTGTTATTAATTTGAATCTGGTCGGGTGTCGTGTTTTGTTTACATCGTTTGTGGGCGCAACTGTTGCTGTGTTTTTTTTAATGGACGTCGTTGGCATATATGGGATTGCCAGTTGCGAGTATTTTGAATGTGGAACATCACATGGAGCATCAAAATGTATAGACACCTCAAATTAATAGGTATGACAAATAAAAATAATCGTGAAGTACCGTATGTTATCGGGTTTAGAATAACACCGTGGATGTCGTAAGAGGCGGCTTAGTAAATAGTTTAAGTTATATTTTAGGCGTCAAGCTAGCAATCTGTCACTATGTCTGCCAAATGAAAGTCTAATAGAATAGGCTAGAAGTGGCCACGAAACCTGAAATATTAAAAAAAACCGTGAACACCTATGTAGGTATGTATGTATGTACCTAAATAAAAATAAGTGAATAGGAGCATTATCCAGCATTAGCTGAGTAAAATACATTTTTGCATCAGTTTTTTGATTTCAATTTGAATTTGATTAAAAAAAAAACATTGCAATTCCTACTAGGAACACCTTAAAACGGATTTAGATAAAAACAAGTATAGCAACTCCGGGTATCCCACAGGGGACTGCATTAACTCGTCGGTGGCCGGCAAGCGGCGCATCGCGGAGTGGCGCGCGCCGGCGGACGGCGGCGCGAGCGCGGCGCCCGGGGCCGCCGCCGTGGCGCTGGCGGTCTGTGCCGTGGCCACGCTACTGTTCCTAGCTGTCCTAGCTGTGCTGCAGGTAAGGCCCTGAAGGTTCCACTCGCTGTCCTGATTGGCAGTTAGCTAGCTTTGTGAAATTTGGGCTTCTGGATGTCCTTACAGATAACGAGAAGCACACCTAGTTTCTTGTGCTTACGTTAAAGAGGTTTTGAGTTGAGTATAGAAGAGTCCAAAGTGACACCAAGTGGTTCGTGTAATATTACACTCTGCGCTAGTTAGCCAGTTGTGCTGTCGCATGTTTGTTTTGTTGAAGAGTTCTCTTTGGCGGAGACGGCTGAGCCATTATCCTAACAGTTAATTTTATAGTCAATATAGTCATCCTACATTAGGGAATGCAATCATGAAATTCGGCATGAAGATATGTTAAATATGTAGCACAAGTAACACAACAGATGTTTTGCTCTGTTCCTTTGTTATGTTCCTCTGTTCTTGTCCTTTGCGACCACAAAATTTTTCAGTTGGGTTCCTATGTCGATGTATCTAGACAACCAAAAAGACAACGGCAAAGTTTGGTTTTCAATCCGTTATTTTTGATATTATTGTATTTTTGCTTGATAACGACTAGTACTTCTATTGATAATGGTACGGAACCTTTCGTGCGTAAGCCCGACTCACAATTGGCCAGTTTGTTTTCGAAAATCGTTCGCCAAACGAAGCCCATTAGGTTTATCTTGTTGATTGCCCGACGAGACCGACGAGGGCTCCCTATTGGCCTCTGTCAGAGTTCCTAAAGCCCGCCTAAATATTCCCCGTGTCCCATTCCAATGATGAACACCGACCATTTCAATGCATTAGTCGCATCCTATTCGTATGCAACTGATTTATATCGCATGCCCTCACCATCGGAACTGCACCAGACGTAATGAACTTCAGTCAAACTGATATTATTCTGTACACGGGCCCGGGCTCGTAATCTCCTGTTTCCAACTTTAGTGCTCGCCATCGCACTTCGGTTTAACGTTAGCAGATTAAACCTTCAACGTACAAAGGGCACTATTAAGCGGAATTAATCCTTTATTCATGTGGTTATGGGCTGGGATACAGAGAGTACCGGTGCGTCCATCAATCTATACTTATGTAAGTAATTAAGAGGTCGACTTGTCGACCTGTCAGTGCCTTAGACACGAATAAAAATTGGCTGATTGTTTGTAGGCGGTAGTCCGAGATTTTTTTTCAAACTCTTCGTTCTTTGAATTGTTGTAAACTTTTAAGTTTCTTCCGTGTGGTGTCCTAGAATAACACCTCTTCATTTCTTCCGTGGAAGTCGTGCTTGTTTATTTTTAGTGTTCATTAAATAATATTTGTCTTGTACTTAATGTATTGAGGTTACTGAATGCATTGTTAACTAGAGTTATTACACGAATATGAAGTTTTGTTGTTTCTGATAAAAGTAGGCTGAAAGTTCTCCCGGAGAAGTGGAAAGTTTCTGTTGGGAATTAGCTGAAGTCACACGTAAAGCTACGATCACGGGAGGAAGGCACACCTATTGCTTACAATTTGGAGGCAATGGTTGAGCTAAACTAAAATGATCAAGACAGGGTGAAAGCGCTCTTGCGATGCTGAAACGTGTCCCTCGTATCCATATAACTTTTACTTAAAAATAACTTTACCCCAGATGATTTTCTATGATTTCCCAGATGAATTTCTCATTTAACCAGAGAAATAACTCGTTCTCTGCATACTTATTTGCTTCATGTCGTTGTTCAAGAGCATATACGTAGACAAATAGAGGTAATAACTCCCGTTCCATCTCACAAACTCGAATTTAAGAACGAATTTTAAGCTTGGTTTCGGTCTGAATTACTTATTGTCTGTCACCTGCGCCAGACAGCGTAAACTTTAATTTAGAACTAACAAAGTTACGAAAAAACCGCAACGGATACCGTAGTACAAACTAATTTCCCTTGCGCCAGACATTATTTCGCTTTTGGGGACGATATCGCGTGAGCGGTATCGCCTTTCGTTTGGCCCCGGAATGCTGAACACTTGCAGCGTTTCGCTTTGCATAGTTTCGGAGCGAGTTCCGAATTTTGCTGCAAACACAATTTTGATAATAGTTCATTTGTTTTTGAACTCTCAATTTTATTTATACTGGTTCAGTTGTCTGTGCGGAGAAATAAAACCTGGCCCTGTTTGCGGAAGGTCACTAAAACTATTTTTTCACACTGGCATCACTGAATCCAAGTGTCACCAACACTCGCTGTCAAAGTTTGCCGTCGCTTAGATACATACAAACAATCACGCCTATATTTCCAATGGGGTAGGCAGAGGACACGAAACGTTGATGGATAAGTCATGCTGAACATTCGGGGCCTATGTTCATTCAATAATAGGGAGTTAAATCACATTTGAACGTTCACCGTCTCCCGCAGGTGCGTAGCAAGCGCGCGCCGGCCAGCCGCTCGCGCGGCGTGGTGTACTCCCCGCTCGCGTGCGCGGACGACGGCGAGGTGTCCGTGCTCGCGCCGAGCACGCGCTGCCCCGCGCAGGACAGCGAACCGTTGCTCGAACACGCCACCTAGCGCGCTGTGATACAACTAAGGTGGGTTGCCAGGGTAACGGGACTCGTGATATAAAAAAAAACATTTATTTTTAAGTAATCCAACCATGCAAGACGCCGCGACAGGCTTTAAACACACTTATCCTAGAGATCTCTTCCTGTTATTAAAAATATTTTGAGAAACACTGATTAACTGTCTTTTAACATGATACTAAAGAATGGTCACGGAGCATAGCGAAATTTTAGCGTTGACCCGTTACTATCTATCTCTGTCGCACGCGTGCAGTGATATTGCCCTCACGCTCGCACAGTGCGATGCACGCGCTCAAGTGCGAATTTCTCTGTGTTCCGCGACCGGCCTTTACCGTGAAACTCACTCATCTTGAGAAATACGGATGATTAGCATCTTAAATCGAGTTTTAGCTCGACATGTTTCGACCTAGTCCGTAACTCGTCATCTAGGTGCAGGATATTTTCCATAATGAGTGAATCTCGCGGTAATTTCATGTTCAAAAAGTTTAAATGGACTCGTTTGAAGGATAGTTCAAATGCGTCAAGTGTTAGGGTTTTCAAGGGAAAGTGTAGCTAATTTCCTTATATCTTCATTTGTAACTTGTAAAAATATAGTCAAGATGCAATTGTAAATATACCTAAGTCACGCCTGTGGAACTTCTTATAGGATGCTGGTATTGCTGGTGTAACATTATTGTGTTTTGCCTTTATAATTCTTAAAGGGATGCCTCGGAACATTTGGCTCTCGGCTTTACACAACTTTGACAGGTCTTGACATGTCCGATACCTGGCAACCCTAGGCATAAGACGTTTGTACACGCGAATTACATGTTCATTTGACGTGGAACAAATAAGCTTCGATGTAAGTCACAAATTTAGTGATACGGTTATATGAAGTTGGAAATTTCGAATATTTATGTAAAGTCTTGTTGTTGTTGGCACGTTTTTGGGGTCAGGTTCATGCTACAAAACAAACAAAAGTCTATTGAAAATGATAACGTGAATCGCCCACATTCGTTACCTAAACAATCGATTACCTACGAATAGTTAATGCATAATTGTGTCCCTATGAAATTGTCGACACATCGGTATAGGCGCTTTATGAAATAAACGATCACAAACTGCAGCGCCGATTAAGGATGTATATAAAATAGCTAGCTAGATATGAATTGTAATTGAACAAAAACGTTAGAGGAATAGCGTCGGGCCGTCGCGTGGATACGTCGCTCGTATTGTGATATGGAAGCTTATCTATCTGTAATATTGATTGGTCTTGTTTGCTGTTGCCTTGTTTGTGTAATCGAAGTTTCCTCTAGACCCAGACGCGCTGATTAGCGAACAGCCAGGTTCGAACTTAGCACTCGTGTTTTATCCCGGAGCTGAATAGAGCACGCTCCAAGGCCAAGAGTCTGTTGCTAATTAATTCGATAATTTAAATTAATATTCCAACATTGTCTTGCTTTAACAACAGCTCCTATCTTAATACATCAAGTTTCGAAACAACCTACGTCTAAAGCTGATACGCGCGGTTCGGTCTCGCCCGCACGCGGCAGCAGCAAGCTAGTCACAGACTGAAACGCCATAGTCGATGCCAGATTTGATCGTCGTTCGGTCGACTCGAGCGACTCGAGCTCTCTTGTTATGACGTCACAATTTTATACGCATCGCTTCTTAAAAAGCCTAAGCTTATTATCTAATTTTAGCAAGTAGGACACAAAGTTACCATATGTTGTACAATTTATTCTCAGTGCGTCCCACGCAGCCGTATGTTATTTTTATTAGGAAAAAAATATTATTAGTAATACTTAGTGAATCCATAATTTCATTTTAAGTTGACAATCATATGCCTTAGTTTTAATGTAATTAGTAAAATTGTAATTATCTTTATTCTTCTTGAATTCAGTATGCGGTTATTTTAGCGTCGGTTTTGCTTTAGAACTTTTGTATAGTTGGTAGCAAATTAAACTTATTATATTACTACGTGGCGATAACGTTGAGATGTCATGTCGCTTTTCCGTGCTGAGGTAAAAATATACAGTAAATTTTCGAATACTGCTGACTTGAATGAAGTTAAAATGTTCAAAAGTTTAATTTCGATCTTCAACTATTTCCTCAAATCGATTATCTAGGTCACAAAACGGCTATAATAAATGATAGAACTTTAGAGGTAGCATGTCGCACTCATGAAAAATAATGTGCTCTCTGAGGCTGGACATGTGTGTTTTAGTGTTGCTACCATACCTTTCGTTGTACTCGTTTGAATTTGATTTTGAATGGCGATTATAATAATGTCCGATGTCGGCAACACAAGTCCAGCCTTATCAAAGACGTATTGTTACCACTCTCATCACAAATGTAAATAAGTGTAATTATTGTTGAATTATTGATAAATAAAATAATGACAATGTCAAACAAATGGTGACTAACTATAGTTAGCTTCCAAACTAAATTAAAAGTTCCGTTGAGTTCGCAATAACTCGATTCTCTTCTATTTCTTTGTTGGCTGTCTTGCCAATTACGAAGCAGAATCTTGTTAATTACTGTAGGTAAGTACTTGTTTAGTTTTTTTTGTATCAATGTATCAATAGGAAATTATAATTTAAGTAGGTACTTGAATTAATTAACCTTGACATCTGACTTTCGTGCATTTTTGTTAAATTTTAGTGCCTACGAAAAATTTACTGTAAGTCGACCATTATGTTACTCAAAAACAATTGAATATGTATTTGTCTGATGAATATGGTATTTATTGCAGTTTTATAGATTTATTTTAATGGGAATATTTTTAATTAAGAATATATTTTTGTATGAAATGATCTTATGTGCAATTAATATTTGTAATAAAAGCAATATGTGTTACGTTGTTGTTTGTTTGTCATTAACCTTTACGGGCTGGCATAAAAATCCGTAATCCTATAGCCGGCAATGCATCTGCGGCCCGGGCGTGTCCGTAATCGCACAATATCCCCATAAAAAGCAATCACATCCCAAATACGAATAAAAGGGCCAGGGCGGCCGCAGTAATACTGTCCATCGGATCCTATTAAAATAGCAAGATATTGGCCTGTGCTTTTGGGTATCGGCTGTAGTCTAAATGTTAATGCGGTCGTGGACAATAGTATGCAAATAGGCCCCCGGCGGGATTACTGTCATAATGTATGCGAGCTTCAATAACAAGGGTCAGGCTGGGTACTACTCGACTTACCTGGACAAGTCTTGTACGCGTTTATTTTCATTCGTTATTCAATTACAGCGACCGCTGAATTAGCATTTGGCTCTATTGTAATAGCTCCGCCCGCCGGGGAACAGCAGGGCGTATGCTTTTAGGGGATAAGTATATTGTGTGGGGATGATAAATGTCAGGGTTTAACGGTTCAGCGGCTGATTCTAGCTTTCCCAGGGCTCCTAAATGGTGGTACTTAGGTATCTCGCCTGTGTTCCCAAGTAGGGTCGACAACACACGAAACGCTGCCTAGACTAAACTGTGACTATTTTACCTTTCCTAACTAGCGTAATTTTTAAGTTTTAAGTTATCGAATTTGATATTTACCACGAGCTATTCGGTGAAGGAAAACATCGTGAGGAAACCTGCACACAGCGACGAAGCAATTCAATGTTGTGTGTGAAGTTCCCAATCCGCACTGGGCCCGCGTGAGAACTATAGCCCAAGCCCTCTCATGCCTGTGCCCTGCAGTGGGACGTATATAGGCTGGATGATGAAGTTATTTAAGCGGTACCTATAATAGTGACAAGTTATGCTGAACGAAATAAAATTCAAAAATTTATAGCACAGGTAAGTTGAGAAGATAAAATGTTTGTGTAAAAATCAGCATGGGCTGCAATTTTATGGTGCGGTAAGCGATATCTATTGGTGAGTATATGGGATCATTAATTTAGGTAAGTACCCATATATCTGGTTGCCATGGTAACATCTCCCGAGTCACCCACGAAAATTGTGATTTCCTGGTAAAGTCCAGACTTAGAGATTGTTACAGTTGTTAACACAAGGTTTCTAAGGCACATCTCCTGGCCATAAAAGTAAAACTTTATCACAGTTGTCTCCTGACTTACAGGATAGAATAACAACTCAAAAAAAGCTAATTGTTCCATTTCATAAGTTTTCCGTTAGGTACTTAAGAGGAAATATGCCGGTCGAGGGAATTGCAAAAGAGGTATTTGCTAAATCTATTGCTGTCGCGCCGTGACCTGCCCGGACGACGTCGAGTGCGATAAGAACAACTACAGCTCGGACCGAAAATACCTATGAAAATTATTCAAAAACAACGTTTCTTAGTCCCCTGATTTCTTCTCCAAAACTTAACCGATTAAATATGTTTTTTCATTAAATGTTTAAAAAATGTGATAACTGTGTTTCTATGTTCTTATATTTTGATATAATTGTGTTAAAATTGGTTTCTAGGGGTTTGAACACAACGGAAAAAACTTACCAATTTTTCATGTTTTTGAAGGATAATATCTCCTTTAATAATTCAATAAAGGAAAAAAGGAAAACATAGGAACATGCTAATATATTATTAGATTGTTGATGTAAAAAATCATTGTTCTACGGGTAATATCCAGCGAGGAATCAGGGGACTACGTTTCCATACAAAATATGACCGCTCCATTTCCTCTTAATAAACAGGTAAATGCTGCCGCTAAAATCATAACCTTTAATTATTAATTTAAAATTAGTAAATCAATTTCCATGTGGATTCCCTTGGGACAGTTCTGTCTCACACAGCGTGCAGCGTAGTAAATCTATAATTTCCTGATTTCTCTTACCACTTGCACCTATTTACTTAATTTTCGTCAAATCACAAAATACCATTCATATCGAATGAATCAGCAATATTGTTACAAGCTTATGTTCATTCTTCTGTATAAAAATAATCATTTACCAAGAACAGGTCTGATTACCTATTCATCTATTTCCATTCACAAAAGGATTTCAATAAGATGCTTATTAACATAGCATTCATCTGCATTAAGATGCCCGGAAAAAATCACCTGAATTCCGCATACAAGTTTCGCAAGGTCGTATTTGACAGTGTATTGGAACGGGGAAGAGAACTTTGCGTCAGGGGTGGAAAGTTGACTGTTGCTCGCGGGGGTATGCTTGTTGCTAGGTTGTTGAGGTTACGGTTGGCCCTTTCCTTTTTGCCGCTGGGAACGGCATAAATTAAGGGTTTTTGCCGGCGGTATGTCCATTCGCGCTGAGGTCTGTGTTGATTAGTTTTTGCTGCTGCGGCTGGAGGGTTTAAGAGTCCGTTTACTTATCAGGTGAAAATTTGAACCAGCGCGTATGTAGTCACATGCCTTGGGTCGATTTAATCAAATGAGAATACAATTTGGTCCCCGAATAAGTCCGTCTTATCTGCTTTTTTCCCCCCGTGTTGAGTCAGATTTAGAATAACACCTCTCCATTTCTTCCGTGGATGTCGTAAGAGGCGACTAAGGAAATTAAGGAAGGTTAAGGTATATTTTAGGCGATAGGCTAGCCAACTAAACCTAAAAAAAAGTATATGCTAGAAGGACGGGACGTAAAAAAGTCACGGTTTTGTCTACGTAGTGTTTCGTGTGCTCTGCCTACATTATTTAGGAATACAGGTGTGATGAATGTATGTATGTAAGTGACGAACCAATGAACACGTCGCTAATCTATGCCATTTATTCGATTTAGTAAAACTTCTATGTATGAAGTCCCTGAAATTGCTAAACGTGGCACTGGATTTTTGAATTCAAGTGCTCTGCCTACCCCTCTTGGGAATACAGGCGTGAGAAAATGTATGTATGTATGTCTATGTATGTAAGGCACTCCTGTAGCGCTATCTTTATTATCCAGAAGGCGACGAGCACTCAATCCCTTAGCTTAAAAAAAATAATCCCAGAAACCCTATACGCGCCAGATAGAAATACCTATTTTCCGCGCAATTATTACATTTTATATCGGCCCGTAAAACGAGTTGGTCAACTAAAGACATATAAGTTTGATGGAGCCTGAACCGATCACAGATAAAATATGATTAGCTGCTTGATAATCGCGGCACGTCCGTAATAGGGTCGAATTTCAAGCATTATTACGTCCATCCCGAACCTTCCACTCACCTATAAATATGAAATAGGAATTATGAATAGTTTCGATATATGTAATAGTTCGACTACGGGAGTAGGTATTAATGTGTATCTATAGTGGTTAAATTGTCTTTTTTCTTCTTCTATTTTCTTCTATTATGAGATACCAGGTAAGGTAAACGTACCAATGCTCGACGCCTCAACGCCCAATAGATGAGACCCATCTGTCACCTGTCTTACTGTGACATAAGGCTGCAAGTGCCAAGTATTGGGTCAGTGTCGAGCACAGGGACGTTAACCTTACACTATCGAACCAATCCCCGACCCACTAAAAAAAAATATTTACAGAGTACCTAAACGTCATAGTAAAATTGCGTTAGTTGACAAAGGAAATCTTTATTAGGTACCTACTGTAATCGAAAAAAAAGTAAAATAAATACTACAAACTACTCTTGAGATGTTTGTGTTTGACAATGTGATTGACTGTAACGAAACGGAAAGTGTCAAGAACACCGCAATCGGCCGCATTCGCATTAATAAGCAGCCGCAGTCGACGGACATTCTGATGTAAAGCGGCGTTCATTGATAGAAGTGAGGTAAATGTACCAATGCTCGACGCCTCAACGCCCAATAAGGACCGTATCGTTAATTATGGAAACAGGTTTGTAGTACTCAAAAAAAGTTATATAATAATATAAATATAATATATAAATGTCAATCAGTCAAGTATTGAGTCTAATATTGGATTCAGTACAAAAAATATTGAGAACTGTTGAAAAATTCCAAGACGAAGGGTCTATCCGCGAAACAACGATTTTCTATTGTGACCAAATATAGCGAAGGATCGGGTATGACGATGAGAAAAATTGCAGAAATGGAAGGTGTTAGTCTGAAAACAGTTTATAGCACTATCAAACGGTTAGGCATGAACCATACTTTCAAAGATTTACCTGGTCGAGGTAGAAAACGTGGTCCTTTGCATCATAATTTGGACAAGAAGACATGCGGGCAGTTTGCGAGAAATTAAGGTATTTCCACTCGAGATTGTGCGAAAAAATGCCAAACTTCTTTAGCAATGGTTCAACGTGCCAATGAAAGCAACATGCTGGTAACCTATAAGAAACAAAAACAGCCAAAACGCACTAAAACCTAGGAATCTACCGCTAAAACTCGGGCTAGAAAACTGAACGATAAAATTTTAACTAAAAACAAACAATGTATTATTATGGGCGACGAAACTTATGTCAAACTTGACTATAAACCCTGCCTGGGCCGCAATTTTATACCGTAACGAAAGATGCAAAGGTCTCTCAAGAGGAAAAATCAATTTTTTGCAAAAAATTTGGCCAAGAGGTAATGTTTTGGCAAGCTGTTTGTCAATGTGGGATGAAAACGACTCCGTTCTTCGTTAAGGGTAACTTGAATGCTGATATTTACAGGAAAGAAATGTCTTCAGAAGCGAATATTGCCACTTATTCGCAAGCACAGAGGTCGCACATTATTTTACATCGATTTAGCTGGCTGCCACTATGCTCGCCATGTGCTAGACTGATATAGAGGGAATAACGTCGACTTTGAACCAAAAACGTTCAATACCCCTAATTGTCCTCAGATAAGTCCCATAGAGAGATTTTGACCTCTGATGAAGGCAAGATTAAGAAAACATACTAAGCCAACAGATAAAGTCGAGGAATTAAAAAAAGACAGGATTCGTACGTATAAAACCTTCAACACTTTAGCTGTCCAACGGTTAATGAAAAACATTAAAAGCAAGATCGGGAAACTGGCCAAGGGGACCAGTAAATAAAAATAAGTTACTCTAATTATTGTGTTTGCACACTCATATGTATATGAGTTTAGTTGTTTTCCTATAATATAAAATGTTACCACAAATTACGAGTATTTTACTTGTTTCCATAATTAACGATACGGTCCTTAGATGAGACCCATCTGTCCCCTGTCTTACTGTGACATAAGGCTGCAAGTGCCAAGTATTGGGTCAGTGTCGAGCATTGGTACATTTACCTTAATTCGGACCACGTGCAGCGACCGCATTAAGTGAACAACGCGGTGTAAATGCAGATTTTAGTAGAGCTACGAGTACTTAAGCTTGAAATTATTGTACATACCTACATACATCGCGCCTGTATTCCCAAATGGTATAAGCAGAGCAGACAATACGCTACGTAGTCATATCATGACTGTTTTACGTTTCGTAGCCAATTCTAGCATATTTTTGGGATATTTTTAGTTAAGAGGTACAATAGTGACAGGTTGCTAGCCTGTCGCCTAAAATATACCTATTTCCTTAGTCGCCTCTTACGACATCTAAATTAATTATTGGAATTATTTTGTGATACGTAATATACTCTTCAACTTTGAGTTATTTGATTTCATTTAAAGGCAATTTGAAGACAAAGCTAATCATTTCTAAAAATGAAATACCACTTCCAAGAACGCGTAGACGAGCTACGAGGCGCTACGGCGTAGAGGCATTACATTTTACATTTCGTAGAAGTACGTAACTGGTTACAACATCGTACATCTTAGATTACATGAATTCTAACGAGCCATTTAATATATTTGTTTCTTGCGAATATTTTCCTCAATCTCTTGTTTATCACGGGTAACACGTGTATTTTATTACCTAAGTACTAAATTGTACGTTCAAATGAAGACGTAATTCCCTTTATAGTACTACGACCATACTTACTGTTCAGAGTAATAATATCATCTACGGTATATTAGTATATCTGTTGAATTTTAAATCAATTTAACCACTGTAGCCTTTGAGTACGGCAACACGTATGAGTTTATTATCGAACCGCGATTAGAAAGGGATTCGAGAGTACCGTTAGCACAATTGTACTTAATAAATGATTAAATATAGTTATAAACCAATATTTGATATCTTCATAAGTGCAGACCCTTATAGATAATAGAATTAATAACTGAAATTGATTTGCATATTTAAACTCTATTCTCGGTAAATACTGTAATTTTTTTAATAAAAAAATGTAATATCATATCTGACAAATCTGTCACTAACCACATTATTTCGCTTAATCAAATTGCCGTAGTTGTTCAAAAATACATATATAAAAAAACAAAAAAATACTTTAAAAACGCTACAGGTTTAAGAAATTAACTCTATTTGATCTGAAGTATTATCTCTTAATGCTAACGGAAATCAATAGAAAAACGCTACATAATTTGATATTTTTTCCATACTTTAGAAATTCATTGTACCAAAATAACAATTTACTTTATCTGCATACTCTACCACTGACAATGTCATATCATGCGTTTAGTTCAAAAATGACATATGAGCCCAATCCCTTTCTAAACGCGGTTTGATAATACTCGCGCGCGAGATAGACCGACTATAGTGTGAGATCGAATTAGAGACCAAAAATGTAAACAAACAACTGTCAATATCAAAGTGACATTCCAGATGTAGTCAACCTTTTTTGTTACTAATTGATATAATTGTATTATTTTCTAAGTACTTTTAGTTTATTGATTCATAACATTAAAGCAATGGCAACGTTTGTTTACATTTTTGATCTCTAATTCGATCTCAGACTTTACATGTCATTTTCTGACGACTCTAGTTAGACAGTGGCAGTGCAAGTTGGATGAATAAAAAAAAAAATTAACTTTTTGTCAGTGAAGTTTTTAATACTTAAGTGAAGTGAACCCTTACCTATTACCTTCTTTTATTACTTTACTTACCAGTATTTCTTTGTAAATCATAAACTGTCCCTACGACAATAGCACCCTTAATCAAGGCTAAAAATACCAAGTAGAAATACTTCAAGAACTCCACTTTTTATTCGAGAGGGAACATGACATGACAACCTCAGCCTAGTTCATAAATTGGATTATCGGCCGTCCACCGACGTTGTTTGACGTGGCCAAGGAACCAGGATATTGAATTTATTTCCATACACGTAGGAGTTAGCGTTCTGTGAAGCGGTGTTGATTGAGAAAACCATACGTATGTAGATTGAAATACACTTTAGTTTGATATAATACGGGTATCTCAGGATTTCAGTAAAAATACATACATACATTTAACACGCCTGTATTACCAAACAAGCTGAGCTCGCGACTCTTTTTCCCCACATTTTCCAATGTTTCTTCGCTCCTATTAGTCGCAGCGTAATGTTATATAGCCTAAAGCCTCCCTCGGTAAATGGTCTATCCAACATATATTTTTTTTTCAATTCGAACCAGTAGTTCCTGAGATTATCGCGTTTAAACAAACAAACTCTTCAGCTTTATAATATCGATACAGATGGGGTAGGCAGAGCACACGTAGAAACAACGTAGGCGAAACTGGCCACTCCCAGCAAACTTTTTTAGGTTTACAGTTGGCAGGTACAATAGTGATAGGTTGCTAGCTTATCGCCTAAGTATACCTTAACCTAATCTTAATGTAGGCTTTTTGCTAAGGAGCTGTGTGAGGCAGTAAACTATGCTGATTCCTGATCTCTGTGGCGGCATGCCAGCGTTAATTAAGATTCAGTTAGCTTTGAAAAGATGCCAGGTTTTTCAATGAAAACCAGGGTTTGTATGAGAATATCTTAACAGAATTACGTGTCAGGTCCACGAGAGATAGAAACATCAAACAGTCGCCAGCACCAATATCTGACACAATAATAGCATAAATATCTGATACGGCTCTATTACTAGGGGCAGTAGGATGTGTCAGATATTTTCGCACGCTTCGCTGTGGCAGATGCTAATGCTGGTGACTGTACAAACTGGGTCAATTCTGCTGACGCACTGCGCGCTGCCGCTCTTCCCGAACTGGAAAACTGTTCTACTTCTTCTGTTCTGATTCTGTACTCGTACTGCGTACGTTGTCGATGTGAACCAGCCTTTAGAGACTGATGTTGTTAAGCGGCTAGTACACATTCGCCGGTGTTGGGCCAGGCTTCCCAATCGGGCCAATCACGGTGCGGCCAACACACGCCAACACACGCCAACACCCCCTGTACACATTGGAGTTGGCCTGCATTGGGCCAGCATGGGCCAATGTGTACTAGCCCCTTTAGTGTTGTGTGCTATCGGTCGTTTGACAATAATAGTGAATGTGATGGCGAAAATGCGGGTAGTTGTGAACCGCTGCCAGTTGTGTCAAGCAGTCGTGCGAAAAGTGCGGCAGCGCGCAGTGCGCGTCTATCCGCTGCCGTGGCGCGTAGCTCCAAATGATGGGTCACGGATTGGCCCGAAGTCGTGCTAATCTCGATATAAAAACGTGAGTATATCAGTTTTATTTTGCTTTGTTGAGCTAAATGGATATATAAGACGTGAGTAGGAGTAGGTATATTGACGTTGGTACTTTTCATTATTGAGAGAAAGAAGCTGTAGGCTTAGCACGATAACACACTCTGGACGCGTCGCGCGCGGGATAGTCTACCCGTCACTTTCTGACGTCTCTAGTTAGACAGTGACAGGTATAGTCTATGTCGCGCGTATCTGTACTCGCGCTCTGTCGTGCTAAGGGGACTGTTCACTGTGCTACCAGTTTTGCTACGTCTGAGTGAATATTTTATAACATTTAGCTTTAAGACAATCTAACGCGTTCGCCGTCTAGGAAGCCGCGATACAACGACGTCGTATTTCATAAGCTACAGTTAGTTTTAATCACTGGCTGGTAAAACTCCCCGGGGTCGTTCTGAATCGCAACTTTGTGCCATTTCCACTGCGAAATAGAATCCAGATGGTTTTAATAGCTTTTTAACACAATTACTGACTTAACTTTGCGGGATGTTTTGTGACATTGAAATGTTTCGCTTAATGCACGAAACATTGTCGTTTTATTATATTTGGATTGATGACATCGTTCTTACTTTACAGACGCTGTGTTGGTTTTGGCTCTGCATTTTACAACGGTCCGAGACTCGGATGGATACAATGTTAGAAGACCACGCGATTAGTTCATTGTTAATGAAGTAGGCAGAGCACAAGACACGCTACATATTAAAAAGCATGATTATTTCACGTTTCGTAGCACATTTCATGGTTTCAAGTTGGCAGGTGTAATAGTGACTGGTTGTTAGCCAGTCGCCTATACGAGTATTATAGCTTAACTTAAAGAAGTTTCTATCGAGCACAATTAACGACGTAACAACTTTATCTAAGTATCTGCTATATTAAAAAATGTAGCAACAAAATCTTCACAGAGAGTGGAAACCATAAAGTAAATGTACCAATGTTCGACGGCTCAACGCCCAGTAGATGACACCCATTATCTCTCACCTGTCTTACTATGACATAAGGTTCCAAGTGCCAAGTATTGGGTCAGTGTCGAGCACAGGGACGTTTACCTTAGTTAGTTAATTGTAGCTAGATGACGGAACCGATTACGTCGGTAACAATGCCTTTTATTACAATAACCACAAATAAACGTAAATATGGTAAACCTCTTAATTTATTCGCCTTGGGTGGGTGTGGTTAGTCCAAACATCGTGGGATTACTAAGTTAGTATAAAGCACAGTTAATTATTCAGAGCCCAACGTTTGGTCAAGTACAACGAAGTGTGACAGTTCAGCCAATTTGAATTAAAGTACTTTCAGAACGCAAATTCGGGGTAAGCGACCGGTCCGCTTAGAAGCCACACACGGTTTCTACGGATGCCGAGCAGCTACAGAATAGGTAAACGTAAGTACTATGCAAGATCCACCACCGAACAAAAGTCATGTATAAGCGTAGAACGTTTGCTGTCTCTTTCTACCATTAACTGCTACCGAACGAAATTGAAATTAATTGCGTGTACTGAGCGTTTATTATATTTCGTTGGACGCCGTTAATTTAAAACTGTTTATCTGGCATAGGGTTACTCGCCGATATGTACTACAATAATGTTATTGATTTTTTCTTTGTTAAAACATCCGTTAACACATCAGTATAATTTTATTTTACACCGATTATGAGACAGTTTCGAAGCCATTGCTCATGCTTTAATAATCACAAAAATTACGCGCAATGCGGCACAAACAAGTAGTAGGCCATAAGGCTCAATTCACACCAGAAGAGCAGCGCAGCGCGGCGTAGCGGAGCGCAGTTTCAGTGTCATGAGAATTTCAACTTTATTTTCATTACAATAAGACTTATTATCGCATGAGAAACTCTAACGATGCGCGCGAATGCCCGCGGATCCGCGGGAATTCCAGCGTATTCCATACACAAAGCCGTGCGACTGCGCGAGCTGTCGCGGGAATGCCCGAGAATGCTCGAGTAGTCGCGACGGCCGCTGTCAATAGATATGTCAATAATTATGTAAATTCCAGCGGCTTCCTACGCATTCCAGCGGCTTCTCGAGCAGTCGCAGGAATCCTCGCGCATTCTCCACGCAGCGGGTAGCTGCGCTACGCCGCGCTGCACTGCTCTTCTGGTGTGAATTGAGCCTAAGGCTAAGCGCGCACTACGACTTTTTGTCGTGCGACACGATTTTAAAATAGCGCTGTCCATACTGATTTTTTCATCACAGTGCGCGCGATGACATATAATAAACCCTTACGTTGCATTTCTGCGACAAAATTGTCGCGCGACAAAAAGTCGTAGTGCGCGCTTAGCCTCAGAGGCTCTCTTGCACAACTTGTTTTAAGTCTACAAGCGCTTCGTAAATAACTTAACTATCAAGAACAATAATAAAAAAAACGGTAAGTAACGTTAGTAGGTACGTTAAAATTTTCACCAAATTATCAGTTCGGGTTATATTTGATACCAAAGGTCAACTATTTAATGATAAAACTTTAGTCAATTTATTTCTATTTAGTTAAGTGCATTGTATTTGCTCTCTAACCAACAGGCGGCCGTGTGTCCCTCCTATTCCGGACTCCGTATGAAATTTAGAGGCTCATCGGCGCTGCGGTTCGTAACACATGGCTGGTCCATTAGGAATACAAGTGCAGCAAAAAGGTCTTGTAATGGGATTCTCGTGTAGCCCAATTGCAGCGGGAGTTCGGAAAGAGTTTAGGGACGTGTTTCTTTTGAGGTGGGACGCTATGTACGGTTTGTTGTTAGTTAGGTAATATATTATACTATAATATATTATAAGAAAAAAAAGCAACAACAAAGCCATTATAAGGGACCTACAAGTTTATTGGCCTTATAATTTGCGCCCAAACGCACCCTTATTAGGAATAATATGGCTCTTATAAGACTATTATTTTTGGCAATACAAGCCACTACAGGAGTAATTTTTGTTAGTTGGGTATGGAAGTGTTGTTCTAAGAGTAATTATGCAGTCGACTTCGTAAATACGTGATACTTAGTGTACATTCATACATAATATCACGTCTAAATGGTGTAAAATATCCTAAATGGGGCAGGCACGGCACAAGAAATGCTACATAGACATAAAGTAACTATTTCGCGTTCCGTAGCCACTTGTAGCATGTTTTTTTAAGTTTTGAGTCAGGTAACTACATACAGTATAGTCACAGGTTGCTAGTCTGTCGCCAAAACGTACCTTTACCTATTTCATCAGTCGCCTCTTACGAAATCCACGGATGAAATGGAAAGAATGATATTCTAAGCCCGACACCACACAGGAGGATTTGTGTACCTTGTCACAATGACACCATGTTAATGAAAGGCAGGTATCTACATGGTAATGTGACGTAGACATATTACGTTTTGTCGCGTTGTAGTGAAATTCAACAAAAGTACCTGAAAGCTTTTAAACTTATTTAAGGAAGCTCACTAGGAATTAGCTAAATCTTAAAATTAAACTAACAATTTTATGTTACGATACAGCACTTTTCAATCGAGTAAAATATGTTACACTCAATAGTGTTTAAACCAGGTCTTCAGTCGCCTTTAGACTTGCTCATTATGTACAAAATTTCTCTAGAATTACACCTACTTCTCCTAACCGTACCTACTTTACTGTATAAAACAAAAAAAAGCCTACGTCCAATAAACTCATAGTTCCCAACTAACCCACCAAGTGCTCCATCCACTCCCACTCAGCGCGCAGTGGGGGTCTAAAAGTACCCAGATGAAAAATGTTAGGCCACGTAATAACTTAGGGACACCCGTGGCTTAATGTACGGGTCACGGGGAATAATTCGGAACTGCGGGCGAGCCAGCAAATTGATATTAAAGTACACACCCCTTGTTTATGATCAGAGGCTATCCGCGATCATCCCTGCAGGAGATGAGAGAACAATGAAAATGTTAGGTAAACGCGAGGTTTGTATGTTTTTTGGCTAAATAACAGAGGGTATTTGGTTGTGAAGAAATCTGGGAGTACTTAGCCAACAGGAGTAATAGAAATTCAGTAACATACAAAATTGGGTCAATACATACTCGTTGTTAAATATAATTTATCGTTAAATAGTTGAAATTCGTCACGACAATTTATAAAAAAATTCAGTCTTCTAGTTTTATCCACAACGAAGTTACAGGGGGTCGAAAATGGTCTGAATTGCTTCGAGAAAAGGATGGTACGGCCGTGACACTTTTTTGCTCGACTTGGTGGGGCACGGCCGTGCCCCCAGATACTTTAAAGTTTTGTTGAGATACATATCCAAGGATGTCTTGATCGTTATTTTATGATTTTTAAACTAATTTATTAATAAGTAGATCCAATCAAGTGTAAGCTTAAGTAAGTAAACACTTTATTGTACGAAAAAAAAGAGACGAAACAATAAATTGTTACAAGCAAAATGGTGAATTAAAAAAGCGGATACATCCCTTAATTAACGGATCTCTTACAGTCAATCCTTGAGAGGCGATGCTATGTGTGTCTTGCCAAAGTTTCAAAAATACGTTGAATGAGTCTTCCTTACTCGTCTACCACGGTATCAACGGAAAACCCGACACCACATGGATCATGAATCTCGCAATGAAAAAACCATTGAGGATAGAACCTATAGAGTACTAATGTCATCTTGGTTGTTCGGAAATTATTCCGCAAAACAATTGAAGTGATCGCTGTGCTCTTATTGGCCGGTCCAAGATCGCGCGTAACGCTAGTGCCTTTTTCTCTACGGTTATTGGCTCTGTACAGTTTCTGTGACAGTGACGGTGACGTTTAGTATGTTGAAATCAACAAACTATTTGCGGACCGGGGTTGCGAACATTATTTCTCTATAGGTTCTATCCTCTATGGAAAAAACATACCCACATGACTTTAAATTCAAACCAAACGCAAAACAAAGAGGATGAGTTAACGCAATTCAACCAAAATCTAGCACAACTAAACATCTCAGAAACAATCGACTCGCATTAAAATCGAAAATTAAGTTTATTATTTAAATTTATGTTCTCCCAGTAACCAACTGACTCAGTTTACAGCGGCGGCAAGTAACAAAGCAGCAGCAAATAATACGTTGGGGTCAGGCGTGATACATCTGCGGCTACCCCCCGTTAAGATATAGATTGTCTTGCCTTGTTTATGTTAGGTTGGTTAGTTTATTGGATCACGGGGCAGTTTAGTGTTAAGGCGAGGTTCTACTAGATTTGTACCCCGCGTCCCTCTCGCGCAAAAGAAGGCGAAGGCGGGGTAGCGGGCGACGCGGCAGGTTGTCAATACGTTGGGCACGCGGTCAAGTTTTAGAATAAATATGAATTTAAAAAATAAACAACATCGATTGAAAACTATAATTTAGCAGATTCTCTGTAGTACTTAAAGATAAATATTTCCATATAAAAATTATGTTGAAATTATAAAGAATAAAACCAAGTAATGGGTTTTAGTTTTTATTTTTGCCTGTTTTCGAGAATTTATATGATCGAGGAAAGTACATCCTATCGTGTAACCAATTAGCACGTTCCTTAGGCAATATCTTTACGTATAACATATATTTTTTTCAAGACTGTCATTTAGCAGAAGGTATGTAAAACATTAGATCTTGCAACCTTCAATTCCGTCTCCCTTGGAATACCTCGCCTTAAGTTGGCATGACGTAGGCTGCTTGCGTGAGAGCGTTTGGGTGTATTAAATGTTGGTTTTGGCAAAATACTAGTTGCTTTATCTGCGGGAGCTATCACGTGCAAATAGTTAGTTTTTAACTGTTGTATTGTTAAAGGCATGAGTATAGGTACGAGTGGAGAAAATGAGCCTTAAAGACGGAGTTCATAAAGAATCAGAATTTATCAGATTTTTTGTAACTATTTATGTGAAAGACAAAAAAGACACACGTTTCCTTAACTTCTTCGAGTATTTTATTATACTTACTTCTAAATTGGGTAGGTACCTAGTCAGTACTGTTCCAGTTTGGTTGTAGCTTTTCATAACATTTGGTAGGTACACACTTTGACGAAATTACGTATTTCTGCTTGTTGCTGGAAACACGTGCCTCTTTCATAATACCCATACTTAGACCCGAAACCAATTACACTACTGTCTTGATACTTTTTCGCATAAGTAGTTCTTAATATGTTTTGAATTATTTTCCCACCATTAACCGAGACAAAGAGCAACGTTGTTTAACCATTAATTTCGCGATTTAGGTCACAAAAAAGCGTCCGAGTGGTACTTAATAAACAATTAAATAGAATGTTAATTTGTTACTAAATATTCATGAAAACTACAAAGGCTAGGTAGAATTGCGAAATAAGAATTTCGTTTTGTTTTCATCCTTCGTCTGTCGCAAGGTCAAGTATACTCGTAAAACCTATCTTGAGAATTAGCTCAATCTTCAAAGGGGATTTTAACGGTTGATTCAATATTCATTTTTTTATTACTGCGACCCAGACTTTTAGGGCTAATCAATCAATAATCTTGTTCAGTTTTATGCTCTGAAATAAATTCTACCAATCCTTAATATTATCAACGAAAAAATGATGTTTCTAAGCTTGTAAGTACAACAAATTACAAACAAGATAGCGAAGTAGAAAGACGGACACCTTATTAAAGCATCTCTTACAACCAACCTTTGAGGGACCGAGAGGAAACTTAATTATTGAGATTGACAAAAATAGAGGATGCAAAGAATCTAACTGTGAGTAGCGGTACTCTTCAATACGTTTTTCTACCGTTATCTTCTAGTTAACATAAACAAAAAACTATAGAAAGTGAAAAAATCAAACAAAAAAACAATTTTATCTGCCTCCATAATCAATCTGGAACTGAAGAGATCATGTATCATGTGTGTGTTCTTGTTTTGTGCGTAAACATGTCACAAAAAAAAATCTGTAGGTACATTTCAACACTTTCTCATAAATCGTGATTTATGAAATTCGCTATTCAGGGTCGTTTTAGAAACTACATTCGCCCTTTTATTATGCAGCAATGACTTTAATAACTACGATCTGGTAAGTCCTACGCAATCGGAGTTGCAAGCAACAGCTAGTGTTTGATAAACAATCACTATCTACTTAGTACCTATGTACACATTCTCCAACGCATTTAATATATCTTGCGAAACATTGAAACTGAAGTAGGTATAAACTCGCAACGAACACAATAAGCGCGTTTATTGTGTTTGAATACAAAGGGCTTACTAATAAAGGAGTTACGACACAATAATAACTAAAATATAACGCGTGCCAATAAAGATCCCGAACGATTCGACGCGACAATCGTTTTCGTTTTTCGCAACACGGTGCAATATGAGTATTAAAGATACTTAAACGCTCATAGGGGAGCACATACCGACTAGATGTGAAGCGATTTCATTACTTATTTTGGTTAAGTCGAATTGTATAAAAAATCGCTTAATAATGATTTGAACAATACGGATACGATAAGAAAAAAGTGTTGTACCAAGTATTTAATAAACGAGCTACTTGTATCTATGTACCTTGCGAAAAAACGTTTGGGTTTTGGGTTCAATTTTAATGTTGTATAAGTATTTTTATAATACTGACAGGTTGCTAAAGTTTTACCTGCAATATTCTTAAACGTTTTCCCCCTCTAACGTCTTAAATATTTCTACGATTCATCTCCATAGTTGTAGTTTAGAAGGTTCTTGTTTTATTAAGTGTAACATCGCTTCTAGGGCACCCTATGCATCTCTTTTTCTTCTTCTATGTATGTCTTGTTGGGTACATTCTTCTCCAATCCTTTTCCATCTCGATCGAATTTCTATCTATCTTTTCCAGACTGGTCCCGCTGTCTCTATAATATCATCGGACCAACGGCTGATCTGCCTATTGTTTTTTGCCCAGCCAGGTTCTCTACTCCAAAACGCGACTGCTCCATTGGTCCCGGCCGTAATCTCCCCTCGAAAACGCGCCTGCTCCGCCAATCCGTAGACAGAACCTCTACTTATACACAACATACACACTGTAGTTAAATCCGAGCCAAATTTCGTACATAATTACTGCCGTTAAGCTGAGGTATAACCGTTAATGAAACTGAGAACGAGTTCAACTTTTAAACGCTGCCATGAAAGCAAGCTGTTTCTCAATTTTAGTAATTTGGCACAATTTTTGCCGAGCCCCAGTACTTCGCGGAATTTATGTCTTGCGTGGCTTAGCGAGTAGAGAATAGTTGGTGGCTCTGCCCGTTAAAGTTCCGGGGATGTTACATTTTAATTTAGTGCTGGTTTGAAACATTTGCGAGTTTAAAAGTATGGTTTAATTTTGTTGCCTGCAGCTTCGGGAGACTGAATACTTTTTTCGGCCTACTGAACTATTCCTAAGTCGGAATTTACCTCAATGACGTTACATTCTATTTTTAACGCCTTTATTTACTCCTACGCTGTATTCTTATAGTTTGCCATACTTTTATAAATTTTTTGTGGCTTATGAAAGCGTAACAAAACTTACAATTGTCATAATTCACTTCGTGTTGGATCTTAAAGCCATGGCTTTAACTATTAGAAAGCAACATTAGAATCATTACACTTTTTTGTATGTAATTATAATTTCAACGTTATTGTCTAATATTATAATGGCTCGTTTAACATTTCTACGCTTTGTTGTTTTCATCATAGGAATGATGTCAAGAAACTAATATCAAGTGATTAGATGAAACATAACTAACAGAGGATGTTAGGTATTGTATGACAGAGTACGTCCTAAGTAGACCTAAGTACTTTTAAAACAAGAATATGGACTAAATATGTAGCAGGTAAATCGTTTACTTTGTCGTTGGTACAAAACATCATAATAAAGTAAACAAAGTTTTTATAAGCCATAGACAACAGAAACGAGTATAAAGTACGCAACAGTTGAAGCGGTAGTCATAAACACCTCTTAAATACTTAAGTACAGTGCGAAAGAAGTAACGACCATTGTTCGACACTCCTCCGGGAGATTTTTTGCCTTTGGCGATATTTTTCTTTACACTTTACAAGCGAGTCCAAATATGATTAAAAACCTACAGGAAAAAGATAAACATAACCAAATCTAAAGAAAAATAAGCTATCAAGTTCATGTAACGGGACCAATTTCGTTTCTATCTATCCGCATACATCGAAACTTTTCCGCAAACCTCAAACAACAAAGTATCCCAAACCTCACAACGTACTTTAAAAGTTAAATGTCTCTTTTTGATAAGCCCGCCCGTATTAAGGCATTGCCAACTTTTATTCAATGATCAATCACCCTGACTGAAATTGTTTTATTTAAGGAGCTCGAGTTAGGGAAACACCCACGAAACATTTACGACAGGAGTTTCCTTTCATGCTAGTTTTCGTACAGAGCAAAATAAAGACTCGTTACTTACTTAGCCAGCGTTACAGTGGTCGAACGCAAGCCTGAAGTATAGCGTGAACAACCTAATCATTTTGCAAAAACCGCCCAACTATTACGTTCAGTTTTATTTTAAACTCTCTCGATAAAAGCTGCTTTCACTTGACAATACTAATACAAATCTGCTTTTGTAGCTACTTTTATTTGCGATTTATCTGTACTCTTTTTTATTTTTGTTCATTAAAGAGTTTTTTACTTTAGTTACTTATAATACGTGACAGACAGACATAGTTACAGATATGTCAAACCTATAACATTTGTCTTTTATTTCCTAGTAAAAATAGAGTCAAGCGCTACCATCTCCTGCCGTAAGCGCTTTTTGTAAACACCAAACGGTTTCGAGCCTCGCCGGCAAAGTTTCGATGAGATTGTATTGGCCAGATCCCAAGTTCTGGGAGTCCGCTAGGGAGTATTACTTAGTACTAAATAGGCTGGCCGAGTCACATCCTCTTCGCGGTGTTTGCGGACTCAATGTGTCAAGTTATGTTCTAACTTAATGGTGGAGGAGAGATGCTACCTAGTCGTTTAGGAGTTCTGTGTAGTAGGTTCTTAGGTACAAAGTAGACGCGGATCTCATCTTGTGAGTTTTCATTATTTTTAAAGAGTGACACAGTCAAAAGGGTGTTATAATACAGCTAAGAATCTCTCTCTCTCTCTCGCTCTCTCTCTCTCTCTGTCTTTTTCTGTCCGTGTCTTTGATACGGTAGTTTTAAAAGGGTGAACAGCTTGGCATGTGAGTATTTTTCTTTTGACATCTAACTATAGTTAATACTAATACATACATACATACATATTCTCACGCCTGTATTCCCAGGAGGGGTAGGCAGAGCACATGAATTCAAAAATCCAGTGCCACGTTTAGCAAATTCAGGGTAACCAAATGGTGAAACGTAGTAGTAGTAATACTAAGCCTCAACAAAATGAAAATAAGAATTTTTGATATTCTCAAATTTGAAATGAAATGTTGGACATTATTCTGCCTTTTTAAGATGGTAGAGCTGCTATTAAATAATAAGTAGAGCAATATTTTTTTGTGTGGATGTCATAAGAGTCGACTAAGGAAATAGGTTAGGGTATATTTTAGGCGACAGGCTAGCAACCTGTTACTATTTTACCTCTTGACCTTACTACAATGGTACGATGACGTCACTTGCTGGGTTGTCAATCTTTTTTTAATTTGGAACTCTATGGATGCCGATTTATTTATGAACTTTGTGTAGGTATACCTACTTAGTCAAATAAAAATATTTCATGCAAATCCAAGTAAATTCGTTTATTATTTTGCTGCTCACCCTACAAAATATGCCAGAGGCGGCTACGATACATGAACTATTCATGGTTTTGACTATATAACTTTTCGTAGCCTTTTGGGAATGCAGGCGTGATGTATGTATGTAGCAATAAATGTTGTAGGTTGGTATGTAGTAAAGGTAATAATAAATCGACTCAAATAGACTTTGGAAGCTCAACGTTAACGGAGTTTTTGGGTGCGACATGAAGCAGCTAAACAGCATTTACATTTAACTGTAAGTTTTAAAGCCCATAAAAGGCTAGCGTCAAATATGCCGAACTTCCTATGGTGGCCATAAAGTCCTCTACACTCGCGTTATTCTCGTGAATAAAGTAAAAGCATGGGAATGGTGACGTTCATTGTTTATGGCCCTTCGTACGTGAGTGTGGACGGCAGTAAAGCGATAATAGCTACAAAACGCTGAGTTAGGTACCTAAACCTTCACGGTGCTGCGACTACATACATACCTACATACATATAAACACGCCTATGTTCCCAAATGGGGTAGGCAGAGCACATGAAACGTGAAATAGACATAACCATGCTTCGCAACCACTTCTAGCATCATTTTGGATTTGAAAACACATGTAAGAGATAGTATAATAGTGACAGGTTGCTAGCCTAAAACTAAATAATCTAAACCCATTTCCTAGTCGCCTCTTACGACTTCCACGGAAGAAACGGAGAGGTGTTATTCTAGACCCGACACCACACGGGTGCTGCGACTAGCTTGTGTAAACGCGGGAAAATGCAAAGATGCTTGTAGATGCTCGCTTGTTTAATTAGTAGAAGTATCCTATGTTACAGTTAGTAGGTAAATACAGACTCGGGACTAAATAATCATACATATAATGTAGGAACAGTATTCTTCCAACTAAGATGCTAAAATGACAGCGGCCTGTGTTGCCTATTTTTTGCATTATAATGGCTCTACCAAAAGTTAGCGATAAATTGAATTTAGTACAGATTTTTGTAGGCAAGTTATTTTACAAAATGAATTGACAAACTTTTAAATTTGATTACGATCATCATTTTTGAGTATTAGTTCATTTTCGTGTCGGGTTTAGAATAACATCTCTCCATTCCTCAATCTCCACGAAATGTGAAACAGCCATAGTTTTGTCTATGTATCATTTCGTGTGCTCTGCTTACCCCGTTTAGGAACACAGGCGTGATGTAGCTATGTTTTTATGTATCATATGTTTTCTTATTATGTAAAACGGCCAAAACTCGTGTATCCGGGGTGCAAACATTGTCGATTGATTTCAGAAAACTATCAAAAAATAAAATGTGGTATAACATTTTGTCAATTTAGTACCCGAGATGAAAAATAGACTTTAGTTTTCTTGACGTCATTTTAATTACTATAAATTAATACAAGTATTTTGTAGGTAGTTAATAGTACTTTGTTTTATCATAAGTATGTTAAATTCTTTCTAGTAATTAATTTGTAATTGATGCTTAATAAATAATTCGATACAAGTATAAAGTATAAAGCAATCGAGCAAAACTCAGAGTAATCAACCAACCCGATCAAAAATAATCTGTATACATACATATAACCGTTTTTTGTCAAGGGTTTAAAATACGAAATAAAAATATGCCCACGCTCCATCCAGCCGCGCATAGGATAAAACAAATTACCTTTTTTATTAGCTAGTATCCGAGCATTTTTAATCTCCGCGACTACTATGTATGCAAAAGCTATCCTTTACGGGGCCATTATAAAAGAGTTCGTTTAGCGGCGTCACATCTGACAGCGGTTTTAGCGAAACAACGTCCCGGCTACGCGGGGAAACATTGACATGAGATATTGCGGTTTGTGCTAAAAATATCTGGAAAAAATAACTTGATTTAACTGACGAAGGGATTAAAATCTGACGTTAGCGTTTTGTCTGAATTTTTGCCGGTTATTTTTTGGTACGTTCAAATTGAAGCAGACTATTGAAATCATGAATGTTGTATTTTTACCCAATTTACTTATTAACTTTATTATTGAGATTGAATAATATATTTAAAATTTAATTGCTGCTTGCCGCTTTGTATGTGCAAATATGGCGCAGATACTTTTTTCGTTTTGTGTGTTCTGCCTACACTTATTGGGAGTGCAGGCGTGATGTTTAAGTGTGTGTGTTAATTAAATTAATTGCAAAGTTGGTACGAAAAAAATTTTTTTTACGTCAATCAGATCTTGAAATTACTGTTAGTTATATCCAAAAGAAATAAATAAGAAAAACCTTAACGTCTTCTTATCCTTCCCGTTTAAATATTAAAAAAATCTACACAAAATTCTACTCAAAATTACAGCGTTGCGGCGATATTTTTCGTACACTTTGGTACGTGGGTACGCAACAAAACTAAGTTAGAAACATGTTTTTTTTTACGGAATTTGAGCAAAAACACAACATTCCTTTGAAAATATCCTTTTAAACCCCTGAAACCACACGTGACAGTTAAAAATCCGGGTGTAACGAGCCTCGACGTCCTCCATTCCCCCTTCATCACACCGATTGATAGACGCGACGTTCTATAAAATAATTTGCATCAAGACCCCAGGCTCATTCCTCGAAGCACAGTACAGCCAATCCTGGTAGTAACGAACTCCGTAAATTTATTCATAGCCTTCTTCGCTCCTGTAAATGCAATGCCTCGCTATGCAATTGGAATTTTTGATTTCAAACTCATCTGCCGTGGTGGTTTATGGAGGAGACATTACTTTCTTCGAGGGTTGGTTAGCCCTGGATGCAGAAAGGGTGATGTTATTTTGATCGTTTGTATCACTTTATTAAAGCTAGCTGTGTATGTGGCCTAGGCTTCGTTGTTACATGCATGAATCAAGCTTGTATTCCTAAGTGGGGTAGGCAGAGCACATGAAACATTAGATACGTAGACAAAACCATACTATACACGTTTTGTAGGCACTTTTTAAGTTTTAAATTACGTAAAACTCTCTTAATAATTATAAGTTAATAATAGAATTTCTTAGTCTACAGGTAGGTAAAATTTAATATTAGAGCGAAGTTTGAAACAAACAATTATAGGATTTTTTTAATATGCATTTGTTATTTATACAAATCAATCAATAATTTATCCACACATTATTAGTTCAGATTATAAAACGCTTCGCGTCTCAATTTGATTTAAGTATTATTGAATTTATTGAGATTGTGTCAGATAAACTTGGTCAAATGAAGATAGTAAACGTAAAAAAGATATTAAATGTATCCATATTCAAGAGAACGACAGCATATTTCTTATGAAAATATAACAATACCTATAGTTTTGATTGAACTGAATTGATTCACACCACAGTACAAAATTCGTCCCGATCTGCCTACAACATCACTTGCTTACCAATTCACTGAATAGCCTCCAGTTATTCGATATTTAAAAATCACCAAATTGCTACTGCTTTTTAAATCGTTAATCGTTTTAAAATTCGCATAATTCATTCATAAAACTGGCCTAATTCTCGCGGCAAAAAAAGAATGAGGTCAATTATTCAAGCAAGACAAATACAGGTCCAGATAATGCGTCTCACGTCCCGAGTTATCTGGTTGACAAATTGCAGCCGACGCGTTCCGCTGTAACTCAGAATATCTTAATGAAGTACTTTAATAAAATTCCGGTCGCAAGATACCGAGGGCTCTTAAGAAAAAGACAATAAATACCCTTTTCTTGTAATGTTTCCTAAATTAAAATAATCGCGAGGCTGTAAAGCCGTTGTTTTCGTTCACGGCCTCGCTTTGAACTGTTTTTTTTACAATACCTTTGTTGTCATTTCCTGCTGCGTACCTTTTCGTTTGAGCCCGATTATTGAGGCTTACGTTACTCCAATAAAAGAAAATAGAATTCTATGCAAATAAGAAATGTTTTATTTTGATGGAGGTACAGCGCCAATAAGACTAATGAGATCTGTTCTCGGTAACGCTGTCGGGGCTGAGCGTTGTTCAGGAATTTATCGGTTTAGATTGAGACTTCTCTAATGTCCTAGAGTTTCTTGAATTAATGTTTTTTATAAAAATTTTACGGCATGCTTATAATATTTTGGCAGGTGTACCTACCTACGTTACACCTCGATCAGATGAATACGTTACTATGTAAGGCAGCCAATTACATTAAAATTACTCTCGTAAAAATGTACCTGCCTATGTTATATTATTTAAATGAAAAACGATAAAAAAATTAATTCCTCGCCCAGCCCGCGTGCTGTTTTATACAGAAGCTTTTGGTATTAAAACATTGAGTCTTATAAATATTTAATGCAATATACATTGTACGAGCCACTGCGAAGTGTTTCATTGTTGGAGCCGTAGGTAATTCAAATTTTAATTTTAATACGTGTCTGACCCGGGTAGCATAAATGGCATTGAAATTAAACAATTGGTGGAACATTTTACTTGAAAATGTATGACGAATTTTGTCAGTATTGTTTTAAATCTGTGTATTATGTTCGGTAAGGAAATTTTCACGGTAATCTGACGAACATAAACATACATTACAGTTTGCCTTTATTACATTCAAAAAAGTAAATTTTGCGTATTTGGTTGACTTTATTGATACCAATACACTAACCCTCACTGCGATTTTTGAATTCATGTGCTCTGCCTACCCCTCTTGGGAATGCAGGCGTGAAAATATGTATATGTATGTATTGATACCAAAACATAATTCAGATTTCATTTAAAGATTTTTGTCTAATAATAGATCTTTGAACGCTACATTCATTAGGGGTGAAGTTGGAAAATTGTAAACGATAAATAATAGTAAAGTAGACCGCTACAAAATATAAAATGAAACAATTTGTTCAAAGCAAATATAACTGAAATTCAGCCAATCATTTATGCAAAATAGAAGCGATAAAAACAACAGCGTTGATTAATAAAATACCTAATGTTTGTGACGGATCAATCCATCGTTACAATTTCACATTCAAAAATGTATTAACTGTTGTTTCTACTAGCTTCGAGGAAGGATAGGTAAAGGTATATTTCAGGCGACAGACTAGCAACCTGTCACTATAATACATCAGAACTTAATACCTAAAAATATGATTACAGTGATTACGAAACACGAAATAGTTATGGTTTTGTCAAATGTAACGTTTTAAAAGCAAAAATATATTGTGATTTCTACCAGGTCGCATACAAAAGTACTCGTAAGAACAGTCTTAAATCAGGAGGCGGAACAGCGCTCACACCTCACCTGTAAATAACAAAGCAAAGCGTTCATAGTAATTAAGGTAAACGTACCTGTGCTCGACACAACCGTCGTTGCAACCTTATGTCATAGTAAGACAGGTAACAGATACTGGGCATTGAGGCGTCGAGCATTGGTACATTTACCTTATGACACACGTAGACGATGAGTTGACCAACCCAATTAAGTCCTATATAAAAAAATCGTACCACCTCTCGATTATCCACAAACCAACACACGTAAAATAGTGACAGGTTGCTAGCCTGTCGCCTAAAATATACCTTAATGTATCCTTTAGTCGCCTCTTACGACATCCACGGAAGAAGATATTGCTTGTTTTTTTTAACATCCATACTGAGATTTATATCAATTATTTGTAGCGGATGTTTTGTAGACAAACTACTCTTTATTAGGCCGCTCTATACACCCAAGTCCTTCCTATCGTTTTCATACTTCAATAGATTCTGTTCAGAAACTTGAGGCAGTTAGGACTTTTTCCACGGCCAGCAGCTGCGGTGTTTATTCCAGCGGCGCTGCGATTGCGCGCCGTGACCAGACTCCTAATACACGGATTCAGTTGCAGTCGGTGCTCCTTGGCTCTGCATCCACCGAGACATAAAACCAGTTCACACAATCCAGAGAACAATGAACGTGATGTTTCATTGTCGACCACAAGCTGCAAGTACTCCTAATACACGGATTCGGTTGCAGTCGGTGCTCCTTGGCTCTGCATCCACCTAGATATTAGACCAGTGGTTCACAAAGAAGAATGAAGGTGATGTTTCACTGTCGACCACAAGCTGCAAGTACTCCTAATACACGGATTCAGTTGCAGTCGGTGCTCCTTGGCTCTGCATCCACCTAGATATTATACCAGTGGTTCACAAAGACGAATGAAGGTGATGTTTTATTGTCGACCACAAGCTGCAAGTACTCCTAATACACGGATTCAGTTGCAGTCGGTGCTTTTTGGCTCTGCATCCACCTAGATATTAGACCAGTGGTTCACAAAGACGAATGACGGTGATGTTTCGTTGTCGACCACAAGCTGCAAGTACTCCTAATACACGGATTCAGTTGCAGTCGCCTCCTTGGCTCTGCATCCACCTAGATGTTAGACCAGTGGTTCGCAGTCCAGAGAAGAGTGAACGTGACGTTTCACTGTCGACCGCATGCAGCGGTAGGTGTTGTGTCATCGATGTCACAGGGATCTATTCATTTTTATGTGACTTTCAAAGACGATGACACGAGGGCAGCAGAGCGATGACTTAAATACATGTTTTGTCAGATTCGAAAGCATCACCATGCATATCAGCATTCTTTTAGCCTCATTTTTTTAGATTTTAGTTAAAAGGCCTGATAGTTACAGGTTGCTAGCTTGGCGCTTAGAGCTGATTCGCACGAGCGTTTTTTCAACGGGCGTTAAAAAAACGTTTGAATAAAACAAATTAGAAATCATGTATTTATTCACACCAAGGCGGTTTTAAAGCGCGGCGTTTTTTTATCGAGTACTGTTCGATTTTCGACGTTGGGTGTTGGACGTTAAATCCAATTTAACACACGGAACTTCGTAATACCGCCAACGCCGAGTTTTAACGCGACGCTTTTTAAACGCTCGTGCGAACTAGGCCTTATGGTATGCATCAATCTTATTGTTTGTGTCTGCGTCGAATTAGTGTTACATACTCTACATTGCATAGCCACTTCTGGCATATACTTTTTTTTTTAAACCTATCTTGATTAAAATTTCAGTAAATAACATAATTATTAAGAAACTACTAAAAACTACTTTTAGAAGGTAAAAAAGTACTAGGTATGATTTTTAAAAAGTTTGGTTTAACCTTCTCAATGGATGGAGGACTAGCCCGCAGACTGCGCCAGCCGCCGGCCGAGCAATAGCTTGTTCACTTCAACCGCATCTCTTCGTTTGTTCACTGAGGCGTACAAGTGCTTGCCGCGAAATCGCTTCTGGAACTAAAACATCGACCAAGTGCGAGTTGGACTTGCTTGAAGGATTTTGTACCATTATCTGTACAACTGATTTTTTCATAGCTTTAAAGATGTACATGTATGTCCTTTAAGGCAGGTACTTATCCTAGTATCAAAATTAAATAAAATAAAAACAAACGCAGTCTTAAATTAAACATAACAATTAACCATGAAAAATATGTTGGAAAAGCAAGTGGAACAAATCTAAAATTATTCTGGAAGTAGCTGCGAAGCGTAAAGTAGTTAAAATCGTAGTTTTGTCTATGTCACGTTTTGTGTGCTCTGTCTACCCCTTTTGAGAGCTATGGCGTGATTGTATATGTGTAATGTCTCTAAATAAAAAAAGGTAAGGGCATTTTCTGAAAACGTCCATCTCATTTACTTCACGGTGCACACAGCGCGATGTGTGCCAGCGAGTTCCGCGCGGCAGTCCGAGCGCCGACCAAGTTGCCGATGATTACTCGCAAGCACAATGCACGCTGATTGTAATTTCGGTTAAGCCCGCCCGGAAATGTGTCAGTATTTCATGTGGGCCTTTAATATGCCCATCGAAAACAATGCGCGTCCACGTCTTTGTTCGCAAACGTAAACGGCCGCTGTTTTATTTATTAAGGCTCTTATTTAAGCTGCGAACAGATTACTTGTGTTTTAATGAGTTTTTATTTGTTGAGGCGTGTTTGCTTGAAGCCCTGGCGGGTCCGGAACGTACTTACGAGCTTTGTATCCCGATTTTTCTCCGAGGGTAGGCTGAGATTAAACAAGCAGAAGCGGGTAGGTGTCTCGCAAATAACTGTCAATGTAAAGTTTTTCTTCCGCATCGCACACTTGGAGATACTCGAAATGAATAAAAGTTTGTTACGAATTCATTTACTAATTTTCAATACATACATACATACAATCACGTCTATGTTCCTTAATGGGATAGGCAAAGCACACGAAACGTGGCACAGACAAAACCATGACTATTTCAAGCCTCGCAGCCACTTCTAGCATAATTTTAGATTTGAAAACCGATGGAAGGGGTGTAATAGTAACAAGTTGCTAACCTACCGCCTCAAGTTTACCACAACCTATTAATTTATTATTTTGTCTAGCCGTGGTAGCCCAGCGGTTCGACCTGTGGCCTCTCAAGCAGAGGGTCGTGGGTTCAAACCCCGGGCTCGCACCTCTGAATTTTTTGGAATTTATGCGCGATATCGAATTTGATATTTATCACGAGCTATTCGGTGAAGGAAAACATCGTGAGGAAACCTACTATAGCCCAAACCCTCTCATACTGAGAGGAGGCCTGTGCCCTGCAGTGGGACGTATATAGGCTGATGATGATGATGATGATGATTAATTTAGTTGCCTCTTACGACATTCACGAAAGAAATGATGAGGAAATTCTATCCCAAGTTCAAAACTGCTTGATTGGGCGAAGTAATAAAAATGCACCAGCTTAGGTCTACATAAATCTGAAGAATCCAGAAAATTAAGAACGTTTCTTCGAGGAGAGCTGTTTCAAATTACCGCTTTCGGCAATTATCATTAGCGCTTATACAGAAAATCCCTTTTTAATCCTTTCAATTCTTAATCTTTTCCTTGCATACTTTTCGGCTTTCGTGCGACGAAAGTAATTATTGCCTTTTTAGCCAGCTGCCTGAGATATTTTTATTAAATTAACTCGCGTCAGTGATTTTTTACATTTGGAGTTTTCATTGGTTAATTTTGAAAATGTCACTCAAAAACTGGAGGTACTGAAGTAGGTATCAGGGTGGGTTTTATTTCGAAAAGAATGAGGACGTTTTATCTACAACATGGCGATGTTTCAAATTGTCTATGGGTTACAAAATACTTTTAAATGTGCGTCCAAATAAAGAATAGATATATACTGGATCATAGTAAAATAAGTTTGATCTGTTTAATTATGTACTCAGATAACAGGTTTAGGTGTGTCTTAGGCGACAGGCTAGCATCCTGTCACCATTTTGCCTGTTTCACCTAAAATTTGAACTAAAGTTATGCTAAAAAACGTGGATTTTGACTATGTAATGTTTTGTATGCTGTGCCTACTCCATATGGGGATACATGCGTGATACTTATAAATGTTTTTGTAGGACTTATGTAACAAAGATTATTGATGTTTCAATTGAATATCTATAGTTGCGCTGGGTATGGGGCCATATCTTTGAGCACTATCTGTATGCATCCATAGTTTTAAAATTTACTTACACACTAGCACCTATTTTTAATAATTGTTCATAACGCAAACAAAATACTTTTGGATATTTAATTTCAAATCACGCATTAAATTACACATATCTTTGTTTCACAGCCTCAATAATTCTGACCTCTACATTTTGCGAAAGCAATTTTAAAGGATGAAAATGTATTCTCATCTAATAAAGTCGGTGCAGGCAGGGTGTGCGCTTCCGATTCTGTCACCTTGCCGGATGAGTCCCGACCGAAAGAGATTTATTTCACACATTTACACACCACACGTCCAGGCGTAGAATTGCGTATAAGGTAAAGTTACAGCAGGTCAGCTAGTTTGTTTTTCAATTGCCAGTCATTTTCTTAACTGTGAACTAGTTTGTGACGTGCTGATTTTTATTATACCACGGAATGGTGTCTGTTTAGAAATACACCTTTTCATTTCTTCGGTTAGACCGGTAGGTGTCGTGGATCTGCGCGTTTCCATGACACCCGCACAAACAGTCGCGAGAGAGAAGATCATTTTTAGTGTGTATTCTTACCCCACTCTGACAGGACTGGACGGTGCAGGGGTATGCGTAAATGCATTTCCCTAAGCCAAGCCAAGGTGGGAAAGGGAAAGGTGAACATGAGTGAGTAATGGATCATCATTATTATCATCATCTCATCCATTAGACGTCCACTTCTGAACTCCAGCACTCGAACGCTTTTCTCGGTCATCTGCTCTGCATGCAATGTGACCCCCCTATTCCCACCTGCTAATCCGGTGGGCTACATCGCTGATTTTAGTTCGCCTACGGATCTCCTCGGATAATTTTACTTTATTTTTTTATCCTTTACTGCTCCTGCTTACCCCAAACACTTGCGAGAAAAAGAAGATTTATTGTGGGTTTAACAGAGATAATATGATTATAGAATTAATTATGTCTCCAAGTTTTAATTGAAACTATATCAAAGTTAAAAACTACGGGCCAACTGTGTCTTTCTCCGCTGCGCGAGCGCCGGCGAGCCCCGCTGGCCGCAGTTGATAAGTGGCCATGTTCTTTAGTAATTACACTTTTGTTGGCTGCATTGTAATACCGACTCTCTGTGCATGTGATTACGTCTATAAGGTAAAGGTACGAAGGGGTTTATTTGTTTAGAAGACCAACGAGGATTAAGAATGGTGGACGAGAAGAGGACAATACTTACTGAAAAATATAGCTGCTACAAGCGTGTTTTTTAGGTGTGTCGGTTGAAACTAACCTTCTTCCTTAGTCACCTCTAACGATATTTACGGAAGAAATAGAGAGGTGTTGTTCAACACCCGATACCACACGGCAAAAGAGGATAAAAAAGTATAGATGAGCGCGGAAAAATGGTTGAAGATCTGATACAATGCGACAACGTCTTTAACACAACTTTAGAAGGAAAAACAAAGGAAATGGAGATAAAAGTCGACCTAAACGCAGCTGTATTGACTGAGTAAAGGAAGGTACCGGTGCCTTGTATCAGGATTTTAGTAATTGTAGTAATTAATAAGTTGATTTCATCTTACAATGAAACCGTATTCAGCGAGTTGAAGTATAAGTAGTTGACATTTTAGTCAACGGAAAAAAAATGCGACCACTATTTTTCCACTTCCACCAATTATAAAGACGTTGACTGAATCTTACTTAGCGCCAGGGATCGAATACCGGTATTATTTTCATACATTTATACCGGTATTCAATTTCGGTATCTCAGTTGTTTTTGTATACTATTGCAATAAATCCCTGCTTAGCGCATTATTAAAAAAAGTGAGATGGGCGGATAATTTTGGCTCTGAGTACATTTCAGTAACAAATGTGCGCTAAAAAGGCAATTCAATTAACTTTCACGTCATGATTGAAATCGACGTTTTATTTTCCGGGGACTTGAAATATAAAATTATTTTTAACGCATGCAACTCGAAGAATCAGAATCAATTAACAACAATTCACCCACGAGCGTCAGGCTTCTATTAATAATTTTCGAGACACGCGACTTTACTCCCGAAATGAATATTAAACTGCGGTTTTTTCTTTGATCTTTATACAAACCGGATTTAATAACGGGGAAATTATTCGTCAGGAAGCTGTAAAAACATGAAATGAAATAAAAGGGTCCCTATTTAAAATTTAAATAATGTGAGAGTCATCAAATAAATATGGATGAGTTGTGACGTAAACATTGTGTAGGTATTTGAACAAGTTTTCATTCAAGCGTGTTTGTGTGACACCGTTTTTCACTTCATTTTATGTTGAAATATTAAGCAGCGTATAAAATGGAATTTTAAATACATAATGGTTTTGCGTTACACACTGCTCAATATAAATTGTTTAACAATTTGAATGAGAATAAAATGGCTTATTGGCTCGGCGTGGCGGTCAAACAGTGACAATGCCCCGTTAAATTTCTAAAACACATGTGCCCGTCAAGCGGATGATGGATGAGCCAACATCCACAATTTTGTCTCCGCGCCCGCCATCCGTCTTGCGGAGTCTGCCGCCTAAATTGACTACGCGTCAAGAAGAACAATTTTAATTTCGGCTTTGATAGCTCGCGAATCTTCAAACTTGTTAAATTACAATTGTCATTAGCGTTGTTCTGAGCTCGCATAAAATATCAACGGTTAAGTATCGGGCGTCGTTATAACTTGTATTTCCCTTCGACGTGACTTACGAGGGGTTTGTATTATGAGCCGCGTCGAACGTAACGAAGATTCGAGAGCCTACACCTGACAGGCTTCCAGGTATAATAACAGGATAATATTCCCTCGTATAAGGCCTCGATGGCGGCCCGTATAAACAGGCACCGAACTAAAACCGAACCCCAACCCAAATCGTAACCCGAGAATTTCTCCTTCCCGCGCGTAATAAACCCAAACTCATATCAAAGGTGTTCCGGCGTTTATAATTTGTCAAATGTAGAATGCGAAACAACGCGTTACCTTCAGTGAAATGCATTAATTAAGCTGAAATACGGCAATAAAGCCTCGTGGAAAATTAGTGAGCAGAAAGCCTTTGAAGTAAATGAACAACACATGTTAATTGGAAAATTTTCATAACGCACGATCTTAACTGACTTCGCTTTGTATTAAATCCGTAATTACCCATTTCGGCTACATGGAGCCTAAATTAATATATCGCGGCGTGCGGTTTCCATAACTTACTCGCTAGTGCCCCGGATGAAAGGGCGCGGTGATGTGTGCGCAACTACGGCAATCAATTACCTCCATGCCGAATTCTTTATGTTTATGGGGAATTCCGAGAGATACGAATTTCTATCGCAAGGAATAAAACTTGATGGGTTTCGAGTATCAACGCTACTCGTAGAAGCATTCTGTGCCAAGTTGCGTCTCCTGAGTGCAACGGTGACGAAGCTTTAAAAACTACGCCATAAACTTCACGAATTAAGAAGTTAGTTTTAGTTGGTTGACATAAATGTTCACAACTAATTACAACAGAAAATTTAGCCAATAAAAATTGAATTTCCGTGTGGCGATTGAATTCTAGCATGGCTAGTGTATTTACGATATTTTTACACATGGGTTGTGTCACGAAATAACACAAAAACCTGCGCTGATTTGGTTTCATCAGCCATCAAAGTTATCTCTTTCGACAGTTACTGTTGGAACTTTATCAGATGAGAACTTAGCTCGTTTGGCCGTCAGTCTTCTTTCCTGCACAAAATCTGCTACTTTGTATCTTGTGTTTTATTTCTACTTTGAATGTAGCATCCGACTCTTACTAAAGTAAAACGACGACGAGATCGCGTCAACAAAGTAAAAAATTCAAGGTTTATCCATTTGCACACCCCGCGAAAAACATTCGGCCAGAAATATTCGCCGCATTAATAGTCAACGACAATACACTAAAATATATGTTCAGTATTCGTAAAAAACATTTGAATTCTTCGGCGGCGTTCCCCTTAAGCTAGCTCTTTACTATTTCTGTCACGTATGGACGATTTTCGAGTTCCTCGCGACGTCCCTGCGAATTCTTATTTCATCCTGATTTCCTAAGGCCGAGACCACGTATGCTTTTTTTTCAAACACCTCGCGTGAAAATCCCTTACTGCCAGTAAAATTATTTACTTGTTCAATATAGTTTAGCCCCGCTTTCTCATCACGTTCGGTGACATTAGATGAGATGGACCTCATTCACGCAGGGGTCAAACGCATAACTTCGAGTGATTATTTCTGGGCAAATAAAGTTGATTGACCAGATTGACCTACGTGTTTATTTATATGTTCATTTGTATTTTTCAAAACAAATTGCTTCAGCAGTTAATACAGTAAGTAGTATATGCAGATTGAAATTTATTTATTTAACCCTCAAATTGTACAGGAAATAGCTTTGAACATGAAATAGCCTCGAGACTCGCTCAAAATGACAAATATACATAACTCATGTCTTTAATCGTGTGAAGCTTGACATCTTTAGTTTAGTCCGCAACCTTTTGTTGAGCACGAGCAGTCGTTTTTTTCCAGCTACAGAGCACCCCGAAACATGCAGAACCTATAAAATCTCCTTTACCTTCTACATCACTGTTAGCATTTGTCTATGGACTTGTGTTTCTCATACAAATGTCTTCCAATCTATCTATTTCAAGTATGCACGATTCTAGTTAATAAAAGCCAAGTTCTATTCAGTATCCCGTTTCTATGTATCACTGAGTTAAACTCGACTTAAGGCGTATAAAGTTACATACCAACACAATACAAAATCCGAATATTTTGCTAACTCAAATTTGCTAGTTTCTTCAACCAAATCACAATGGGAGCTATTCAGAACGGGAAGACACAGCCGCCCGAGTGTCACAGGGTGCACCATTAATCAAGCCGAGGGTCGATATGGAACAACAACGCTCTAAAGGGCAGGGTCTCCGAATAATGGCTCGGATTAATAAGTCATTTATGAAGCATTATTCCTTCAGACTATTAGAGTAATAGGATTAAAGAAGTCCTCGAAACTAGTTTTTAGTTAATATAAAGATTATGGCACAAGGCAGGCAGGCCATGCGAGTTTACCATTTTTTTAGGTCTGGTATTTAGTGCCTTTTGGTATTGCTTAAAATATTGAAATATTCAATTGTCGTTTTATTTACCTACAGAATAATTTATCGATTATTACATTACACAGTACATAACAATCTTACAATTTAAAACTAGTATCTAAATCTAAATCTACATCTAAGTAGCTAATTGAATACATATAAAATTTACAATCAATAACAATAAATAATGTAACATTGTTATCATTATCAATAACATCATAATGACATTAAACATTATGCGTATGAGTGGTCGACCATGTGCTAGATATAGCACGGATACTCTATGTCAAATAAATATAGGTTAAATTCGAATTAAGATGATTATTTCATTCAAATTTAAACCGTGTCACTTTGATAAAGTGACCATTACTAGTATGCAAAACATTGAGCATTCGGACGTGAATCCCTCAAACTGCACCCATAAAAATAAAGTAGCTCAACAGTAAATATATCAACTTTATCAAAAGTAACCAATAGTTTTTCTATTAAAAAAAACTTTACCTTAGGCGTCGTCCATCGCGTGTTCCCGTGATAAAATAACACCCTTAGGATATTAAACAAGATGTTCCTTAATAACGTTCGTGATTTATTAGGAAAAGCATGTGCCCGCCGCCGGTAATCATTTCTGCCAAGTTTGGAAACTTCGCGAGATTGGATGCGATACCTGCCTACGCCGACATCGCCCTTGGAATTATGTCTGATTAGTGATTACCTGTGTATAATTGTAGTCTGATAAGTGATTACCTAGCCGTATTACGTAGCCGTGGTAGCCCAGCGGTTCGACCTGTGGCCTCTCAAGCAGAGGGTCGTGGGTTCAAACCCCGGGCTCGCACCTCCGAATTTTACGGAATTTATGTGCGATATCGTATTTGATATTTACCTCGAGCTATTCGGTGAAGGAAAACATCGTGAGGAAACCTGCACACAGCGACGAAGCAATTCAATGTTGTGTGTGAAGTTCCCAATCCGCACTGGGTCCGCGTGGGAACTATATAGCCCAAGCCCTCTCATACTGAGAGGAGGCCTGTGCCCTGCAGTGGGACGTATATAGGCTGGATGATGAAGTGATTACCTGTGTATAATTGTAATCTGATAAGTGATTATGTGTGTATACTTTCAATAATTTGTAACCTGTTTAGTGATTACCTGTGTAAAATTAACTAAAAAACTAAACTTAATTAACTATAAGAGCTAATTTTTCAATCACCAGATAAAACACATCTGTCCGATAAATGTTGGCTGTCACTTTTCTTTTATATGACGCGAAAAAAGGATAGCAACAATTTTAACTGGCAGATAAATTTATCTGGTGATTGAAAAATCGGCCCTTAAACTAACAAATTAACTGTGTAAGACAAACGTGGCTGGTTTTACGTCTGCGTAATGTTTCGTGTACTCTGTATACCCCATTTGGGAATACAGGGTGTTAACCAGTGGTCGGGTATACGCGTCTGACAACCCCTGTAAAATATTATTGAAAATTTTCGTTATTGACCTGTTGGGAGACAAATGTTTATCTTCAGGTCTACGTGCTTTTCAGGTCATTGCCTGTGTCTTACGTTCCGTTTGCAAGTCTCGTTAGTTAACGCGTATGCACATGCAATCGTTCGACATTGCGATGCTACGTGGTTGACTTACGACTTAGAGCGGAATACAAAAGACGGGGCATTATTTTCAGATTTTTGTATTTTTTTTAAGAAAAATCCAGGAAAAATCTTCACAGGGATTTTCAGACGCGTTGACCCGACCACTGGTTTATAATATTACGGTAAATTTCCGGCCACCCTGTGTATTTTTTAGTACATCAAGTTATTTTTTACAATAAAGGACTGACTTACTTTCAAAATTAGTTGAAATTTGGAATTCCGATGTTTACCGAAGATTTCCGAACGGCATGAATGATTTCCGAATGGCATATTTTGGTCTCAGAGCGAGGTTCATTCGGTAAATTCAAACCCGAGCACACGTGAAACATCTTTACATTTCATTAGCGCAAAATTAAGCAAAAGCCTAATTTGTTTGAGTAATTAGCAATTACAAGGCTGTCATCACGCGCGAGTTAATTTACCACATTAATTACTAAAATGCTGCCGTTATTAGTAATTCGATTCGGCTCATATTTTACAAACAGCTATTGTTTACTGAAATCAAAGTTGATTTTGCAGACTTGGCGGTTATCGTTGCTAGCAGTTTTCTTTTGTTTTGATTGTTTAGCTGGAAGGTAAGCTTATTATTATGACGCCGTGGGCGGGTAAGGAGGAAATGGAAATCTGTCAAAAATTTTAAGACTGGCGGGCACTAAACTTCAACTCTGTGACGTTTGATATGAATCCGACGGACTCACAATGAAAAGTAAAACGGATAACGATAAATACAGATAACTCACGTTTTGAATCGAGGTTAGTTTGACACGTTTTTGGCTATGTCGCCCTTTATCTATACTTCATGTACATTCACAGTGGACGATTGGAATTAGCTGCCGTGGCTACATAGTTGCCCGAAACATGTCGAGCTAAACTCGATTTAAAATGTGAGTTATTGGTATATTCATTATGTTTCAACTCTGCGTTTAACAGGGTACTTACAATAAATAAAGAAGGACATGTTAATATTCGAGAAAGATGCGAGTTTGCAGAAACTCGGTTTTAGTTTTTATATTTTTATTGACATGCTATGTTTGAGTTATTATTGAATTATTTGATGTTATAAACTGGACACTCCCAAAATGGTGAGATTATTATTGTTATTGGTTTCTACATATTGTTTAAAATTAATTTTGACATATTTATTATTGTGACTAATTTTTTATTTTTATTTTATTTCTTAAAACACTTGACGAATTCAATCTAAAATCGCTTAACTTGTATTGTGTATTGTTAATGTTGTATTTTATGTTGAATGAATAAATAATCTAATGTAATCTATTGTTTCTGTGTGGTGTCAAATTAGGATAACACCTCTCCAGCTCCATCTCTTCCGTGGATGTCATGAGGCGTCTAAAAAAACAGGTTTAGATAATATGGTTTACGCGACATGTTTACAATATCTCTTAAATGTTTCTTTTCATTTTTAAACCAAAAGTTTTGCTGGGATAGTCGTAGATTTGACTAAGTATGTGGCGTTTCGGAAAGTTCTACTTACCATTCAGAAATATAGGCGTGACCTTTATGTGGGTATGTATGTACGTATGAAAATTAAGTTAAAAGAATGTTTTGTATTTGTTGTCGTATTATTGAACAGATAATGGAAGATACAAAAATAAATAAAAAAGCAAAGCTAGTATTGAAAGCAGAACACAAAATGAATGTTTCATTTAGTTATCTCGAATTGTCTAGATCTAGAACAAATTCAACCGGTCAACGTCTCCGACTGCAATTGCATTCGTTAAGAAATTCCCTCCCGTCAGTTTAGTTACGGAGAAGCTGTACTAATTAAGTCAGCGAGCAAACCTTGGTTGGAATACCTTGTAATTTAATGAAGTTTCACGAACATTGCGCGCTTTGCACCCTTAGAATTTCGAGTTCACTTTCAGAAGCGACAATGTATTTTGAGTTTGTTTAAGATGTCTGATTCTCTGAATTATCTGTAAGGTTGAGTGGTTTAGTGGTATTACGTTTTGGACGGTATACAGTCTTGAGTGGACTTGGTCGAGCCACCTTAAGATGTTGAGTGACTGTCGGGTTTTGTTTAAATTGCGTGGTCTTTTGTAATCGTTGACTACAGAAAATATACTATAGCAGTTTTAAGGAATATTTAATAAATAAGACAGATAACACTCGCATTTTAAGGAATATTGAATAAATAAGAAAGATAACACACGCATTTTCAGGAATACCTATTGAATAAATAAGAAAGATAACACACGCATTTTAAGGAAAATAAATAAGAAAGATAACACACGCATTTTAAGGAATATTGAATAAATAAGAAAGATAACACACGCATTTTAAGGAATATTGAATGAATAAGAAAGATAACACACGCATTTTAAGGAATATTGAATAAATAAGACTGATAACACACGCATTTTAAGGAATATTGAATAAATAAGACTGATAACACACGCATTTTAAGGAATATTGAATAAATAAGAAAGATAACACA
>BHDV01049329.1:107591-137978 GCA_005406045.1 Adoxophyes honmai | reverse complement strand
ACGCATTTTAAGGAATATTGAATAAATAAGACAGATAACACACGCATTTTCATCACGCCTGTGTTGCCAAATGGGGTAAGAAAATTAGGTATACAAAACGTTACATAGTCAAAACCCTGACTATTTCATGTTTCGCAGCCACTTCTGTAAGTTAGTAAACTCAATTGTTTTACTCGAGAAAATCTAACCTAGTCTATTTGTATGTAAGTGGAGTAAGATAACACGAAAAAAAAACAAGCAATATGGTGAAGTAAGTACAATGGCGAATTTATCTCTCTATTATTTGAGTGTTACCAGTTTGTTTTGTGTACACCAGGTCATAGTTGTAACCTATTATAATAAAGTTACATCGACTGTTGCTTAATTCAATAATTAGGTATGTCAAATGAGCGTTATAACAACTGAAAGTTTTTATAGTCTTTTATAAGTAAAAAAGTTTTTATAATCTTAGTTACGCGCCAACTGTTAACTATAGTTCCGTTGTCACTCGTCAGCAAAGGAGTACTGATATTCAACTAAAATACATTGCACTGTCATCTTCTACAGAGTGGTATCGAGGTCGTGATCACAATCATTTTTTTGCAACTCAGTGTTGTTATGGCAGTAAAATGCAGAGGCGTGAGCCGGGGATTCGAACCCACAGGCCACATGTCAAACCGTTGGGTCACCGGCCCCTGGTCACGGTCGCTGTAAATTCAGGGTATCGAGTTATTTTACGGTCAATGACCGGTGGACTGTGACATCTTGGACTCAGTAATTAGACTATGTTGGCAATTGCGAGTACTCCTGGAAGACGGTACTAGTTGAACTCACCGACAACTCGATGTAATCTCACTGAAAGTTTGCATAATGTTGTCTAGTTGCAACAAATGAAATAAAAAATAAGAGTTTGTGAGTTCCGTATTTCTAAGAAAAAAAGGATCAAGTATAATATAGATATGTTATGTATGTATAAGATCACTAAATACGTCTGTCTGTCGGTTATGCCAATTTATTTAGAGACTCATAGAGATTAAGGTCTGAGGTCTCTAAAAGCTGGGTAAAAGATAAACCTCCGGAAACCTACGCTATCAATTGATTTTGTTATTTTCTCTCTTCTTACTCATGTAAGAGGGGTCAAAACAAATGGGGCACTGTAAATTTCGTGTAACACAATCAAAGGAGAAATCTTTCAATTTATTTTCGTTTTACATTTGCCAGTTTTATTCTAATAACCTATTTAATAACCCATGAGCTTCAAATCCTCTTTCAAGCTCTATAAACAACTGAACTATCCACTATTCACCCTTAGAAACCTTAAATTGCTAGCCTATTTAGAATCGACAGGCTCGGAGTAAGATAATCTAAGCGCAACAGGCGGTCTGTTAATTCGGCCGGGTTGTATCGCGTACGCAGATCAGTTGCCACGACCTTTTTGAAACTAACAAAACTGGAATCTAGTGATGCAATCATACGACGAATATGTCAGAGGCACGCCTTTGGAATGACTCCATGTAATAGATGTTAAGAGGTTTTAAAGGTGAAAATACGTAATTATGTATTTTAACGATGGTACATTTTCATCCAAATATTCTTATTCTCACAACATTCCACAGTTCTTCTGTAGCTCCCTGACGCCACTTATCGTCGAAACTAATTTTTTTACATAGTAGTGCAAGAGCGGCAGTGATTCAAAAAGACGAGGTGAAAGAGTAGTGGTGACTCAAAACGTCGCAGTTAAAAAGCGGCAGTGACTCATAAAGTCGCAGTGAAAGAGCGGCAGTAACTCAAAAAGTCACAGTGAAAGAGCGGCAGTAACTCAAAAAGTCACAGTGAAAGAGCGACAGTGACTCAAAGAGTCGCGGTGAAAGAGGGGCAGTGACTCAAAAAGTCGCAGTGAAAGAGCGGGAGTGACTCAAAAAGTCACAGTGAAAGAACAGCAGTGACTCAAAGAGCCAAACTGAAAGAGCGGTAGCGTGCAGTGCGCGTCTGTCCTTTGCCGTGATCCGTTGCTTCAGATGATGGATTTCGAATTGGCCCGAAGCATGTCGAGCTAAACATACGTGAGTACTTATATCCGTTTAATTTCACTACACGTTAACATCTCTAAATCTAACTTTTGACTACTGGAAACCAATGTAAACCTAGAAGCAATAGTAGCGTCTCATCCTAACGTAGTTCCTGTTAAAGGAATTGGATTTAGGCGGCGGTTGACCGGCCAGACTCCAATTTGAGCCGCACCTGCGAGACGGCAGTGTTGGCCAGCTTACGCTTTGGACGTTTAGATACTGGCAACACTGGCGTTTTGTATTGGTTTTAGGCTTTTAGGAATGAATACTTTTGTGAGTTCTTGTGGGATTTCAGAGTTAGGTTGAGTTGTAAGTGTAAAATCCGTGCCTGGCGGGAAGATGTTGGTATGTTCAAAACAGTAATTTTACAGGGCGGCAGTTTTAAAGTTTGAGCTTGCCTGGTAATTTACCTTTTTTGTGAAATTTTGTTTTGAAACTTGATTTAGACATAAAATAATTCCATCTTTTGATTGATAATATTGAATTTAAAATATTCGTAATAGTTTTAAATATAATGGACTTATCAATTTATGTACCGAGGAGTTGTCAACTTATTCACCATTTTTGTATGGGAGCGCCCCTTGCATAACTATTTTATTTTAATTTAATTACTTATGTTTATGGTAGATATACAACTAAATAATCTGCGAATGTTTCAAGTTACCTGTTACCATTTTTAAAATCGACCCAAAAACACAAAAAAAGCAATACATTTTTTGACAACTGTGTTTAAAATTACCGATTTTATGTCGGCACAAATTGATAATTTGACATCAAATTCAAATTCAAATTCAATTTTTTTATTGCACAATTAGAATTGTTAATTAGATGGTAAAATAGATTTTAGTATACATGTGACGCCCTGCAAGGGCACAGCAATATCCTTAATACTAAAATAAGCATGCAAGATAACGCACCCCCAACCGAATAAAGCGGTAATATCAAAAACCTTACTTTACAGGAAAAATAAAATAAGGAAAATCGCTTGTATTTTTTATCACATAAGTATTTTTTAAAATTCTTTAATTCAAAACTACGTAGAAATAAATAAGCTATTGTTATGATTTTGACGGATTAAGATAACGTTGCTTTAACCTTTTCAAATTTAAGAAAATGTATATTACATTTATATTCGCATACTTAAATGCAGAGTTTGTTTTTGTAAGCGTCTTTACGTCTTTATTCGTCCAAATAAGCTAATAAAAGATTTTTGTAACAATGCTACGCATACGTTATTAGGCACCACTTGTGCCATAATCTTGCAGCGTTACACATCTTTACGTCCTTATTCGTGCACTATTACCTAAATGTTGTCTTGGTATTATTAAATTACTGCTTTATTCACTCAATGACATTATCTGTTAATTTACTTTAAAAACTCTGTAAAAATATATATTTCAGAGATTTTGAGAATAAAACAAATGATATAGTAATAAAACCTTGGTTAAATTAAAGAACTATGAAAGAACGATTACTCTCACTATGAATGATCATAATATTGTATTGTTATTATAAGAATTTCTTCATCTTTATCTGGATGTCGGAGAAAAATAGAAAAAATCATCAAAAATGGATTAATTTGTGTCCATTACACATGAACTTGGCTTGATTAATCAAATACGAATTTTGGTTTGTAACAATTAAGTTTACAGACCCTATAACTAAATCTACTTAAGTTATTAGGCGTTAATCATGAGGAAGAAACGCGGTCAGTTACCTTTTCCGTTTAAATTTCGGTTTCAGTCGAAATTTTAAAATTGAACAATATTTTTAGAAATTTTAACATTACTTTATTAAAAAGTACGATTTTGAACAATAATCACCAGTATTTTCCATCCAGTTTCATTTTTTTTCTTCGAGTTTTTATAAAGCCTTGTTTCGGAGGTCCATGATTTTGTTGTAGAGGTTCATAAACATCGTTTAACTTTAAAATATGCCCAATAAGTGACATTATTATTTGGTGTTCAGAATCTAGTGATTGTGGTAAAGTATCATTAGATATTTTACATCCGTTTTGGTTCTGTACTCCATTTTCTGTAACGTCGTTAAATTGCTTCAGCTTCAAATTAATAGTAAAGTTGTTGACACTTTTGTAAGTTATTCTAGAATACATAAAGCATGCTTTACATTTTGTTTAATCCTTTGGATCTGTATCTGGTTGTTCAACGCATCTCAAATATGATGGAACGTTAAAGGTATTAGCTGAATTTGAAAAGAACTGCAACGGAAAATATTTCAACAGATTTCATGACGAAACTAAATCCGCTGATGTTTGGATGCTCTATTGCGTTATTATTATGGTTGTCTTGAGTAACTTGATGTTATACCTACCCATATCACATGCAGGTTAAGGTAGCCGAAGACAACTGGAGTCTTTTGATGGATCATCATACTTAATCACCAACTACCGGTGAAAATTTTTTAACAAACGAAGTGTCAGAGTTGTTAAACGTGTCTAAACCTCTTGAGGAACTATCACGCTAACTGAAAAATAATTCCATTTTATTTCACTACTAGGTATACGTAGTCGTTGAACTAACTTTTGGGACTTTTGGGACTAAAAAGTAGCTATCAATCAGGGATGGTATCTAATTGTTACCTCTTTACTTTACCAACTAATTTTATCAAAATTAGTTTAGCCGTTAGAACGTAAAGAAATACAATACGTATGTAATATTAAATGTATAAACACACTTACATATTCACAAAATATGCCTATATAAAATAAGAAGGTACTAATAAATAAAGAAAAATACAAATTTCATGCCGATAGCTTTAACAGTGCCTAATTATTTAACAAAACTCCCATTCAAACTAACATAAAAGTACATTACATTAAAAAGATAACTCTATTGAATTTGTATCCGCTACTTACGTCTCGATTGAAGTGTTTGACCAGTAAGAACAACGAAGTTCAAGTTTATACAACTTCGTGTATTCCTCTTTGTCGGACGAATAAGGCGGTTTTAATTTTTAACGTCTTTATTCGGGTAACTTTCTGAGTACTGTAGCCGTGTAACATTATGTAATGGCTTTATTCTCCGACATAAACTTCTATTAATTTCGGAAGAACAAACACGTCTGTGTAAATATCTCCGTAAATATACGTCAGAGGAGCACGAAAAAAATTGACGAGATAGATGTTAATGTGCGGAATTGAAATATGCAATAAAATAAAAAGGCTGGTAAAAAGCTTTACCGCTTTATTCGGTTGGGGGTGCGATAAGTAATCAATTTCAAAATGTCATTATCATATTTGCTTGTTATTTTCAGTACATAAATTAACAAGTATATTTATAAACAAACTTTCGGTTGGCTATTAATTGATAACTCCTTATATCAATATATTATAACAAATAACAAGATATATTGAGATGTCAAATTTGCACTTTTTTTTGAGACATTGTATATAAGTTGATAACAAGATAAATGCGTTCATTTACGTCTTAACTAGGTAGTAAATCGCTTATTTGATATCTCATCGTGTCAAGCTATGCACATTGTTTAATGCCTGTATAAGTCTAGTTGTCAACTAAATTTCGATTAATGCCATGCATTTTCATAAGTGAATAGAGGCTGTAACTCAAAAAATACTGAATAAAAAGAGTTGTCAAATTTTTACATACAAATTCCTAGGCATAGAAATCGAATAAGCGAATAAAAAAAAACTGACAGGTCGAGTCATCAACGTCTTCCCGCCAGGCACGGAAATATCAGGTGTTTGTTGAATTAAAATGTACAGACCTAGTCGTTTGAGAAACTAATGTTCAATTTGGTAGGTAGTTTAGGGTAAATAACATATTATTATTATTAGCTATTTGGTGAAGAAATCATCGTGAGGAACTACACACAGCACAGCGACGAAGTAACTAAATGTCGTGTCAGGATTGGTCTCGCGTGGGAACCCGTGGCCTCTCATATTAATGTCTCAATTGTACCTAACGAATGGAACAAACAGTCTACCATCGCGTCAGCCATAGTTGTGACGTCTTAAAAGCAAAAGTATTTGTTCATTTTGACGTCATAAATACAATGTCTTTGTTGCATATAACATAAATGATAATTATAGACCAGTTGCATTTGCAAACCAGTACTCCCACAGTACCTACAGCACAACACGGCTACTTAAAACACCGACCGCTTCGCAAAATTATTTAGCGGTTCCACAGTAGCACAATGCCGCTTTCAAATATTTATCCCACAATTCCCCGCGCCCTCATTCATCTATGCCCGGATTTATTTTTCAGCAGCCCTGCAAACCGGTACCCATTTAACGTGATACACGAACCACCTGTTCTAAAAAGATTTAACCAGCATAAGGTTTCGCGTGTTTCGCGAGGGCCTAATCGGTGGTTTTCGCGAAATACGAGACTAGAAAACAAGTCTGCGAGGGAAGTGATTGTAGAACGACGTGTATCGACGATCGGCGATGTTCTAAAGAGAGACCAAATTAGAAGTACCTGAAACCGTCGAGCGTGTATGACGAGAGTGATGAATGTGAGTAAAGCGAGAGAAGTGTGCCCGAATAGGAGCGAATGGCGCTCTGTACGTCTAGTATGTTCATTTCGATAGTGCAGTCGTTAACGAATTCGTTTGCGAGTTGTCGCAAAATTGTATGGATAGCGAGACAGCGCCGCCAGCGGAACGTTTGCACAACTGCCACGGTCGACAAGTCTCCATACATTCCGCGACAACTCGCAAACGAATTCGTTAACGACTGCACAATCGAAATGAACATACTAGACGTACTATTGTATCTGCCTACCCCGCAGGGAATAAGGCGTGACGTTTATGTATGTATGTATTATGTACGAGACCAGTATTTTGCGTTTAAATTGGGACAAAAAGATTTAAGGATGCGCTTTGGAATCTTTCTCTCTAAATGTAAGATGATAACTTACATCAGAAATGTTACATTTACTCGCACAAGAAAAGGATATAATATTTGAAAAATGTTGACGTGTGAAGTCTACCTGTGGTTTTCCTTGATCTGTTCTATGCTTATTGGCTCCTTTTCCACTAAAAGAATCAAGAACTTAAAATTAACGCATTATTTCAACTCTCATTTATCAAGCCAGAAATGAAACAATTTCTGAAAAATAAAAATAAACTATTTCATACCTGCATTAAATTATTTCAATGATTATTACATGATTCGTAACATAATTTGAATAAAACATGACAGCAAATAAAGCGGTGTTTGATTTTCCTGTCGTTTCCTAAAATTCTCCGCTTCTCTAACGGTTCCGCAGCCAAATAAAGTTTGAAAACCGCCGATCTCCTGTTAGACATCCACGGGACATACTTTATCAATTTTTTACTTTATAATACAAAATCGCAAAGGGCCTGGGATGACATTTTTTCCAAATTGACTTTTGATTCCCTTCTGTCTCGCAGCATGGGCTCGGAACGTGCCAGGATTTTGGCAGCTGGTTCTGTCGAGGCTGGCTACTGGCTACAGGCTTTCCCATCAGCCAATACTGGCACGTTTTTAGAGCCCGAAACTCTAAGGGTGTCTACCTGTCTGCGGCTTGGAGTACCTGTATGTATACCGCACAGCTGCCCTTGCGGTAGCTATGTTGATGCGCTGGGACACCACGGACTTTCTTGCCAGAAAAGCGCTGGTCGCTTTTCAAGACATGCCGCTCTAAACGACATCATCCGCCGCTCTCTTGCCACCATCAACGTGCCTGCGGTTTTAGAACCGTCAGGCATAATCAGAGATGATGGCAAGAGACCGGATGGTATGTCCCTAATTCCGTGGAAGCAGGGACGAGTGCTGGTGTGGGATGCCACCTGTGTCGATACACTAGCACCGTCCCACCTCCACGGTACTTCTACAGAAGCAGGAGCGGCAGCTGAAGCGGCCGAAAAATTGAAAAACGCCAAATACAGAGGTCTCGGCTCTGAATACCTGTTCTTACCATTCGGAGTCGAGACCTTAGGTCCGTGGGGCCCCAGCGCAAACAACCTTGTAAAAGAGATCTCCAAGCGACTGGTAGATACAACTGGAGACCGAAGAGCTGGGAGCTTCCTCGCTCAACGCATCAGCATTGCGATACAGCGAGGAAACGCTGCCAGCGTCTTTGGGACCATGCCTCGGGGGTGCCCTTTTTTAAATATAGTCTAGTTTTTAAGTTAGTTATTATTTTAGTTAGTTATTTTATTTTTGGTATTGCGAAATGTTATATTTTTAAATAAATTTTTAATTTCATAATTGTTAATTACAATTGAATGACTAGTTCAATTGAAATTAATTGTCCCCTGATTTACTTAATTGACATACATACAATCACGCCTATGTTCCCAAACAGGGTAAGCAGAGCACACGAAACGTCACATAGACAAAACCATGACTATGACTATGTAACGCGTCGCAGCCACTTCTAGCAAGTATTAGGTTTTAAAAAAGATAAAGTACAATGGCGACAGGTTGCTAGCTTGTCGCCTACAGCCTACAGCATACCTAAAGTACCTAAACCTATTTCCTTAGCCGCCTTTTACGACATCCACGGAAGATATGTAGAAGTGTTGTTCTGTCCCGACACTACACAGGTAAACTTAATTTAGCTTGCAGGTTTTTAAATGCTTATCAAACTTAGTAAAATTTTATGAAAATTAGTAAAGTAGGCTTCTGTCGGACCATTTCAAGGGGACAGTGTCTCTAAAACAAAGTGTTGCAGCATCTTTATAGGTACATTTTAAGAGGTTTCATCTGGGTAAAGACGACGAGCGGCCTCCTCTAATGCTATTATATCTATCATCATTTATCATGTAGGATCTGGGTAAATCCTTTATTTGTTTTTCTCTTTTGGCATTTATAGGTCGTACTCAAAAAGGCTGATCGAAATTGAACTATAAATCCGTCTAAGAATTAAGGGTATGCGGATATGCCGCGCCTCGTGTAATACAAAATTCCTTAGATTTATCCCAAATTGTTACAATTTGTATTATTAGGTACTGCATATAAACTGTTGTATTATGCCTGCTTATACTTGTTTTTATCGACTGCATCTTGTACATATTTCAGTTTGGTTTTGCATGAAAATTAGCGTTGATTAACATACCATTAAATATTCTACGTAATTATGGTGGTTGCTGTATGATGTCGGGTTTAGAATAACACCTCCCCATTTCTTCTTTGGCGTAAGAGGCGACGCGATCACTGTTAGACCTGCTAACATAAAATCTAAAATATAAGCTATGCTAGAAGTGGTAACGAATAGTAAAATTTTCATGGTTTAGTCTGCGTAGCATTTCTTGTGCTCTGCACACTCTATTTGGGAATACAGGCCCGAAGTATGTATACATATAAATATGCACATAACTGTTACCTCATAATAAAGTGTCAAAGAAAATCATGCTAATTTAAACTTCCATGTAAACTTAACTAAAACATTGTTAAAACACTTCTCTCAGCGATGAATAAATAACCACCCTCTTAGTACAAGCTCGCAGAAAGATTTGAAAATTTTAAACATTTTCGTTTCAGGCGACATAAATACTTAAGTTTATTTGCATGCGGCGATACTCTCGCATTACAGAATTACAAGCAGTCACTTTATGCAAAGCGATGGATGCTGTAATCGGCTGGACGAAGGATGCTCGTAATCCTCTAAATTTAATTCAAATTAGCACAGCTCCTCCTGGGCGGCGGACTCTTATCTGACATTACTTTGGAGACAACCTCTTTGCAAGGAAATTGTGCTCAAACGGAACAGAAAGCTCAAAGCCCCTTTATTATTTAAGTGATTACTTTTGTTTATATTTTCGAGACATTTTTTCGCTGAACCCCGGATTTCATTTAGGGCCATTGTAGTCATGCGCTCGAGGATTAACCTACCCTTGTTCATTTGAATATGTTCTGTGTAATATTTTGGTAGAAGCATGCGTTGTTAAGCATGTGTAAAATAAAAGTAGGTAAACACTTAGCTTTAAAAAAAACACAAAATACAGAAAACAATGCAACGTGTCAAAACTAAATTTGTAAATGTCAGTATTATTTAAATTTGAAATTGTGCTGAATAACGTGAAATATTCATGGTTTTGACAGTGTGATTTTTCATGTGTTGGGCATTCAGGCCCGATTTTTATGTATGGATTTACAATACTACAGAGAGTTGAGAACAAAGAATGGCAATACCTATATTAAGTCGAAATCTGCAAAGCATTATTACAATCACCACTTGTCTCTTTCCGAATACCGATTCCATTTTCATTATAGCAAAGACACAGACTCTTAGTAGGTACAGTCACCAACACCAATATCTAATACAATAAGATTGCAAAAACGTCTGATAGGACTCTATTACTAGGGGCAGTAGGACGTGTCAGATATTTTTGCACGCTCCGTCGTGGCAGATACTAATGCTGGTGACTATACCACAGAAACGTTTTCACAAAAAATCTCTCACCAAATTAGAAATGTCTTAGCAAAACGTCTTAAGTCTTAAATCCGTCCCACCGCGCGTCCGACCAGCTTAATCTTCATTTCTCTTCCTGGCTTATCTATCCCACACGATTCCAATCTAAAATTGGAAAACTCAATGTTTAAAAATTCGCGGGAATCTCGTTTCATTTGTACAAATTAAATGTCGAAGACGCATAATGTGGCGTACAGAGCTGGCACTGGCGTTCGATATCATTCTTAAAACTCGTTCGGCGTCCAATGAGATGGTAAATTATTTTTCCCGTTCGACACACGTATTCGGGAACATGTGTGCTTGTCAAACTGAGTATGATGGATGGTTCCGCATAAAATGGCCCGCCTGTGGTAAGGCCATAGTCGTCTATTGACGGCGGGCTCAGAATAAACCCTTCAGGGTTTAAACGATTGTGTAATTTCGTATTTGTCTTGCAGTTTCTGGCTGTTTTTGTTGACTTTGATAAATACTAGGCTCCAAAGGGGCCTGTGGCTTGTGGTTTATTTACGTAGATTTAGTTACGTGTGTTTGACTTTACGTAAGCTTTGATTTTTATAACTATTGCGCCAACATTACTTTGACCACCCATAAAAACATTTTTAATTCAATCGATGAATTATCGACTTCACCATCATGTGATGAATATGCTTCTGTAAAGTGTTTGCAGTATTTTTTTGGGATTAATTAGCGAAGGCAAAATTGGTGGGCAGAGTTACCTTGTTGCAGCAAGTAACCCGAGCTTACGGTAAATAATTATCTGCTCGGAATGGAGCAAGGACTTGTTTTACGTTTAGACTTGTTAAAGGTATAGTAAAGCTTTGTTTTTTCCGTTGATGATAAAATCCATGCGTTGTTAAAGTTGAATAGGAAGACACAATAATGGCATAAGGGGCAGCGCAGACGACAGACTTTTTGTGCGATCGAGTCTGCGGCGCACAAAAAGTCTGCTTGGATTGTATGCATTGTGCGCCGGAGTTTTTGCGCGTCGTTTATTTTACTGCATATGTATAATTCCATAGGTTCTATTTTCACAGACTAAAAAGTCTGTCGCGGATAGTCGGTCGTCTGCGCAGGGCCTAAGTGTCAAATAATCCTGAAATGTCTGTATCTACTAGCATTATACTCCTAAGGCGCCGCCTGGTGCGAATTATAAGGCTCGTTGCACACCGGCAGCAGCTTGCTCGGGTCATCAGCGCATTGTGCAACGCTCTGCATATTGATGTCTATTATACATACGAGCAATTTAAACGGATTAAAATCTACAAAAAATCTAAGGAAACCGACCTCTTTTCAGTGCTCGTGAGTTTATTACAGCTAATATGTAGAGACGTATGGTATTAGAGTAAGATAAGGGATATGTTACAACTGTATTTCTGTATTGTAACCTACAAACATTTTCTTTTGCTAGAAATAGCAATGGTAAATTTACCATCTTTGAAAAAAAGATCGTAAACAATGTGTGCAATAATTTAAAAACTAAATGAACAGTTACTTAATATTACAACATGTTAAAGGTAATGATTTTTTTATAATAAAGAAGTGTATATAATCAAGGTTGACATTCAAATGAGCGTTAAAACGGAGGAATCAGTTTACAACATTGCCAAGTTCTATAAAGAGACTATTCTTATTTAAACACCGACTTTTCGGAAGGAGAATTCAAAGTGTGACGCTCAAAATAGCAAGTTTCTAAGAACCTCTCTATTTTAAAAAAGCACGTGTGCATCGTGATAATAAGGCTTACGTTGGCGTAAGTTGCATTATTGAACAGGTCAAGGCTGTTCAACCGGGCAAGCTCAATTCAACTCTTTATTCTTCACACTAAGGTTCAACAAACCGGAACAAGTGCCAACCTTTCTGTGGAGCATTTCTATTCCGACAGTCTGTTTCCGCTCTCATTTTTAATTCTTTTGCAATTTTATGCAAACGTTTTTTCGCGGAAAGAAATTTAATAATCTCTACGAAGAATATCGTTACTTTGAGCTTCTGCGAGGCCAGTACCATTACCAGAGTGACCATATTCGCCAGCGTCAGTTGTAAACGATTTGCATGGGAAATTTTGCGCTTTGTAAAAGTTTTGACGGCCGGATAGAAATGATAGAATAGTGGTTAGAGGATCTAACTTGACCTTAACTCTTTTCTTGACATCGTATCTTGTAAGATACAGTCAACTTCAAAAAATATTTGCGTAAAAGCTTTTATGTTAAAATTGAACTCGATTATAATTTCAAATTTTGTATATATTTCCAGACGTATAAACTGCAATTTGCGTTAGATTGGTTGCACTGTTAAGACGTTAGAACACAAATAATCAACGGTTTCGACATGGTCCCGCGCACGATGATAAAAAAGTTGTATTATTCTTATTTTTCGTATAAGAAATTAATGAAACGTGTGTGTTTCTACTAACTTAAGAATATATTTGTGACATCTAAATAAATTATAAAGAAAATAACTAATATTTGGTATGACTAACAAACCGTTAAACTGTATGTATCTTCAAATGCACATTGCCTGCTTTATGGTAATTTTTGGTTTTCTCGTAGGGTATCTTACGGTATACATTGCCCGGTTTATGGTCTTGTTTATAACTATGTTTTACACCTCGCTTTGCCTGTTAAACGTATGTTTGTCTGTTTTTTTCTATTGGGAGGTGCATGACCAACGTTCTACAGGTCCAAAAAATACTAGCTTTGATACCAAAGCCAAGTATAAAATCAGATGATCCAGATTCTGGTCCAGAAATTCCATCCCTTCTATTCCGATTAGACGTGCACGAGGACAATAATGAAGACAGTTCCTTAGCACCTTCCGTGCTATCTTCATTAGAATTTGAACATAATTATCAGAACATGACTTCTCCCAGTTTTAAGAAATTGTATCCCTTGCAACACTGCCGCCGCCGCTTAGTCCAGGCGCCTCATTGCCAGCGCCATAAACTTCAACTGGATCACGATAAAGTCTGTTTAATATTTTTTTCTCCATCACCGGCATCACCGCAGTCACAAATTACACCAAAACCATCACTACTAATTCCTATAGAAAATGTTCTGGCGCCAACGCTGCAGCAACATTCCACAATCAGTCTTACTTCTGAACTGCCTCTACCTTCACCTTTAGTAGAATCTCCTACTACCTCCACAGACATACCATCACCAAAGGTTCCATTCACGTGATCGAGAATAAGGGCTAAGTCCCTTCCTAATAGATTACAACAACAACCTATGACTATACAGAAGAATCAGATAAATTTTAAATGTATTGTGGTGTCGATCTCACAGACATGTTGTTCGCTCTGAACCGAACTTAACTCAAAGGCCATCGCTGGTAGATACCTACTTGCCGTTAGTATCTTAGACACTGGACATGAGTTGAATTAACAGCTGGATTTTGTACCGAAGGCAGAGTGCGAATGACAATGAACGATAGTTATCCATAAAACGATTTCGTCAAAGAATGATGCAAGGTTTATTGAAATGCGACCGAAAATTTTTGGGATCCATAGCCGACGTGGCAGGGCAGGACTCCTACAAAATTATCGGAACTCCGGTTGTCTGTGACCGTTGATGTGAGGCGTGATAAATTTTAACACTTTCCCATTTTAGCGCAAAAGGCAGGTGTAAGTTGTGTGAGAAAGGTCTAACTACCCTACACTGCTCCAAAAGTAATTATGTTAAAATTGAGCCTAACACGGAAACTCAATTTTTTTGTATTATTTCACACAAAGTAGGTGATTAAATGCCTGATTAGGTATTTTTTACATTGTTACTTAAATAATAATAGTTAATTTTGTTATTTGGATTTCATTTCCACATTCTGGGCAATGTATCTTTAAAGATACACAAAATTTTATTTAAGAATCTCCATATTCCTGGCAGTGTATCTTTTAAGATACATGTAATATTTCCAAAAATTGGGGACAAATGTTTTTTTTTTCAATTTTTTTTTTAGTTTTATTTATGAGTATATTTCCAAGCATACAAGTTAATCCACAAAAATACGATTTTTAATTTTTGCCAAGAAAAGGGTTAAAATCCCGGGTTCGACGCTCCCGAGGAAACTTAATGATTGAGTCTAGCAAAAAAGAGGCTACAAACTAAAAATCCTAAAAATTAAAATGGCGGTATTTTTTTATTCAAACCTTTCGAATACGATATCTGAATAATTGAAATTAAAAGATGATTTATTAATTAATTAAAAGATGAATTATTAAGATGAAGCAAGGGTATGTAAGCAAATTTACAAGGGAAGTGTGTTGGGGCAAGTCGGTCGAGTCGAGGGCGCCCTCGAAGAACGTATATCGACCAGATCGGCGATGTGCTAAAGGGAGGCCAAATTAAGAGTACCCGAAACCGTCGAGCGTGTATGACGAGAGTGATGAATGTTAGTGAAGCGAAAGAAGTATGTCAAAATAGAAGCGAATGGCGCTCTGTTGTCTCTGCCTACCCCGCAGGGAATAAGGCGTGACGGTTATGTATGTATGTATGTATGTGAAATTAAAAATAGATTCGGAACTGTTTTTGATTTGGGGTGGAAATAGTTTGGACCCGAAAAAAGAGCATGTGATCGGCGCATTGCTCCTGATGAGTCGCAAATTGGCCTGAAACACGTCGAGGAAATCTTGATATTTATAAAGACGTGACTATAATTATTTTATTTCACTAATTCAGTGTCATTATAAAAGAAAGAACTACTAAACGGGTGGACCGATTTCGATGGTTCTTTTTGTGTTCGATAACAAATGGCTTCCTAAAAGAAATAAAAACTCACATAGGTGCCTTCAATAAAAAGCGTCTCTATTAAACAGCTGATGCCATTTCAAACAGAAATAACACCCACCTCCCCAGCTATATCTCCAAAAGCTCCCATCCGTCATGTACCATTTGACACATAAAAGGCCGGGCTGTTTAGATCCACGTCACGGAGGTACCTAACTATACGGGCATTAGGCCATCCCTATCCTGTTCAAAGGAACGTCTTGTCAAAATCACACGTGCCCCGTTTATCTTGGCGAGGCGGGATGTGGGTGCTATTGTTCTGGATTACCAGTCTACATTACACCCAATAAGTACCACCTTCGTACAAGTCCGATGCACGATGGCTATTAATTAGACCGTGCCTAGTGTCATACTATTACGAGGTAAGTAGGGTGCGGGAAATTGCGAGTAACCGACGAGTATTGTATGAAGGTTAATGAATGTGGAAGCAAAAGAAGTATGTAAGGATTGTAGCAAATATAACAAAGTAGTCTTCTACCCCTGTAAGAAAGTAACTTTTTTTACATGTTAGGGGTTACGTACCTCTATAGAAATAAAAAAAATCTTAAAGTACTTCTTCGTTGTCCGTCCGTCTATTTGTCAGGTCTGGGAATCATAGATGGTTCCCATTATTTACCAACCCATTTAGATTCAATTAAATAGGTGTACTTTCAAAGCAAATTGTCTTTGAAATACACCATCATACTATGATCAAACCATAAAAATGTTGCAAAAATAATCCTTTTAGATTATTTTCCTTGAACTAACTTTGTGCTGTCTGTTGTCTAGCTCAAAAATATGACTGCAGCGACATGACGCAATGAATTTTCAACGAAATCTGCTGCTACTGCATACGGCAGACTTTGAAATGACAACTTTATGTTACTGCTCTGTCATTAGTACCTATGCTAAACTAGCGATATATTGAGTAAGTACCTATTGCGGATGGATATTGAACTGTAGCTCTTTAATCTTAACCTAAACCTCCGTTTATTTCAACAAATTGTTAATTGTTGATCATGTTATCTATCCCTCTGTAATTATGACAATAATTAGACGCAAACAATTATTATTAAGCATCGAGTAACATTGGCAACATGATAATGCACGTTGTCAATTAAAGGCTCATGGCCTTTAATCTTGTGTACGAGGGACATAATTACATCCCTGTCTAGGATCGTATGACGCGACGTTCCGTGTGTGGGGTCCCTCACAACCATACTCTAATGGCTGCCCTTTGTGAAATCCAGGATTTTCCCTAATAATAGTAAACAAGGAGAAATGGCGACTGTTTGTTCAGTAACCACGTGTTATCTTAACTCAATCGAGAATACATTACATCTGTAATCTTTATGAAGTAATACTAATGCTTAGGTATTTGAATATTTTTACTATCTCAACTCAAGAGTACCAGTGAAACCGACGAGCATAGATATGAATAGTTTATTGATGTGGGTGAAGGAAAAGAGGTATGTTAGGATAAAAAAAAAATAGTCTGCCTACTCCTGTAGGAAAGAGCCGTGACGGTATACCTATACCACGCGCTCGAAATCGTGGGCTAAAAGCTAAGTATGTATATTATAATTATGAAAATAAACTTATCATACTAACTGTTTTCCTTTTAACGCTTCAAACGCTGAACCAATTTAGACATAATTCGGGACTCGAAAATTCAAAGTTCCCTCGAGATAGCTGTAAGCAATTCTACCGAGACAATGTTGCGGAATAACAAGTTAAATCAAGGTCAGTTGTTTGGTTTGTGTATCATGTGGATTCGAATGTTGCTTTCAAGTTTTATGTACCATGTGCACATTAGAGAATAACACCACAGAAAATATAGCAAATATTCTGGAATGTACCACGATGTCTCTCCCCGGACATTTCCATAAAAATCTGACCACAACTTCGAAGTTCATTGTAACCAATTATCATACCAAAAACCATTCGTCTATGAAAGCTCTGTAACAAAAGACAAACGCTCGAACAGTATTTTTCCTTCTTGACAAATGAAACGCGCATTTGAAACCGATATAAAGAGCATAAGAGCAAAGCAGTTACAATCCTCATTCGATTGCGACTCTCAGCCGACGTTGCTCGAATCCGTTTGATCCATCCAAAATGGTAGGTGGCACTGATAATGGTGGCACTCGGCAGAGGATTGCAGCGGCTCATACGATGAATCCGGGCTACTGTTTGTAGAAATTCAAGTAAGTTGGTGGGCAAAGTAACACTCGCGAACCATCTTTCCAATGATTGCGCTTTATTTTCTCTTAACCTCTGACACAAAACGAGGTGTTATGAATTAAATGTTTCATTCTTTGCATTTATTTATTTGTCTGTTACGAGTGTGTTGTGTTCGTGATAGTAAGAATTTAAGTTTAACCCAAATCTGACCAGGTGTTTAAAATAGGTATTAAGTTGGTACCCGTGTGGTGCCGGGTTAGAATAGCACCTCCCCCTTTCTTCCCGTGGGTGTCGTAAGAGTCGACTCTGGGAAAGGGTTAGTGTATTGTGGGCGATGGGCTAGCAACCTGTCACTGCAATATCACGTTTAACCATCTGCATACCCTGAAATTGCTAGACGTGGCACTGAATTTTTGAATTCATGTGCTCTGCCTACCCCTTTTGGGAATACAGGCGTGAGGATATGTATGTATGTATGTATTAAGTTGGTTTTTAGCATTGAAATTTTATATATTTTTTTATTTTGCATTGCCTATCGCTGAACATAGGTTGCCTAAATAAAACTGGTTGTTTTGGAGTCAGTTGTTTTAACTTTGGAAATGCCGAACGAAAAGCTTTAGCTACAATTTGAAAATACGCAATAAGTGATTATTTGATAATGCAGTTGTAAACAGTAGGTAAATATTGTTTTTCACAAATTGAGAAAATATCGTCTGATCGATGTTTTTTCAGTAGTAAGATCATTAATGATCAGATCAGTCAACTGAAGTCATGACAATTAGAAATCAACAAAAAAGTATCAATCCCTTGTAACTTAGATTACATGACTAACTCGATCATTGATCAGAAAGGTGCACTGAATCCAGAACGAACGACCCAAACTAAAACACAAAGTAAATGAAGCAAAATTCCAAAGAACAAAAATCAATCACAAAAGCATTTCGCAAGCTTCAACATTTTTCAGCAATATTAACATTTTCTTACCAAAATAGTTGGAGCAAGTTTCTTCGCAAACACTCACCGGCATTGTTTGATGGAGTTTTAAGTGGTTATTAAGTGATTCTTCGAGTTTGGTTATATTTAAATTGAGCGTGGGAGAAATTTAAGCTACTCGCTACCGAAGGCGACTTTGAGACGTGTTTTTGGAGAAGATTGAAAGCAATTTATGTCGCAGGTATTTTAAACCACTAAGACCAATCGTGGGGTGTTATAACAAGGAAGATTAGTTTAAGGTGTGCTTCGTTTAAGGTGTACAAGCTGATATATTTATAGATTTGGACGAGATTTTTCTTATATTGATAAAAAAAGAGACGGGTCTGAGAAGTCGGTTTACTGACGATAGTTGAACGTGACAACGTCTTAATTAAAATTAATCAATTAGGTACTACAGTATATTCAAACGTGTCGTCGCAATTTAGAGGTAGCTTTTTATACTTTGTCTTTAAAAAAATATTTTAGCTCGTAAACCAATTATTTTAAATTAATTTCAACGCTGTCTAGCGGCAAACCCGTGAACTCACACAACCCAGGCCTAGCCTACCTTATGCCGTATACAATTCGACACCTTAAAGACTTACCGTACGTCATAAGAAAATACTGATGGAATTTCAAAAGAAATTTTTTAATTTTATTTAATTTTATTTTGAATGAATTACTGCAGTATATTCATTCAATATTATAATATAATTTACATATTTTATAGCATGCATTAAAAATAAAATACAAAAAGATCTCTTTCGAACCGGATTTGAACCAGTGACCTATGACTTTATAGTCCACCGCTATACCAACTGAGCAAAAGCAAAAGTAGTTTATAACAGTGGTGTTATTATGTAACGTGACAAGGTGACAACGCGCGCGACGTGGAGCATATTGTTAAGGTGTCAAAATTACCTATTATGTACTATTTATGTATTAAATTTGACAGATCGACTAACATTGAAAATATAAAAATTCATAATTCATCGATCAGCCACGTGTATGAATTCCATTGCTTAGTTACCTATTAAAATAGTCCAACACTCGGTACTAAAACAGAAGCCAGTCCAATAATAATTAAAAATGTTCTCCACATTTTTTTAAGAATATCGTTTCATTTAAAGCATTGTTACACAATTATTCTGGTACCCGGAACCGGGTCCATCCACCGTGGATGTACGGATACCTCCGTAATTGGGTATCCGATTACAAATGGGCCTTAAGAAGAAAATATTTCGGGATTTTCTTTATTTACAACACAATATAAGGCACAACGAGGTTCTTTGTATTTCATTGTGTTTAGGCTCAAGTTCTCTACTCTTTTAAGTTATTTCCAGGGCCGTAATGTACTTATGCACAGTATTTCTACGTCTATATTACACTTAGAGTAACAGCTCTCAATTTCTTCTGTGCATGTCGTAACAGCCGAGTAAGGAAATAGGTTTTGGCAAACTTTAGGCGACAGGCTAGCATCCGGTTACTACTACACTTCTTTCATCTATTAGACATAAAAGTGAGCTTCTTTGGGCCACAAAATGTGAAATAATCACGACTTAATTTTTTATACAGCACTATGTTAGGGAGCATTTTACGAGTGGTGTACTTGTCACTAGAACCACAGCTCTACAATCCTTACAGACATTTGAAACTTATATTATTTTTTTAGTAAAACTTATACTAAGTATACCTACTAACGGAAGGTGAAAGACTGTCGAATGTCATATAATTTTCTAAGAAAACCGATTCGTTTTCATACTCATTGAACGTGATTTGCGATCGTAGAAATCGACAGCTTAGCTCCTCAGCTTGAATGTTGTTCAGAGACATTAGGTAAGTACTAGTAACCCGAGAAAGGTTGTACTGCCTTAACTATGAATTTTTATTTTCAATTGTTATTCCTAATAAAAAAGAACAATGTTTCCAGCACGCATTCTGTCAACATTATGTCAAATTAACCTTCTGCCACTGAGGTGGTAGTCTGTCAGACACCGCCAAACGTAAAAACGTTACCAGATCGCAATATGACGTGATGTAGTCTTGTCTCGCTCAGTACCTTCCTCTATTGGTTCGCGCCTCCCGAGAGTGCAGCGCAAGTGGCGGTGCGGTGCAGACGAGTGGAGTTATGAGCTGTTGGTGTCCCACAGACGTGAGTTCAGCAATAAACGCTGGAGTCTATTAGACGTAACCTCACAAATGACTTATTAAATCCATAGTGTTTGCCATACGTTACGTCAGTAAAATATTTTTTTTCCATAGTATTTTAGACGTTACCTAATGATTTTTTTTTTAGATTACGACATAAAGTAAAGACGGTAAATTTGGCTGCCCAGGGAGCTTCGCTTTACTTTTAGGCGAGTTTTACGAAGGAATTGTGTCCCCACCCCCGTACTCGGAACTCAGGCCGAAGGGCCTGCTGGGAGAAATTTGTGCAGTATATGTCCTAGCAAATAATAAAGGCAGACTAGATACCGCTGCTGGGCATGTAACAAACACATTTGTCAGCAATTTTCTCCTCAGATTTGCCAAGATTGCCAAGTACATTATGGAAATAAGGGTCATCTTTGAGACTTATTTGTGCCTAATTACACCGTGGGATCTCGTTAAGTTTAATGTCACTTAATTATTATAGTGTGCTAAGAAAAATATTATTTTTTGTTTTTTACAAAATACGTTAATTTTGACTTTTCTTAATATTTTTCTAATATTCGGTTAAAAAGTCATAAAAATGTTGATCTCCATAAATAATTACCAAAAACCACAATCTATTCTTTTTAGAACCCTTATTTCTTTGTTTTCTATTCAATTATGAGTCATTTGATTATTATGTAAAACAAAAACATAGTATACTCCTTAAAATTTATACAGATTTTGACTAATGAAAATGACGTCTGACAGACTACACCTCAGTAGAATGTTTATCGCAAAGTCACCTCAGTTGCAGAAGGTTAAACGATTCCCCTCTGTTGTCCGAAGAACTTCCATCCTATTCTCGTTGTCCCTAATTTTTGTAACCCGAAAATCACTAACCCGTAATTTTATTTAGTCTAATGAATGAGTAACCCTAATATCAGGATTCCAAATTCTCTTGCGTATAATTTTTTATTAAATCCAACAGAAATGAGTCAGCTAAGTACCTAAATCGGTCCAGTCCGTAACCTTACTATCAGCAAAACATCACACGAGATAAATCAATTTGTACTCACCTACATAGTCGCACTTCTTTTGCCACGGGCTGAATGCTTCTCAAGTAAAGGACTTTGCTGACACCATCCGCAATAAAAACTTGGGACGTATGTAAATAAGTTATGATTCTATCCATTTAAGAGGGGAATTTACACAGATAATAAAAACAAAATAAGTGTTTTATGCAAAAAAGCTCGGAAGAGTTTATGACACACTTCTACCTACTCGGAACTTTCTTGAAGAGTAATTGACACAGTTTTATTCTAAAGTAAAAAGCTTCTTTACGACTTGACTCCAGAAGGCTTTTATTCTTGAAAATTATCTTTTGACGAGCAAAGACTGCCTTGGGTTTTATGAAATCGTGAAAACTTAAGTGTTCCTACATCTGAAGTTTTGCGGAGGCTGATGGTATGCCGCTGTGAAAAGTTGAGTTATGTATTTAGCTAAACGTCGAAAGTCTGGAGGGTGCAGGTAGATCCGCAATTAGGCAGCGATTTCATGATGATTATCTTACTTAAGGACTAATTAGAGCTTTAGGCGCAATTGGAAAAATTAAATACTTAAAGTAAAAACCTTGGTATCGTACAAACGATAAGGAAATACAGTAGGATACGGATACAAAAGCACAAAGTACAAAGGTGAACTTATTTCAACATTGTTTACTGTCAGTCAACTTTGACCCTACTCTAAAACCTTTTTAAACCTTACACCTGTATTACATACTTGATAGCTTACATTTTATGTAAATAGTTAGCAATGAAGAAAAAGATCAGAACTGAAAAATTGCTAATAATAAATAAAACTAACTAAACCTAAAACTAAAACTAAAACTAAACGTTAATATTGTATCCCATAATAATGGAATATTATAATTATTAATAATATTCCAGGTATAGAATTAGATATGCAATTACTCCTAACCTTACACGGTCTTCAGTTAAGATTTTTGATACACCTGCACCACTAACTTTTTGACAAGAAATATCACAACCTTCCAACTACTAATCAAGACAATATTAAATTCATCGTGGTTTACGTCTGTAGCATGACATACGAGTAGACAAGTTACGTGCTTATGGGGTGCATTAGATCCCATAAAGTCATTTATGTTTAATTGATAAGCAAAGTAAATTGTACCTATGGGTCCTTATTAGGTACCTGGAATTAGGCTTACTATTATTGTAGAGTAAATACTTAACCAACATAAATAAGTATCACGACAATTTACACCACCGAGTCCCAAACTAGGCCAAACCTGGGCAATAGGTACTAGACACATACTTATTATATCCATAAATACATAATTATATACATATATACACATTGAACATCCAGCAAGGCTCGAGAGCAAACACTCGTGTTAATCACACAAATAATATCAGCCCCGATCGGGAATCGACCCAGGAACTTCAAGCTTCGTAGTTAGACTCTAACCACAGGGCTATACGGCCGTCTTATGAAGATAAATTATTACTACATTTTCTGAAAGTGAGGCCCAAAATCACCCAGAAGTATTTTTACGAAAAGAATTACGAATCGGTCAGACATTTCAACCGATAGCAGGTTATTTTCAGTAATTATCTAGCTGTAATTCGGAGTCCTCGGAATATGTCATTGGAACAGAGAAACAAGATAAAATAACATTGACAAACATAACAATATCTGTCGAGGGCCCCATTAAGAAAAAGGAGGAAAACATCGTCTCTTGTTACTTGTGCGTTTTTCAGTCTGCCCACCACAAAGTAACGAAGCCAAGAATGTTTACGTGCCTAATTAATTAAGTATCTTGACAATTAATTAGGTGATTTATAAGCTTGTGAACTAAAAAGAGTATTATAAGATGTAAGTTTTACGTATGTATGTTTTGGTACCAGCATGTGGCATTTTAAGAGTAGCTATTATATTATATTACTATACAGATGGGCTGACGCCACGGGCGTAGCCAGTTAGTATCGGGGAGGGTCAGGATTTAGTATTTATTTTTGTTGTTGAAGAAAATAGTAATTGACGACTAAAAGTACATTAAATACAATAGGAAAAAAAATCTTAAGTAACTTTTTTTTGTTTGAACCCCCAAAACTCTCCCCCTGGCTACGCCCGTGGCTAATGCTGATTTGCTATGTGAAAGCAAGCATCTAAACACGTAGGTAGAGGTCTATCTTATAATTATTTGACCGCACTTCTGCGTCGGCGTTTATAAAGCCCGTCACACATTAAGCAGATACGGTAAGATATCTGTTACAGGACATATATCTGTCAATATCGCTCCCTATACAATTCAATGAGCTACCACACACTGCGCAGATTTACCGTCAGGTATCTTTTGACACCGACATATGGAAAAATGGCATTTATACGCAGATAAAATATTATCGTATATGCGTAGTCTGTGACGGGCTTAACAGACACAAATTACATACACGTACGCATGCCATGTTAGCACATAACACGAACTATATAACTAATACCAAATATTGCTCTCCCCGTCACCCTGTATTGTCCACAACCCAACCAATACGGCAGTTAGCGACGTGTCTTACGTGCTCCAGCGTTATTAACACTTCGGGTAATTCAGTACAAGTGTACTGGTACGTGCTTTTGGTCTCAGATACAAATTATACTCGACTGTACAAGTGTTCTTCGGGGCAGTTCAGTTGCGCAATAGAGACTTGGACTAATAACGATATTACGGGCTGAAGATTTGCTCCAATTATTTCCTACTTAGGTACATCACGGCTGTGTTCCCACGCTACATAGACGAAACGATGACTATTCCACGTTTCGTGGCCACTAGGTTTTGAGGTGGCAGGCAACCGTGGTAGCCTGGCGGTTCAACTTGTGGCCTCTCATGGCCTCAGAGGGTCGTAGTGGGTTTAAATAATTATCACAAACTGTTCAAGTACTTAGTGGAGGCAAAGGCAAGATATTCAAGTAAAAGGATGTATCACTGATCCAAGGGTCAAAGCAACGCGTTGGACGCAGGTTTTCATTTTCAAGCCATCATGTCTGGTTCCGAAAGCAGAGCGGTACCGAGGCACGGTCGCCTACGCCACGCAGCCCGGGGCGCGTCGCGTACCTAGGTACCTACATATTACATTACAAGAAAAGAATAGGCCTGTATATAGGTCTTAATAGTCATTTGTCCTGAAAATTTAGAATCAATTCGATCATTCTGTCAACCATTACATTATCTCAAACGATACAATACCTACATATACGTGACCGAGACTCAATACCGTAAGATATTATCGTATGCTCTGCTGCCAGTAGAACCCACTTAGTTATCGGTAAGCCAGAAGATATATACACAGATGTATGTTATAGCGAACTGCACTGCCTAGTGTTTGCATGGCTGTGTGAGATAGCAACTAGTGTTAAACAAGTAGGTCCTGAGAATCAAATTGTAGTTAAATCGCAATTAGAAAGTAATTAAAGCCCCAAGGAAAAACATGTAAAGGGAAAAAATGCTAATGTTCTTATCTAACCGTTTAATACTTAGCTAACATAACATCTTACAGTGATCATATTCATATCAGAAATCTACTTTGTTTTAAGGATACAGAATGACTCTCAAATTTATGTCTCTACATAAAAAAGTCATGCTAGTCACTCTTATTTAGAACTCCAGAAAGGATGAACTGATTTGGATGAAAATTGGTGGAGAGCTTAGAACTAGAAGACAAATATAGGATACTTTTTATCCCGTTCCGGGGGGATGTGACATAAAACGTAGCATAACAACAGACTCAGAAAAAAACCTCTTAGGCAAAACAAAGTTCGCCTAGTCTGCTAGTAAGACATAAAAATTACAAATCATATTCAAAAAATGTCTTCTTTACTTGACTGATACATAGTATTAGGGTAGCTTTAAACTACTATACTTACAGTAAAAATAGCTTCCGCACAATTCCCAAAGCCCAAACTAGCATTTGGCAACCACGTTACCTCTCTAACTCTAATAGTTGAACGAAATTGTGGCCATTAGGAGAAAGTTTAACCTTTCCTGTGGACGTTGGTTGTGCGGCTACTTTAAGAAATGTTTAAGAGAATGGTCTAATCTTTATCATTTTAGGGGTCCGTACCTCTAAAGGAACCCTTATTGGAGGACACGATTGTCCGTCTGTTGATAGACTTTGTCTCAGAAGCGCACGGAGATTATAGCATTGACATTGATACCAAAAACTGCAGTTTCTTAAAACAATTGAAAAATAAGGTTTACGTTGAATTTCCCATATATACCTACTTGAAAAATGATCTAAAACAAATAGGGTATTCATCCAAAACCTACAGTCATAATTTTTTTAACAAAGTTCTATCCTGAAACATAAGTACGCGGGTAAAGGAAAAAATAAAAATCGACACAACGTGAAGTTGTAGGTATTTGCTTTGCAGAGAACAAAAATAGCTTTTGGAACTGTCACTGTTCATTTCAAACACTTCGCGAAATTTGGTCATGATGAATGACGTAACTCAGTCTCGTTTAATGATTATTTATAGCCTAATAAAGTAAGGTTAATTAAGGTAAGAACCTCGGAATTTCGAGATACCCAGCTGGAAGTTTTGTAAATATTTGCATATTGAGGCCCTAAAAGTTGTCTTAAAACCTACATATTCTAGGGTGTGAGACTATTATAGGTAGGTACAATACGGTACGGTATTTTTGCAGTTAGTGTTCCACTGTATGTGGCCGACGCCAAAGTTTTTGTTTGATAGTTGTATAAGTAACTAAGAAAATGAAGTTTTATTGTCCTCATAACATTCATCTATGAACAATTCGGTTTTTGAAACAAGTCTAACCTAAAATTGACGAAAACCATCCACCAGTTTCAAAGATACGTGGCAACAAAGATACATAAACGTTCTCCGCTTGGTAGTCGGGCAAAAAAGCGCTATAAATTTTTAACTGACCTCCAAACCTCTCACAAGCCACAGAATCTAATAATGAATCAAGTTAGTTACCCCATTATCTACAACTACTTAAGTAAATCAAATCAAGTAGCAAGTTAGACGGGCGGGATTCGGTTTGCGGGCCTCGGCGCTCCAGATACGGTAAATATTTGCTGGCAATAAGCTATTCGTGAACCGCCGAGCCACTGCTAATCCTAAACACCTGCAGTAAGCTAAACTGTTAACTACGTACTGAGTTTAAGGGGGTTACCGCTGCTAACCTTTTTTCTGACATGCAAAGAAGTAGGTATGCTTAGTTGGTTTGGTCATATAGAGAGGATGGATGAAAGAAGATTTTCTAAGCAAATTTATGTGGGGAATGTTGATGAGTGCATTGAAGGGAAGACCTATGTAGATGGATTTTCCGTAACAAAATAGTGGACGTTTTAGAAACAGGTCAGGTCAAGAGTAAACGAAGCCGATAGAAGGCGCTATGGGTCGCTACAATACGATTACTTGAAATATTAGGTATTTGCAATGACTTTGCGATTTTTTTCTATTATATATTGAAAACAATAGTACACAAGTGATACTTTGAAGATTTTACTAAGACCACTACAATGATCGGTGACCGAATGACCTTCTTTAGAAATCTCATATTCAGGAGACTCGGTCCCTTAATCAGTAAACTAAAACAATACTGATGACGGGTGAGTTTGAAGGAAGTTGGTTACAGCAGGCATTTGAGTTTCGAGTCTTGTTTTCACAATGTACTGTTTATGCTGACTCAGAATCATTTAGGTCTTTCATTGTATTAAGAAGATTAAGAAGAACTTGTTTGCCACATTTAGTGATATATTTACCTACTTGTAGGTAAATGTTATCTTATTAGTTTACGTGTTATTTTTACATGGACCATGATGTAACTACTTATGTTATGTATTAAACACCTTGGGAACTAGATACGTGATAGACTTACACCACGTATTCTTGATATTATTAGTATCAGTTAAAGATAGTTAACGTAGGTCTGATTTTGTCTTTTTTTCCATACAATCATTAAGATTACAGTGTTTCACTGTAAACATTTCCGGAGCTGATAGAGTGAATAAGAAAAGTACAAAGTGGCTAAGTCATGTCATCACGTGACCTCTCACAGACATTAAGACGTGTTATACTTTAAAATCTTCTAATTAAAAATAAATGAAATCGACGTATACCTATCTCACATAATAAGCATTTTACTACTATATGTTAGCGCACTTAAAACACTTTTTAAACCAAATAGTCGCAACAACAGTTATATACTTACAGAAAAATATTTCATACGCCTATAGCTTTATGATATCAGTGACATTTGTAACTCAGAAACTCGTTATTCTAACCGCGAGAAACATTTAACAAAACTGTAAACATACCGCATCAAAAGCGTTCTTTTTGATGATTATTCAACCCAGCGAGTTTTCAGCAGCAAAAGTCTTTCTTCGGATTTTCAAATGCGACAAATGAAGTAGGTACGTTACTTGCCCACTTCTAAACACCGTGATCATTAAAAACCGCAGACGCATTTGGATGTTTTGTATTGTATGTCTGAAGATAAAAGGCGTCATCATAGTCCTCCCAAAACTGTGAGCGTTGTTATTTAAATGTTGTTCCCTGATTTATTGGCACCGTCCTATCTCTGAGTTCAAAGAAAATAAAACAAAAGAGTGTAATAAATAAACGTTGGGCTGACAATGTCTGCAAGAGCGCAATATGCGGCGGAATCGGCCGACGCTGCAACCCGATGCTGACATCCACAGCCCAATTCACGGCACTGCATCAACAAAATCTCATGTAAACGAAAACTGTCTCTATCACTCCAATTGACAAGCCCATGTGTTCGGAAGAGATGACGAATACGTTTTCGCTGGAGAGTCTCAGAAGCAGACAGAATAAGGATGCAGGCGCGATATCTGAACTTTATTGGACATGCAGTGACAAATCTGTGATCAGAATATTTTGCGGACTCACTCCCAATGCTTTTGAAAGATAACTAGGATATTGGGGTTTCCTGACGATATTACTAGCTGTAATGTTGGCTTGACAATCTCGTCTAGACTATTCCTGTCATGTCAGAGATTTTAGTTATAATTATCTACTGAGCTTTGAGGTTCGTTTGTTTAGATGTACATTATAGTGAAACTAAATTAAAGTAACTCAGTAATTAATATTTAAATGGTGTTCGTTGGTATATGTTACGAGTGCCTAATGTTGTTATTGTTATTGAGTAGATAGAGTAGTCGGGCTATATTATAGTCTTACTTAAATTTCAACAGTTTTCGTGAGGCATTCGTTTCGTTCGTATTTTTTTAATACATGTCAATGTAATAATAATAACATAGTTAGCAAAACATTGATAGCTTACGTTATTGCTTACGCAACACAGACAAAACCACGAATATCTCACGCTTCGCAGCCACTTGTAGCATAATTTTGAGTTTGAGAACAGCAACGCTTTTGTCTACCGCACCAAAAAATCTACATCGTTTTTAATTTGAGAGTTGAAACCCAAAACGCTTTGTAATTGAAAAAATTCAACTGAAATTGACATTAAAACTGTCAAATTATAAACGATGTAGATTTTAGTGTGTTAGACAATAGCGCTGCAGATCGAAAAGGTAGTGACAGGAAGCTATAGTCTGTCGCCTAAAGCATACCTATTTCTTTAGTCACTTCTTATAACATCCAGAGAAGAAATGGATAAATACTCTAATGGACAGGAGGAACCATTGATAAGCTGAAAAAACACGACACACTTTAAACTCCCGCACCCAATCAACGAAAGTTGCCTCATTAACAATTTCAACCCCAAATATCATACACCTAAGCAAAATACCAGGAAGCGAAAGCGAAGTTACCCACCTGAAATTCGCGTAACAACCGCGGTCGACTACACCTCTTAATAACCCGCGCGAAGTCTGAATTCTAAAGCAATATATTCCGCCACCTATGAAATAACTTTGCATAATTAAAGTCAGGTTACAGTTTTCCTCATTCTGTATGCACCCTCCTTTCCACACGTTGCCGACACTTTAGTGGTGACAATAAAGTTAAACGTTTTAATTCGACAACGGGGACATGCAGATTACACTTACACATATTAAATTCAGTTTATCTGCGGCAACTTTGGTTGGGGTGTGAAGTGATATGAGGGAGAGTGAAGTGAGTGGATATGTAGACGGAATTTTAGAAGCTCTGGTTTTCTTATTAGTTTGCTCTTTGTGCTGTTGATATTGGAATTGTATTTTATTACACGAGGTAGATACCGTGAGAAAAGTAGAAAATGGATGAAACAGCGTCTTCGGGCGTGTACATATAGCTATGTCCACACCAGTGCGCTTTCGCGTTCACCTTGCGTCTTCCTCTGACGCATGCCATGCCCGTGCAACCACGAACCACAGCGCACGCCGCCAGCGCAACTTCATTGAGAATGGATCTAGTTTCAGCGCATGCGCTGTGGTTGCACGGGCATGCGTCAGAGGAAGACGCAAGGTGAACGTGAAAGCGCACTGGTGTGGACATAGCTTATCTGACGGATAATGCGTCGAGGGTAGTAAGTAGACTCAGTAACTAAAGTTACTAACGTATCATCGGCTGAGTGTGAACGGTCGAGTGATTTTCTTTCTATGCGGTTTTGAATAACACATCTCCATTTCTTGGATATCATAAGAGGCAACCAAGGAAATAGGTTAAGGTGTTTTAGGCGACAAGCTATATGTAGCAACCTGTCACTATTGTGATCTTTTACTAACTTTAAAGTTGAAAATAAGCTAAAAGCAGCTGAGTAACACGGAATAGTCAGGGGCCGTTCTCCAGCCGTACGATTTTTCGTGTTCTCAAGTTCAAGTGCCTGTGAAATCCAAATTCTAACAGATAACCTTATAA